>OZ025243.1:34946743-34964243 GCA_964019155.1 Osedax fenrisi
TTTCAAAGCAATAGTTACATTTATACATGCTCATTGCTATTACCATTGATATTACAATGCTATTATATAACTGCATTGTATACTAAAGGCCTTTATTATCTATTACAACTATTGCTTAGGCATTTAGTGCAGAATTATTTACAATGAGTTTTTTGCATTATCAATAATACAGATATGCATATTTACAACTGTAGAGGCTGTAATTTATTATTTAATTAGTGAAATAATGCACACACATACACGCACATACATCCTCACACACATACACACATATATACATACTTGTAATGCATGCTTGTAGTGGCCTAAGGAAGAGTAACTATGGCAAACTAGACTTTGATGGCAGGGATATCCTGGATTTTTGCCATGTCAATGATGTACAACAACTATCTAAACATCACCAAGAAGGTTATATATGGAACATGTTATATGGGGATATGTTATATCTTTATTGTATATGTATACATCTTTATATATGGAATACATTTTATCCTATATCTCATATATATTTTAATATATATATATATATTTAATTGGTTAAAATGATAGTAATTCCATAATATTCCTCCCACCATTTATATATATACACAATATGGTACAATTAGATAATGTTTATAAAAAATCACTTTAATGGTTTTCATTAATATATATATATATATATATATATAAATATATATATATATATATATATATAATATGTTTATTATATATAAACATATTTCATTCATATATAGATTCATGATATATCTATATATATATATATATATATATATATATATATATATATATATATATATATATATATATATTTATATGTTATTATACATGTATATTTAAGTAGTATATGTATATGTACTTTTAAAGGTGAGTATGTGTAATGTATGTTGATATTCATGCTCATGGAATGTATCAATCTTCACATTATAAATTTACACTTGAAGTAAAGTAAACTGTTATACATTAAATCTTTATATATATATATATATATATATATACATATATTGATGTGTCTGTAAGGATGTATTTTTATGATTAGAATTGATTTAATGGTCAATTTTAAGACCAATATGGTCAACTTAATACACACTGAGTTGTAAATCAGTATACCCATTCTAAGAAATCTGCATTTTATTACTTCTTTATAACACTCTATTCAATTATAAATCTTATAATAGCTCTATATATTATATAATTAATATCACATAATTCTATAGTTACCAAGCATATGAATTTAGAAAAAATGAATATTTACATATATTAATATATATATATATATTATAGTTTATATATATATATATATATATGTATATTAAGTTATATATTACTTAATATATATATATATATATATATATATATATATATATATATATATATTATAGTTTATGTATAATATATTTAAACAGAAATTTATTTAATAAGTAATACAATTTTGTAATAGATCAATTGATAGATCAAATGAAAAATAAAATTAATATGTATAATTGTATATATATATATATATATATATATATATATATATATATATATATATATATATATATATATATATATATATATATATATATATATATATTACTAATCATCCATTATTATATATTCTAATACAATTCTAATAAAATTATATAATTTTGTTTCATATTAATTTAGAATATAATTTGTGTTATAATAATTTTATATATAAAATAAAATTGCATTTATATTTATTTTTGTACATTATAATTTCAAGTAAATTTTATTATATTAGATCATTGATTTCAAATTTTATAATTCATTTTGTTAGTGAATAATTTAAATTAATTTAAATTTAGAAATAGATTCTATAAATTTAAATTTATCAATTAATAGCACACACTATTAATTTAGTAAGTATTTTCAAATTTATATAAAAAAATAAAAAGAATAGCTTCAATTCAAAATCTAAATTAATAACAATTACAATAACAAGTTTTATATTTAAAGTTTGCCTAGAAAATATATTATATAATATTTAATATATTTGATAATAAATCAAAATGAATAAATTATTTAATAAAGTAAACTCATTTACTATGTACAAGGAAACTTGATTAAACTAGGAATATATAAAACATACTATATGATTGTATTTTATATTCACTCATAATATAATAAATTATTTACATTAATTCAAGTGATATATTTTATTATTAATAATTTGTATAGATGAATATGAAGACAAATATAAAATTTTGTATAATATAATTATGATATATTAAAATATAATTGAATCCACAATTATATAGTATAAATACAAAATGTTAACACTGTCTATTTTTATGTTTCATATAATTTTTTTTTTAAATTATATAAATAAAATTTTTTAAATTTATTTTGATATATTCTTCAGTAATATAAATAACTAAACAATTTGATATATAATATTAGTGTTATATTAGGTTGATATTAAATATAATATATGTATATTATAGTACTTGGTTAATAATCTAATCAATACTAGTATATATTATAATATGTTGATTTTAAATTATAGTATTCAATTAAAAATATGATATTTAATAATTGAATCAAGCAAATTATAAATGTTAGTACAATAAAAACTATTAATAGATAATTTATGATTTATCATTACTTTGATAATTTTAAGATAAAATGATTGATACATGACATTTTGATCCCATGAATATCTATAATATTAATTGTGCTTTATTAAATGACACCTTTAGAAACAAATATATTAATTAATCAATAATATTTTTAATTTTAATAAAATGACTTCAAATAGTTCATAAAGTAACATTATTTATGTTAAATAATTATATCATATTATATATAATATATAAATTAGCTAAATTTAGTATAATATCTGAAAATAATATATATAATTATTTTTCTTTAAATACTGACGTTTGTTATTATCATTGTTGATTGTTATTGTGATACAAATTGTTGTTAGTATATTTATTTAGTATTGATATATATATATATATATATATATATATATATATACAGTAAACTCTCAATAAGTCAGACTACGTATAAGTCGGATTTATCTATAATTCGGATACAGTTAGTTTGTTTGTTTGGATTTGTATCTAGTTATATATTAAATTAATCGGATAAGTTGGATTGGAAAGATGGACTTTTCGATAAGGCGGATACATACAGGATACGTCGGAATTTTTATAAATCGTTTTATAAATATTTTTACTTTGAATAATTGAAGATATTAAAGTTATTAATAAAATTACAATTATAATGTATGTATTATCAACAAAAATTGTAATTTGTCTAATTTATATCTATCTATTATACAAAGTGAGAATATTTTAGGTACAAAGTTTTCTGAAATGATTCTAATTGGAATATATATTTAAATATAGTAAATATACTAAGCTACACAATACATAGTTTATGCTATTGAGTACAAATTTAATAGCAATCAAGTTTCAACAACATTTTAAACGAATGAAATATGAGTTATTTTATATAACAGCAATTGATCAATTCATTTTATAAACAAAATAATAATACCATCATAAAAGATGACGTTTATTAATTTTATTTGTATACCATTTATTATTTTGTTTTTATGCTTAGTATTATATGTTTACTATAAATATGAGTTCATATTATACTTAGTATTATATATTATATGTTTCATGATTGCAAGTATTACCTACTGAATTTTATACATGTATACATTGTAATACTGAACTAGTAATTAATATGACAATTTAACATGAAAAACGCTGTGCATCGTACTGAATCTTATGATTTCGGATAAGTCGGACATCTCGCTAAGTCAGGCGCTTTTTTCGGTCCCTTCCGTATCCGACTTATCGGGAATTGACTGCACATAAATATTTGTAATAATATTATATAGTAATAATTTTAAATAAACATAATATAGAATCTATATAATATATATTAAATTTAATATATACAAAACCATTAAATAGTATTCATATTTGAAAAAATATATATTAATTTAAATAATTTTAATTATTTAAATTTAAAAAATTTATAAAATATATAATATATGAAATAATACATATGAATATTTTGAT
Source organism: Osedax fenrisi (assembly GCA_964019155.1). Classification (NCBI taxonomy): domain Eukaryota; kingdom Metazoa; phylum Annelida; class Polychaeta; order Sabellida; family Siboglinidae; genus Osedax; species Osedax fenrisi. The sequence continues at coordinate 34,950,790 of OZ025243.1, forward strand.
TTCTAATATACAGAATTAAATTGTTATCAAATATTGTATTTAAAGTATATATTAAACATATTTATATGTATACAATATTCTTATTTTAAATTATATTTGATATATATAATTATAATTATTACGAATAATTATATTATTTATAATTATTTAACTTTTATTAAATTTTAAATGTAATATTAATTTAACATACTTCTTATTTAATTTACTTACAAACAGTGTTAAATAATGGAACGAATACCAGTGGTGTCTATAGATTCAAATTACAGGCAAATCGATACGTATTTGTACAAACAAAAAGTATCCTTTTGCCAAAAAATAGTGATCAGCAAAATGCTGTTATGCTTTCAACTCATTGTATTGTAAGGTTTTTATATATAATGCCTTATTTATAATCTTCACTATTAAGATATATATTCTCTACTATATTAATTTTAATATTACATTTTTATGTAATTATATATTTTAATAATAATAGTAGTTTTATTTTTGAATAATTTTGTAAATTATGTTTTTTATTAAATTATTAAATAAATATGTAAAATATAATAAATTTATAATATAATATATATTTTATACTATATAATTATATAGTATGTATGCTATTAATGTTTATAGCATATAATAGATGATATATTATAGATATATTATTATATTTGATATACATAGGTATACAATATAAACACTATGTTCTTTCATTCATTACTAATGAATCATTAGTGAATACTCATATGTATTTATGTGATAATATCTCAAATTTAATATACATTATTATATTCTTATATAAATTAATAATAATCAATATAAATTAAACATTAATTTTAATATAATTTAGTAATTATCAATCTTAAATAATGCTACTTACATATACCATACACACATACACACATATACACATATACACATAGACACACACATACGCATACACTTATTCTGTAATTATGCACTCCTAATGAGGCTAACGCGATTGTAGAGAATGTGAATCTGACAATGAGCTGAAAGGATCCGCTTCAACTAGTCTAATGAAGTCTTTAATCAGTCAGAGTTCCACTAAGGGCTGTCGGTACGTATGATGTCACCATCTATTAATAGATCATAGTCGTAGTAGAAAGATTTACATTCATTTTCACGCATTCAATACGCATATATATATATATACATAGATAATTATGTTTAACACCACTTAATTATTGCGAAGAACCACCACCACTTTTTATCACCGATTGTACGATGCATAATAAACAAATAAATAAGCGAGCTCGTTGAACATAGCGTATTGCTCATATATATATTCACCGCATACGGCTCACAGTTCGCAGAAGATCAGGTCCGATTCGCCGACTAAACCGCTAATGGCTACGGTGTTCCCTAACAACGCCGCCCTATCAACGAGCACCATAGCACCCGTACTAGCCTGCAGCAGTCCGGTGAAGATCAAACCCAACAACACTGCGTTTCCCTTTCCACCGATGGTGGCGTCCCCTATTGGAATATCGACGGTTTCGCTGAACTGCTCCGGTAACGACTCCGACCTTTTGGGACAGATGAACATGGTGGCTCCATCTGCAGCCGTGGTATTGCCTAAAGGTCAACAAGGTAATTATGCGGGTTCAACGGGTGCTGTGATAATGAATGTGTAAATATTTATTTGATGATTGTACCACTCGCGTAGTTCATGTAGTTTTAATTAGTTAATGATAAAAGAGGCATTTGTAAATCATAATGATAATAAAAAGTCACCAGTAGATGTACTGTATCATAATCACCTGTATGTTTTCTACGCTAAGCTCATGATATATATATATATATATATATCTCTATAGTGTGTATACATTGTACAATATTTACATTGTAGTCATTAAATTTATAGTTTTTATTATTAGTTAGCATATGCATACCATATCCATAGTAACTATTACCGCAATACAAACAGTGTAATATTCTCATGCAACCCTGTATCTCCCCGCACGTGTGAGTGTGTGTGTGTGTGCGCGTGTATAGTAACGATACAATACTATCACCACCCCGCAGCCATATCCAATGCCTGGTTGACAACGCCCCCCGCCACACCTATGCAAACCAACCTGTGGAACCTGTTGACCAGTGCGGGTCTCACCGGCACCACGATGACGGTCACTACCGCCCCCGTACACACCCCTTCGTGCCCCACCCTCGACGCCCTCAAACCCATAATGAAACCCCTTCCCCTGATCTCCAATAACGTCGGCAACATAGTTCCCATGTATCAAGGTGAGTGCCGCGGGAAACAATGCAGCGCATTGTTATCTATTGTTTCTAAACTATCGCATTATCACTCATATGATAATCTATTTATAATATTATTATACTTAGATTATGTTTATATGTTTTTAGTTTGATTGATAAATAAATATTATCATTATTATATATTGTTATTATTATTAGTATTATTATTATTATTATGATAATGGTATTATTATTATTATGATAATGGTATTTGTAACCACTTAATCAGTAAGTCACACACACACACACACACACACACACACACACACACACACACTGGCTAGCTACACCTATCTACCTACTTACCCACTGACTACAGGCAGGAACCGGTCACTGTCTGGAGGTTCCATGATGACCGCCCCCACTACTAAGCTGCACCCCGCCCCCATCCTCACTAAACCTGTGCTACAGAACACCCCCGCACCTCTCATCACTAAAGTAGACAGCGCTCAGATGATCAGCCTCCTCGACGATAGCCCTGACTCCAGTTCCATGATGGTTCGTCTCAGTGTACTGTAGTGGCATAACTATGTATATAATTATGTATATATGTGTGTGTACATGAGTTGTAAAGTATTCATCATAGAAAGATGTTCAATTAAAATAATTATATATATTTATGTGTTAATTTATACACAACAATTAATATTCATTATTTATACCCTATGCTGCCTCTAGTGTTGCTGCACTAATATCTACATTTTGTGTAATCTTTGCTGGGGCATTGTTTACACATATCAAATACACTAGTCCATTGCACCATGTATTCTTATCAGTGTACAATAGTTCCTTTCTTTATGATGTGCTTAGCTCTCTAACAGTATAACATTGTACAATATCCTATTACAAACACACACACACACACACCCCTACACACACCCACACACACCCACATATATATGTATTATAGTAGTATTATTGTTATTATTATTATTATTATTATTTGCATTATATAACTAATATGTCATAAATTAATGATCTTTTGAAATGGGTCGCACAGCAAGAGCGTAGCACACAGTGGCACCCGTTTTTACTGCCCTTTTCACCACTGAAATAGTGATCTCTCATCTTGTACCGCAACCACCGCCTCTTTTATTGTTTTATTATATCATATCCACTGTGATACTTTAGTAATGTGATCTCTACGCTTCATTGTTAACTTATCTATTTGTGCTGATTGTCTGTGTAATAATGTGTGCATCATTAGTTATTATGATAAAGTTAACTCTTTAAATATACGCTTTAATATTTATATATGTAGGTATATTTATATATATATATATATGTATGTATGTATATATATAAATAGATATAAATGTGTATAATATAACACATGTAATAGATTATTCGCTTCATAGATATAACGTTACTTTCATAGAAGTGAAATGTTTATTATTGCATATGTGTAAAACGTTTGAACTTTGTACACCAGCCGATTTCGCCGTTAAAAAGTGACAACACAATACTGAAACAACTACTGAGTCAAGAGGAGGATGAAGATGACATCAATAAGGATAACAAACACACTGATGCAGTTGGTGCAGAATCTGTAACCCATAAAGAGGACGACAATAAAGTTAGTTATCATACCCCACATACCCCACATATCCCACCAACCCCACCATTGCCATATGTAATAACGTACATTTCATATGATTAAGAAATTGAAATGTTGATATTTGTATCAATATAGATTTGTTATTATCCAAAGAATATTCTGATTATGATATTTTAGAGGCGAATTGAAAACCTGTTTTTATTTTCACTTAGAAGTGATGATATATTTATTTATATTTTGTTTACATCAATAAGTTAATTTAAATATTTAGTTTATTTCTATTATTAGAATAAATTATCATAATAAGCATACACACATACACACACACACACACACACACACACTCAGACACACACACAGACACTCAGATACACACACAGACACTCGCACACACATACACACACACATACACAGACACACGCATACACATATTAAAACCATTCTATTGTTACTAGCACTATCCAACAACAAATAGTTGTAGTCATGATTACAATCCTGTCGAGTTAAACATTAACGCATCAATATTAAATTAGTTTACGTAACGCACCCACGCTATATACTCACCTACTCTATTTGTTGTACAAACATTATTGTTTATGTATATATTTAATATTTATAAATAATACTCGATTATTAATATAAATATTTCAGCACAATGATTATGCGTAAACAAACGATAACCTCATCACCGTCGTATAAGTATCATGTATTGATTGCAGCACTCGAGTCAGGAAATCATAACTAACACTAGACGGTAGTGTGCAGCAATGCACAAGGCCACTTCAATTGTTTGTTTGCTCAGCATCAACTGGCTCTATACGCGTGTGCGTGTGTGTGTATGTGTATGTGTGAATTTCATCCCATAGATAATAATGATGTGACATCACACATGACTTATTTCAAGTATAGTTATTTTCTATGTAAAATTATTAATTACTAATTGCTAAATTATAAAATCAATTAGTTTGTCTACGAAATTGAAATAAATTATTATCGTTGTCGTATGATTGTACTAGTTTACCCCCCCGACCCGTTGTTCAGCTAATATAACGCTGCCGATACCCCTTAGCAAATGGTTGCCTCTACCACAACGTCTCCTGTCATCACTAAAAGTATCGGCGATTCATTCACGGTGAAACTCGTACCGGATCTAGGCAGGAATGAGGCGGAATCTAAGAAAACTGACAACGTCCTGCTAAAGGTTGCCACACTCGCGTAACCTATTCATTGATTATTTATTTAAGTAAATATATTGTTAAAATATATAATCGAGAGTATAAAGTATAAATATTTGCTAATGATAACATACGTTATTGAAATAAACAATAAATAATACCTATTGTTGTTTATTAACCACTCCGTTCTTGTTCAGCAATTGTTGAACGATGACAACGGACAAACTAGCGAACTGAGTCGGCAGAGACACAATAAACTACTGCAGCGCTTACTGGGAACAGAGGAAATGGTTACTAATCACTAGTATTATTACATCATTATTTAATATAATATCACCCATTGTCTAGTTTATTATAATGATAATTATTCATTATCTCAGGAGTGTTCATCAACGGAATTACATCTGACATCTGTGACCGGTGTAAGCATGCCTCCTTCGTCTTCTCTGACCACATTGACCACAGGCCACGCCTCCATAACGAGTCTTCCGTCGATACCGGCGACGCCCATATACAACACGGCCCCACCCACTATGCCCGCGGCGTCGCTACCGTCGGAACAGGATTCGTTCACTCACTTCATCTCGGACAATATGATAGATCAGGCGGACGATATATCTCGGCTGTTCCTCGAGGATCCGCTGGCATCTAATTCGTCTAGTTCTAGTCAAACTGATGTCCTTCACACGTTCCTCACCTCGTTGTGGGACAAACAGACGAAGTCAGACAGACCACCCAACGAGGCACCTAATGTCGTAGCTCCCCTACAACAACAACAACAACAACAACAACAACAGCAGGTGTTGCCCAATAATATCATGGTAGCTATCAACACAGCAGCAGCAGCAACAGCAACAGCAGCAGGAGGAGGAGGTGGAACCGGAGGAGAATCATTGAAACGAAAGCACTCCTCAAACGATATCGATGTAGTTATCGTCAAGCAAAGAGCAGTTGGAGTTCCCCCAACCCCCGCCCCCATTGACGATAGCAACATCATCTCTCAGAAGAACGTGTTACTATCTCAGCTGCTCAGCAAGAAACAAGAAGATTCCATCATGGCTGACATGCCATCGTCTCTGGTTAAGACCGAGCCCCCTTCGCTGATGAGGGGTCAACAGAATGCTGTGTCCAGTACTACAGGGGGCGGCGGTGGCGGCAGTGCTAATAGTTCTATGTCATTGGAGTTGGTCAACGATCCCCTGCTGAGTAACATTCTACAGGAAGCTACGGACATGCAAAATGACCTAAACATTCGCATTAACTCTAATAATAGTAATAATGGTTCGTAATACATAATACTATTATCGGTTGTTTTACCCAGTGTGTATAGTATGTGTTCTCTGTAACATGAATGTATTATTACAGTTGCCATGGTTACGCCGAATAGCTTAACGAATGCCGCGACGACCCCTCAAGCACGCCTCACTTCCGAAGATGATGATGTATTCGTTCAATTAGATCAGGTTTGTAACCAGCATTGCGTAACGGTAATGGGTAATTCATTTCAATGTACTATGTTTACTTTTTTATGGCGTAGCGACAATAGTTATTTTTAGAAGAAAATTAGCTTCAAAAAGTATTTGATTTATGGCGATAGCTCAATATATGTATTAAAGCAATGCAGCATTGTATAATGAGAATACTTACTTTGTGTAATACCGTATACTTGCTGTGTATAATAAATCAATATTATCTATCAATCACTTTATTTGGTATTCCTTGAAAATTGCATTGCAATATACTAAATTTAAATAAATATTAATTTATTTTATATATATATATAATTATTTTAGTTTCCTAATATTATTTGTTAATACATCTACAATTTAAGGTGATCATATTTAGAAAATAATAATAAAATAAAAAATATATGTACATTTTATAGATAAAATTTAATATTTGTAATATATATATCTTAATTTATAAAACATATTAATCAATGATAAGTTATAAGTTAAAAGTCTACTTCATACTACAAACAATCAGATGAAATTAGGAAGTTCCTATCAAATTTTCAGATCATATTTTTATTTAGAATAAACATCGGATGTTACAATAGAATATTTCGATGGGATATTTTGAAAACATTGTCATTAGCCAAAGTTATCGGAACTTCTGACAAATTAATGGATATTTTAGAACATATTCTAATACATCCTATTACTGTTCGGAAGTTCGATGACATATTTTTCCACATCATAATACGTATCATCATCAAATATGATTGAATATTGAATAATCTATAATGTATTAGAGATGTATAGCAGATATTGGAACATAAAATTAAATATTCTGATCATATTTTGTAGTCTGAAGTAATCTTAATATATAGGTTTATATTTAAAATTATATAATAAAATAGTTTGATATATAATATATAATATTTCTTATACTATATATATATATATATATATATATATATATATATATATATATATATATATATATATATATATATATATATTCAATATAAAATAAATATTATATATTTATAAACTAATATATATTATATACTAATATATATATATTAGATTAAAATTAATTATAATATACCTACTTATATGCATTAACATATTAACTTTACATAAAATAGGTATTTGCATCAAATATGTGTGAAATAGATGATCTACTAATGTCTCCCACTATTAATACTCAAATGCCACAACCCATTAAATCATCTCCAATTGAAAGGTTTTTATTTTAATATATTTATACTATATAATAAATAAGTAACCAATATAAAATTATATACTTGATAGTTTTGATATTACTAAAATATAATTAATTATTGTACATAATTATGAAATAAGTTATTTAAAAAAAAACTTTAATGTGTGTTCAAATATAAATTTAGAGTTTTAATATATATAATTATTAGTAAATAATATATTTAATCAAACTTAATTTAAAAAATTTAATTTCAAATTTGTTAATTCAAAAAATCAAATAAATCAAATCTTGCATATTATTATTATATATTTATAACTAAAGTTAATTTTTATAATTTTCATATTATTTTGATATATTTAAATTAAATTCAAAAAAACAAATAATTGTTTGTTATTCATTTTGTTCTTTTAATATATAAATATGTAATATATTATATAATATTTTTCTAGGAATTATTATATAATATTCAGGTATCAAATTATGTAAGACTTTTATTTATATTAAATTTGTAAATGAATTTCCTTTTAAATTTAAAACTGTTAAAATATAACTGTTAAATATATTTGTTAAAATATATTCTTTCAAAATCTTGATAATACTTTCAATACTTTCAATTGATTTTTTTGTAAATATATAGTATAATACAATACAATTTAATAGTAAATTATTTATGGCAACATATTTTGTTATGATGTTTGTATAATTTATTATAAATTTATAATTAAAACTTTAATTATATAATTTTATAATTTTAAATAATTACAATTAATTTATATATCAACAAATAAATTGTTGTAATTTATTTTTGATTACAAATATGAAACTATAAACATTTATGTATTTTCTAATATGTATAACAAATAATTCTACTTGAATAACAGATAAATTACCAATTTATATTTATTGATTATAATTTATATTATTTGTAGAATAATAGAGAATAAATAATTCATATATATTATATTTACCATTTTTAATTAATTTATATTTCATTTATTTATATATTTAATATACTAATAGTTTAAAAGTAAATACTGACTTAAATCTTTATATTTTAATTTTATTTTAAGATTTTTTTATTATAATGTTTTTTATATAATTATTATTAAAAAATAAAAAATAAGTTATTTATATTTTATTAAAATATTAAAGATTATTATTTAATAATTCGTATATTCTTATATTATGATGAATATCATATTTTTAAATGTTATATATTAACATTTTATTACAATTCTGATTTATATAATAAATGATTATTAATAATCTAATTTTATTCATGAGTTATTGTAAGCTATTTAACTTATTTATATATTATAATAATCATTTAATAGAATAATTTGTTTTTTCATAATGTATAATAATAATAATACAAATATTCAAATTCTTATTTATATATTCTAAATGACATAAAAATAAAAATTTCCATTTCATATTCGTGTTACCTAGATAATATTATAATCTTATATTATTATTAATATTATATTTTTTTATAATGCAGATCTCATATAATAATTAAACATAAGTTATTAAAATAATATTAAAATATTATAAATATTCTCATAGACCGAAATCTAGTTGTGGAGAAGAAGCAGAACAAATGGCGATAAATGCGATACAACAACAACTAATGGCGGATAAACCTTCTATATCTTTAACTCATTTGCCTCAAGATCATCAAATGTCAATGCAAACACGTTAGTTTATACACTCATTAATCAACGCCATCAATTTACTATATATCATCTATATCGTAAAACAGCTATTCAGAAATCTATTTCTAAACAATCTAAAATGTTGCCTCCGGAAATGTCAGATATGGAAATGAGTATAAGACAAGATTTAATACATCAACAAGCGAAATCTATACAGAGATATTCCATTTTAGGTATACATATATTTTTATAACAATTTTTATCAATACTATTAATCAATATATTCATTATTATTAAAATAATTATATTAATGTAATATATCTTATTTATTAAATAATAAATATAAGTTTTAATACCTTTGATAATTGAATGATTATTAACAAAATATATATAATTAATTAAATATATCTATTTATGCATTAGAATAATTTGTTAAATTAATTAAATGTATAATTTTAAATATATATATATTATTTAGGTGGAGATTACAAAAAAACACCTAAGAATTCATCACAAGTCCATCAGCTACAGTTCATGCGTAAACAACAGCAACAACAACAGAGGTTGCAGCAGTCTCAGAGGAATATCGCCATCTATTCGGGACAGGTACACATTGGTCAGCAACAACAACACAAACAACAACAACTACAACAACAACAAAAGAAAGATTTAATGTTAAGGCAACAGCAACAATTACAGCCACAAACACGATTCTCAAATCCGTTGCAACAAGCTTCCACTAATCGATATGTTAGTGAAATGAATCCTTCTATATTATTTGTATTCTATTTTCATAACTTTATTAACAATTTTAACCTAATCAGCAAATTGGTCAGAGAAATAATCAATCTTATCAAGATAATTTTGTTGAATTATTGGATACACTGGCACCAAATGTCTCAATTCGGGTAAATAGTTTATTTATATTTCTATTAATATGTTATAATCATATATATATATATATATATTAAAAATGAATCATTAATAATTATTTAACATTGAAGGTATTTAATATTAATTCAAATATTTTTTTAAATTATTATTATTGCAATATTTTTCACAGTCTATTTTATTTGTTGATATTGATTTATTTAAGGGGACGGATACCATCGTTTGGTTTACATGTAAAAGATATGAAAAAATGCTATTTTTAGAAATTTATTAACTCTAAAAATATTCACTTTTTTTTTTTTTTTTAAATCTATTAATAATATTCCATATTTGTATATTATATGTTGAAGTGTATAGATGTTTACACATCTTTATGTTATACGTTTCTAAAAAAAAGAATTGAAATATCTGATAAAAAATTTTAATATTCCAACTAAATTGCTAATTAAAATTTTTTAAATAAATATTTTTAATTTTTACAAATAACTTTAATCTTACAGGTTTTATTTAGTTATATTGCAAAAATGAAGAAAAAATATTCAATTGTACAAAAGTTAATACTAGTTATGTCAGAATGATTGGTCACAAATAATTATTCTGAGTAAATCAAGTTTAGAATATAATATATGAATATAAACAATATGATTATACAGTTACAAATAATATAATATAAATAAAATGAATAATGTAATGAACATAATTTACAGATAATATTTGAAATATTATAATTTTATATTAAAAAAAAATTTGAAATTCAATTTTTTTTTTCAAAAAAATCAATGGTATCGCGTCCCCTTAAGCAAATATATATACAAATTATATAATCGAAAGTATAAGTAAAAATAAGTAAAAATAAACGAAAATAGAAATAAAATACATTATTTTGTAATTGGCATCGAAATATTCAATTTCTACTATATCTTTATAGAATTTTTTTTATCTTTTATCCTGTAATAGTAATACATTATTAGTTATATAGTTTAATATTTAAATGATAAATTTTAAATATATTATAAACATAAAATAAATAAAAATAAATTAATATAAATATTATAACTTATATTTTTAGGAATTTCCATATTGTTTTTTCTACACCATCGCTTACTAATAACTATTTACAGTAATATTGTTTTTATTAATGATATGCATATGATTAATAAATTATATTCACTGGTGTCAGAGTCTAATACGCTTGGAGAAAAATGTATTTTTTTCAAATTATTCTATAATTATTATATTATAGATATAAAGAACATTACTACTATTTTATATATACATATGCTACTATCAGTTCATTTGTCATAATTACTAGATGTAAATTATTCATGTGACTTTGAACATAGTATGTGAATATGAATTAACAATCATATAATAATATATAGTGTTTAATATTTATGATTTTATAAAGTACATTTTATTTGTAATATATTATTTGTATGGAAATTTAATGTAATAATAAATTGTATATATTAATATATATATATATATATATATATATTCAGTAACGATATTTATGCATTTATACGCAGTTATACAATATTGTTTTCACTAAACTATGCTGAATGTATGATTACTATGCGTTATACAGATAAACGACGGAATACCGGGTCCGATGTCTCCCCAACAGTTGCAGTCGCGCAATCGTACCTTATCATCATCTTCTAACGCGAGTAATCCTCCGTCTAATCCCGCTCGACCCGCCTCCACTAACGTCATCATCAACATCGCTCCGAAACCCGTCGTCTCAGCTGCTGCCGCCTCGCTTCCATTGGCTAACGGAGCAGCCGCAGCAGCCGCCACTCAAAACGCCCAAATGTCACAAACACCGGTTGCCACCACCGGTACCATATCACAAATAGCCGGTAAGCTATCCCTCGGGGGTGGAACCATGCAGCAAGTAGGCCGCCCCATGCAACAGATGGGCAGTCCCATGCAACCTATAGGCAGTCCCATGCAACAGATGGCAAGCCCTATGCAACAGATGTCCAGTCCTATGCCAGCGAGGGGTGTAGTTGTGCCTCCTGTTATGACCGGCCGCACGGCTCCGCTTAACTCACCGATTGGTCAACAACAACAACCCGATAACAACCCCGGTAGTGTCCCCCAACAACAGCAGATGATACAACAAGGTCGTTCCCCATCGATGCCTTCCAATGTAGCCTCGACTGGCCTACAGCAGCTCGTGGCTAGAGATGATTCACCACCTGAACTGTGTCCGCCCATCATGCAAATGGTTGGATCGCATAACATCATCATACATATATAGTTGTTTGTTATTTAAATAATTCAATAATTTATTTATCTATATTATAGGCAATACGAAATCCCCATCCTTCAATACAACAACAACAACAACAACAACAACAACAACAGCAACAACAACAGCAATTACAACAACAACAATTACAGCAACAATTACAACAACAACAACAACAACAACAACAACAACAACAACAACAACAGCAGCAGCAGCAATTGCAACAACAACAATTGCAACAATTGCAACAACAACAGCCACAAAGTAAGTATGATTATAAATTGATGTATTCTATTAAATGTATTCATTAGTAGGTCAATGGAGGCAAACTACCCCCAGGAACACAATGAATGGAGGAGCTATATTACAACAATCCATCAATAATAAAGTTAATATTATATATATATATATATGGATACAAAATATATCATTACTGAAGTCTATGCATATATATATATATATGTATAATAATATTGTTTAAATATATTAATTAATTCATTATATTAATTAAAATTGATTTTACTTTGGATAGATAAATTAATGTATAAAATTTCATTTTAGATGTATTATATGGTAAGTATGTTTATAAATTGACATTACATTTGTCATTGTTATTTTATTTTCAAAATAATATTAAATATTATATTTTCATTTCTTTAAATTGTATTAGATTATACATAAGCAGGATTTAAGGATATATGATTTGTAAAGTAAATATACAATTCCATAACCCAGCTATTATATAAAACTCTTTATAATAATCCAAACTTATTTCATATTAGTAAATAATATAATTTAAAAAATGTTAAAAATAAATAAATTCTATTTTTCATATAAAATATGTTCATTACATTAATATAATAATTTAATATATTAATTCATAAGTAAGGTTTGAATATGTAAATAAACTACTAAAAGACAAAATATTGAATTTTAATATAACGTTTTAATTATAATTCTGTAATTTAATATTACATTTTCATTAT
>OZ025243.1:34966743-34994243 GCA_964019155.1 Osedax fenrisi
GTATAGTCATTGATGATAATGCCACCACCTATTACGCACCCCGTAGACATCCTATAGAATGCAACTTCCCCCGGGTCCGTACCAAGCGCCCTCTTCCGGTCAGACATCGTCGTTCAACACGTCACGGCTGCAATACCCCGGTCAACAGAGCCACGCCACTACCCCTACCGCCACCACCGTCAACATCGACAACAAGTCGCTGGGGTTATCGTCTCAGTACGTCAAGCAGGAGATTAGGGCGATGTGTAGCGCTCGCCTCACCATGCCCAGTGAGGGAGACTTCTCCACCAATAGCAATGATAGCGGTGGTCTACCTTTCGACGTTCTCGAATCAAGTTAGTCTTCACTCTAGCGACATCTATGTCCTACTGTAATACACGCTTAATTATGTGCACCCTACAGTAATAATAAGTAATATCTATAATGAAAGTGTATAGGAATTAATAGCCCTTTAGTTAATTGAAATAATGACAATATAATTCTATATATTATCGCAGTAAATGAATTGACTCAGCAACAAAACTACCGCCTCACCGATCAAGGACAAACTCCGACTTCTAATTTAGCGGCTTTCTCATCTTCCTCGTCGTCTTCGAATCTGATGCCTCGTTATTTAATGAGCCCTCAAGGTCATCATAATGTGTTTCCCAACGTGTTAGGCGATGGCCTGCCCCCTCGCCCTCTTCAGTCACCCCTACAACGACCTCCGACCTCTCTGAAACCTATACCCTTAGCGTCTCAAGCTCCCCCCATCGCCATGCCTATTAATAGCGGTTCCCAGTCGATATCGATCCTATCTCAAGACGATATCGTACTACAAACTCAAGAAGAGGCCCGGCAACGATGTAAACGTCTCAGACAATTGGCTGAAAACCCAATTCCAGGTAACATACTTAATATATAGTGTTTTTAATTTAGATATACTGATAAAATTAATATATATATATATATGTATATATTAGTGATGTAAATTTTGAGGAAAATGGATGTTTTGAGACATTCAAATCTCAAATATCAATGTCTCGAGACATTCAAATAGTAAAATGCGGAAGAGCTAATTAAAAAATATTTAATATGTCAAACACACGGAAATATGTTAACACACGGCATAAATATACACCAATATAATAATTATTTAGAAACTAAGTATAAAATAATGTATAATATAAAATATATTTTAAAATAATATTTGGATAAAACAACATCTCATAGAATACTTATATATAATTAGGTTGAAATAATAAAATATCTGCACATATTTAATATATTATATATTATAAATGTTTTTTATACTAAAATGTGATGAATTTTTTCGGAAATATATTATTATTTTATGTTATAATAAAAAATAATTGTATTACTGTATTTTCGTAAATCATAAAAGTGAAATTTAATTTATAAATAAGCAATTAATTAATAAAATAAAAACTATTATTGAAATAAATTAAATATGTATTGATATTTTTCGATAATTTCATAGATGATTTAAATTGAATGAAAAATACTCGGATAGGTATGAAGGCTGTATAAGGACAAACAGCAGTTTTATTTCAGACAAAAATTCACTTAATTCTAAAATATCATATAGTTACTACTATTATAGTATAATTTATACCATGTATATGTTAACTTAAATTATCAATAATAATAGTAGTTTATACTATTCTATTTATCTAAATAAATATAAATATATATATTAGAGTGGCTTCGAAGGGACATTAGAGACATATATGGTTATAAGTGAAAAATTCATCTAAGTTCCTGGATTCTAATTATAGTGTATTAACATAATGTATATATATAAAACTTACCAATATATTAAAAGTTGTAATTTACAATTAGATTTTATTTAATCAGCCCGTCAATTTGTAAAAACATTTGTTATTATAGTATTGATTATAGTCAATTTATATTATTTATTTAATATTATTATTTATATATATATTGATTACATGATATAAAATATTTTCATTGCATATTAATTTGATCATATATAATAAACATACCATTTGGAGATTGTTATCAAATATATATTTGAAATCATTATTTTTTTAAATTGCTTTTTATAATTATCAAATATCATAAATATTCAATCACTAAAATCCAGTACTAAAATATGAGAAATTAAAAAAAATTAAAAACCCGATATATTTTTTTCAACTATTTGATACTCACAAATATCTCCAGGACCCAGAACCCTGACCTGTTTACATCACTAATATATGTATATATATATAACTATAATACTAATAATATTAGTCTAATATTAGTCTAATATATATGATAATAAAGTAAATATATATATATACAACGATTATATTAACATATTGTCCTGTTCATCAGATAACCCTATAGATGTGATATCTGAACCGAGGGCATCTAATATGTTCCGTTCTCAGTTGATATCTCCTTCAATGTCGAACACTTCCAACAACATATTCAGTTATCCGTCCCCTCAAGCCCAAGTCTCCATTACCCCCCAAATTATAAATACCCCATCCCCTGCCCCCACTCAGGGTAGTAATATGGGCCCCACTACCCCCGTCGCACTGGATCAACTAAGTAAAGTATCTCCAGCGAGCTATATCAATATAAGTCCAGCCCCGCCTACTCCTACTCAGTTAATAACTACTGCCCCGCCCCCTGTCAATCAAATGTCAGTTCATAGTAACGCGTCAATCTCTCAAATGCCTTTGCACGTCACCACTACAACAAACTCGAGTAAATACTCTAGCGCAAAGAATGCTGCCATGAACTATGCTATCATTGCGAATACCCCACCGAATCTAATGAATCAGAATCACTTACTTCAACAATTTCCTGGTGAAAACATTGCAACCTCGCAGACCATAAGTTTACCTTCGCCTTCTGCTAATAATCAAATTCCTCTCAATTCTCCGATGCAAAATAATCTTTTATCGGAAACCGATATCAGTAATGAAACTCAGGTAAATAATTAATATATTTAGATTGTTATTATAATTTAATATCATTAATTTAAAAACCTATTAATTCATATTATTAATAATTTTATGTTACAAATTTTCAGAATAATTTAAATGAAAAGAAAAAACAAGAAAATAGTCAACGGAATAGTCTATTACAAAAGCTCTTATCGGATCCTGATTAAATCCCAATTAAATATAAATAAATCACATATATATATATATATATATATATATATATATATTTATATATCCATATATATAATATAGCCATTTATATAGTATATCCATTTATATAATAGTTATTTGTACATAGAAATTGTTATATTTTTTTGTTAAGTATGGTTTGCTATATGTATATAGAGCATGTATTTATCACTACATTTATTTACAATTATTATTCCTTACGTTCGTTTCTCTGCCTCCTCCATCTCCTCCTCCCCTTCCCCAAACCTTTCCCTCCCCTCTCCCCCCCAATATCCTCGGTGAACACCATCGAAGCCATAGTATTATTTAAACGGAGATAATGTCTCTCGTGAGAAACGGGCGCATTTCTTTATTACCTGAAAGTTGTGGGCATTTATCATTTATTCGGATTGATACGGGTTGTTATTTTAATGACTGGTGATGCTATATATGATATACGTATGTGTATACGCGTGTGGTGTAATGTACATAACTATAAATATGATATAGTGATTTTTGCCGGTGAATCGATATATAGATAAATATTATACACTTTATTACTCTTTATTATTATAGATTTGAAGTGTTGATCATATTATTTTTACCTCAAATTGTACATAGACTAGTGAATACACTGTTAAGACGACATTGAATTATTACATTTACATTTACATTAGTGAGAAAGAGAGAGTATTATCTCATGCATTTATTGTATTTATGTTATTAATCGTATTGTATTTTTTATATTATTTTAGAATGAAACGAAATATATTATGATTTGTATTAATTCATTTATTAAATTATGTTTTCATGAAAGAATTATACCTGCTTACTATATATATATATATATTATATATATATATATATTCATATATATAATAAAACAATAAAAGCACATTAAATATAACTTAGATTTATTTGTCATTTTAATTAGAATATTTAAAATTTCAATCATATATATTTTTAATTTTACAATATACAACAATATTTATATAAAGTCTAGAATATGATTACTTTTCTAAAAATATATCTGCATAGTTACAGATATATTATAATAGTCTTATTGATCCCATGTGTTATTCTTTAGAACATTATTTCTATATATTATAATTATAAATGATTGTTTTGGCTATAATTCATTACTTAATTTATTAAATACATATTTATTTTATTAATATTATAATTTCTATATTTTATTATAATTTATTTTTTAATATGATTCCACTTGTATTTCTATTCTAATTCTTAATATTGTATAGAGTAATGGCTTCACTTTGGCATAGACAGGATATTTATTTCAATGAAATACACTAGTAATATAATGTGTATTGTTTTTTAAATTACAAATTCTATTTTACCATAATTTAAACAATATCATCAGTCTATATTATTTGTAACTGAAGCGCTGGAAAGCAACCAACAAATGACGAATCTATAATATTGAGAAACGAAGCGATGAATCTATTTTATTGAGAACTAAAGCTTCGCAAAGTACCAAATCATTCTCACAATCGATGATATATTGTTTGTTGGGTTTTTCATATCAAAATATCATATATCTCAAAATACCTCTGAGACTTGCAGTGGAAATCTTCCAATTTCATTATATTATGCCTCAAATAACCCATTATTTTCTCTGATATATAGAATGGTTTTCCATAAATAATTGCTTTTTTAATTTAACAAACATCTATAATTAATTCTGGAATAGTCAGCTAACCATTTTAATATTTGTAGATAATAACTAGTCGCAAATCTATTAGAATATGGCATATTAAATATAATCTGTATAAATCTCTGAATAATACGTCTAATATTTTTTAAATATAATTTGGAGCTCCAATTAGGATAATATTGCCATGATCTAATCTCGATAGTACTACACTTTTAGTAATTTGAATAGTTGGATAGATATTTTCGAATAATATTTATAGTATGTAAATGATTTATCTGATATACATATGTATAATATATGATACATGATCTGACTCTGAAACATGAACAAATATATCAAGGAATTTAATTGTAGATGAAGGAGTAATTAAATAATTATCAAATATATTATCAGGAAAATCAAAATTAGAAATAGAAATATTTAAGATATTTATTATATATTTACTATTATTTATCCTATTTATAAGTTATTATGTAATATCCATTTTAAAATATTATTCTCGCATAACATTAATTGATCAATATGATAAGATTTGGCATAAATGTGTATATCATCAGCATATTTATTATATTTACCTAATATGGAACCCAATGTAATGATATATTATAGGATAAAAGACAAGCATGAATCTAAATAAGTTCTATCTAATAAGTAGAATGCGTATTTTTAGCAGGAAAAGAAGTTTTTTTATCTTATGAAAGTTTTATTTTATATGCATTTCTTGCTATAGCTAATTGTTTATAATTCGTGGTAGAAGGATTTTAAAAATAAAGTTTATATTGACCTCTTTGCTTGTGATGTATGACTATTAAACCATTGGTGGTGCTTCCCAATTTTAAAACCTTGTGTTTTAATTGGAGCCAAGATGACAAGGATTAATATTATTTATTTTATTTTAAATATTAATAACTTAATAATAATGATTTTCCGAAGGAAATATATGTCACTCTAATGAATTTTTGAAATTAATGAAAAAGTGCGCCACCTGTACTGATAAGTTATCAGTGATAACTATTTATTTTAATTCTATTTTTAGTTTATATTTGTTTATATGTCAATTTGAAAAATATATTAGTATTATAAATTTAATAAAATACATATTTAATTTAGGGAGTCTCTGATTACCGACCCATAAATGATTATTTGTAATAACTTATTCAATATTAAATATATTTATTTGAAATTTTGTAAATAGAGTAATATTATGGCAATGAATAATTATTCATTAATGTGGCTAGTTTACATTTTTGATATAATTATATTTACAAGAATAAACAGGTGGGTCGGTAATCGGATACCTTTTCTTAATACCGACCCCTTCTCCTATTCCCGACCCACTATAATATTGGTATAAATAATGTTAGTATTCTAATATCAAATCAACATAGTAGATATACATAAATATAATTAATTACATGCACGCAATTTATTTGTTATTGAATTTATGTTTTAATAGTAATATTAAATTTAAATTTAAACTTTATAGTAAATTACTAATTATATTAAAATAGTGTATATTATTTTTTAATATTTATTTATTAATCAGTATGTATATAATCAACTGGAATCATGAATACTAAATATATATTAATGATACATAAACAACTAACGACATATTTTAAAGTAAAATAAGGATATTTTTTGATTGGATATTATAAATCACATTGGGTCGGTATTATAATACTCTATAGAGTAGTTTAAGGGGTCGGTAATAGGAAAATCACATGGGTTGCTATAATTAAGATATATTGGGTAATACTAATTCAAATTAAATTATTTTTATAATACTTATAAACATTTTATCGATCTACAATATTATGTGAAGTATTGAGTTTTATTTTCATTAATAAAGTATTAGCAATGATTTAAAAAAAGTTATTATTCAAATATTTAAAAAGTAAAAACAGGATAGTACATTTTATCAAATAACAATTGTAGGATTGCATATTATTTTAAACAAATTACTTATTCATATGTATCATTACATTACTAACAGTTCATGAATATGTAATTTTTTAATATATCTTATAGTTACTGAGATACGAGAGGGGGTCGGTATTAGGAGGGGTTCGGTAATCGGATACTTTCCCCTAATACTTATTACCTCAATACCAAATAAAGACGATGCTACAACATCGAAAAAGTATAGAATAATAAGTTCGATATGAATATGTAATTTTTTGATATATCTTATAGTTACTGAGATACGAGAGGGGTCGGTATTAGGAAGGGGTCGGTAATCGGATAATTTCCCCTAATACTTATTACCTCAATACCAAATAAAGACGATGCTACAACATCGAAAAAGTATAGAATAATAAGTTTGATATGAATATGTAATTTTTTGATATATCTTATAGTTACTGAGATACGAGAGGGGGTCGGTATTAGGAAGGGGTCGGTAATCGGATAATTTCCCCTAATACTTATTACCTCAATACCAAATAAAGACGATGCTACAACATCGAAAAAGTATAGAATAATAAGTTTGATACTTTATGTAAGTAAGTCTATATAGTCTACTTATAATTATTTTAAATCGTATCCATATATTAACATATCATAGTAGATTAACATGAAGGTTTCCGTAAATGAAGACATTTCTTCATATTAATACTCGTTAACATATCTATAACAGAATAATACCAAAGCCCTTTGATAATAGGGGCTTTGATAACACTATAGTATAGATAGTTATAACGATAGCTATATAAATATACATATAGCTATCGTTATATAGCGTGTACGTATACGTATACGTATATAATGTATAGGGTATCCCTACACATATATGGAAAAAAAACATTAGCCATCATCATATCTTTATTGAATGATGACAAGGTATTGTATAATGGTTTCTAGAATACAACATTGAAAGAAATATTATTGATTACTCATATGATAGAATATTAATAAATCAATAGTACATACTTATATTGGTTAGCTAAACGTATATCCAGTAAAAATATAGGAGATCGTTAACAACCAATACTGGTCAATATATACATTGAAAGAATGTTACAGTAAACATCACAATATCACCTACTCGCCATTATATATATATAAAAACATAACACACAATTGTGCTTTAATACCTATATTTCATCGATGAAATCTAGTATACTATCTAATTATAATGAATAACTCAAAGTTTACTATATATTTATAGTTTATATTCTATACTCTAGATAGTATTGTTCTTGGAATTCTAATAGAAATTAATGAAGACAATTTGAAGAATGTTGTATATATTTCATAGTTTATAAGTTACGGATGGTATCCATATTAGGATACTGTCCAATGGACAGGGAGCATATTATGACGTTTTCCCCTATAGTATACTATAAGCAAGGATATGTCCTTACTATAAATAATACCGATTCAGCGTAATACATGTAATAATAATGCAACAACAACACCGTAGTAATAATAAGTATACTATAAGTATACACATATATGTTTTATATCGAGCACTCAAATAAAACAAACAATATTGAAATTAAGTTATCCTGATACACTCCTAATTCAAAGTATTTCTTATGTTAATATTATTAATATTTATTCATTTGAATAGATTATTTGCCAGATTGAATCAATAGTATACACTCTTGAACGTTAACAATGGCATACATACACGTCGTCAATGTCCTATAACACATGTCATCTCTAACGAGATACGTGTCCCCCCCCCCCCCGATAGTCACGTGACTACACGATAGGTCTTCACGTCATTAGGTGTGTACGGCTGTGTAAGGCTGTGTAAGGCTGTGTACAGTACACATATATGCGCTTAACACACACACACACGCGCGTGTAGGTACACCCGCTCTCTACTTCACTGTTATCACGTGACTATTAGCGAGGCGCTACTCGGCAATATGTTACTCGCCACCATAGATTTATAGTTTACATACACGGTAAAATACAAATCTATGCTCGTGACTAGCGACGTGTGTATGTGTTACATAACCACGACTAGCGAGCAGTGAGTTCGTTACGTAACCAATGCTAAGCACGCGGTACCACCCACGTGGTATCGGTAATCGTTACCCGGCTACGATAGTCACGTGTTACACGTGACACTCTCTCTTCGCTTGCTGATCTCCACTACAGCGGCCGTACTAAGACCGTACAGTCCAGTGTATACGCCTAGTAGTGTCCAGTGAACACATGATCTCTTGTAGAACACTAACCTCGGACGTATACGTTCATATAGGGACCTATTTAACATCGGAACAGTATCATTACGAAGGACATACGACATCGCTTATAGACTCACTAAGGACACCAAACCGACACTTACAACGTAGTATTTACTAGACCATAGTACAATACGATGCTAGCTCCAGCTTAACTCCACTACCACTACTACTACCACGTGATATGCTCGCTCACGTGACTCGGCTATTGTTGTTGTTGTTGTTGTTGACCGCTGCCAGCGTCGTCTGGTGTCAGCCTAGGATGGCTAAACACACGCGTCTAGATCACGTGGTGTTCCCGCCCCCCATCGCCGCCAGGAGGCCGGGCAGCGATATCCCTTCCGGTCATCTCAGACCACTAGGTCAGTTACCACTCGATCGCTCGCTAGTAACCATGGTTACTGAGTAGTGCACTGAAATATAGTGCACTATACTGCACTAGTATTAGTAGTGTACTACTATTTTAGTTTGTTTACATATGTATTATATTATACATACATATTTTGGTTTAAAACCCTTAAATACTTCCACTTATATATGCAATAGTATATATAATATACATATAGTATATTAAATCTCGTAACTGATACTCCTACATGTATTTAACCTCGTCTAATATTATTTTGTAATAAATAATAAATATATATATATATAGAAATATGATGCTAATGTATAGAAACATAATGTATACCACTTTAGATATATCTAAAGGTATTCTATGGTATACCAGCACTATTTTAGTATTATTAGTCGTGAAGTTATGCAATTGTTATTAGTAAAGCACGCCGCGCTGTACCGTAGCGTATCACTAAAGCGGATTACATTGCCCTATAGGATACCAGAGGACGGCCGACGGTGAAATAGACGGAAGGTCAAACTTCCCGACCACCCCTGAAGACTTCTACAACGATTACGTAACCGGGGACACGCCTACAGCGGCTATTTTTAGATTCGCGCTCCTAGACGATATCCCCGACGATGACGTCTGGCGCACCGACGAATATTTGATCGACAAGTTACCTACATAAATATTCAGTTGTATTAGTCATTCATTAATAAATATATAATAATATATTAGAAGAAATTTAAAATATCCACGTATATGGAGATATTTTTACAAAAATATTCAGTTTTATTTGTGATTATATAGGGGAAAGTCTCCAATTACCGAACCCAAATGATTATTTGTAATAACTTATTCAATATTAAATATATTTATTTGAAATTTTGTAATTAGAGTAATATTATGGCAATGAATAATGTGGCTATTTTAAATTTTTGATATAATTATATTTACAAGAATAATCAAGGGGGTCGGTAATTGGATACATGTACCTAATACCGACCACCTTTTCCTATTACCGACCCCCTAAAATAATCGCGGTATAAATAATTGTATTATTATAATAATCCAATAGAAATAGTAGATATACATAAATATAATTAATTATAACATGACGTAATTTATTTGTTATTGAATTTATGTTTTAATAGTAATATTACATTACAATTTAAACTTTATAGTTATTATATTAAAATAGTGTATATTATTATTTAATATTTATTTATTAATCAATATGTATATAATCAACTGGAATAATGAATTCTAAATCTATATCAATGATACACAAACAACTTATAACATAATTTAAAGTAAAATATGGATATATTTTGATTGGATATTATAAATCACATGGGGTCGGTATTAGGGTAATTTATGGGATCGGTAATAGGAAAATCATATGGGTTGCTATAATTAAGATATATTGGTTAATAGGTATTCAAATTAATTTGTTTTAATAATAGTTATAAACATTTTATTGATCTACAATATTATGCGCAGTATTAAGTTTTATTTTAATTAATAAAGTATTTACAATGATTTAAAAAAAGTTATTATTCAAATATTTAAAAAGTAAAAACAGAATATTAAATTTGATCAAATAACAATTGTAGGGTTAAATAATTTTTTAAACAAAATACTTATTCATATTTATCATTAAATTACTAACATTTCATG
The DNA here is from genome assembly GCA_964019155.1 of Osedax fenrisi. Lineage (NCBI taxonomy): Eukaryota > Metazoa > Annelida > Polychaeta > Sabellida > Siboglinidae > Osedax > Osedax fenrisi. Next base: position 34,977,769 of record OZ025243.1, read on the forward strand.
TATATATAATATTTCGATATCTCTTATAGTTACTGAGATACGCGAGGGGGGTCGGTATTAGGAGGGGGTCGGTAATCGGAGACTTTCCCCTAATTATATTTTAGAAAATATTTAAACTATATACGTATATAATCTATACTATATATATAGAGATATTGTGCATAAATTTTAATATTTATGATAATAAATATAATATTTTATTTATATATACATTATTATATTAATATACATTTGAAAATAGATACGGTGATTTAAATATTAGCACTATAACGAAGAAAGAATTTAAAAGTAAAGGACAAAAACAGATGCCCTTTAAGAATTTCATCGCGAGCTACAAATACGAAGATATTTACTTGACGACAATGGTCCCCATAGAAATGCTTCACGAATTTAATGTTAGCGTTCGTTGTATATATTCTATATATCTGAATACACATTACATTCATTTGGATGTATTAATATTATATTTTAATTTATATTTAATAAATGTCATTTAAATTTGAATATTTAATTATCTTTGAGAAGTTAGCCACGCCCTATATAATATGAAAATTATCGCGGCGGCCTACTTCAATTATATACGTAATTTTCCATGCTAGCAGTATTATGCTGGAAATGCTCTGCTATAGAATCTACCTATATGTATGCTGATAATATATTAATAATGATTGCGTTATATCGTTATAACTCTCATACATTTATTATTAAAATAGGCGAATAACTAAGTAACTTATGATTCCTGACAGATGATTCATAACATTAATTATAAATAATGCAATTGTAATTTATCTGATTGGTTCATCAATACTATATAGATTATCTATTGGTATATATTGTGTCCATATTATAACACAGGGTGTCCGTATTCGGACATGGGTACCGAATACGGACACCCCCGTTATCTATTGAATAAAAAGATTAAATAAACATTTAAATTCACAATAATATCTATAATCATATAATATTAATATATTGTAATATTTGAATACAGATATTGAGTTATAAAATGTTAAGACCATTTATTGTTAAAGTATCCGTATTAGGTTACTTTCATCTACCTAGAATTAATGTTAAAAACTAGAGAAAACATCTATCAACTATATACAGATATATCTCGACTACACTTATACGTATACTGATATCTAGGTGTACCTAAAACTCTACGTGTTTGTAAGTCACGTGTTTATATAGTGATTAGAACCAATTGGTTCTATTAATAGAATGCGATGACATGTTTAGCTTTGAAACATGCTGGCCATTCCAGGCGTCTAGAATGTCGTAGAATAATTAATTATGACAAGTAGACACGTCGATAGAATCATATATTTACCCTATATATATATATATATATATATATATATATATATACTGGATGTGTGGATCAGTTGGCTAAGGCAACGTACACATGAGCAGTATGACGTGGGTTCGAGTCCCGTCCGTACTAATAACATAGGTCTTAAAATAATATTTAGAAGTGATCTTATATAACTGTGTATAAATAAATAAATCGGTTATCGTTAAATACATGAATGCCTTAACATGACAACGGATTCGAAAGGACATTAGAGCCATATAGTTTTAAAACTTCATCTAAATTCATGGATGGGATGAAATAACTCCACCAAAATAATAATAACAATATACAATCATCAGCGCATGACCAGTAAACATCTAGAGTGTTATGGGTTTTATACAATATCGCTATTCTTATACAGTGGTATGCTGATTCTAGTATGCTCTAGTATGTTCTAGTATGTTCTATTACTGAACACACGCGTTACAATACAATTGTGATGCAATTTACTCGTCTGCACGATTATGACATTTTTAATTTTATATGAAAAACAATCAAATAAAATACATCTCAGGATTTAAATAAATAGATTTATGATATATTTAATATGAACAAATCTGATTTTGTATACGGGTAACATTCTAAAGTTGGGGGCATTCGCACACACAATCATACTTAAAAAGTCACCGCCACACGCCGCGCTGTTAGTCACGTGCTCGCAGCGACCCCTCGTGACCTCCACGTGACCCCTCGTGAACCCTCGCGTAGTTGGCGAGATGTCTGAAGTGCGGTATGGTGCGCTACCTGGAACAGACGGAGCTGATGATGAGCTCGGGCGACACAGCCTCCCTGCTTCACTCGCACGCTGACCACAACCTGTTCTGTGTCCTTACCGGAAGGACGGACTTCATCTTCATCGACAAGAAGTACAAACAGAAGTTGGCATTCCACTCGCTGGTTAGCCGATGCCACTACGGAACCTAAGCTTTTATTATATATATATATATATATATATATATATACTTATTATTATTTATCAGATTTATTTTCATGTTCTTGGTTATAATATTCTATAGAATAAATACAATTGTGGTCTTATTGCTCTTAAAGTAATTCAAAATAAGACTTTATCTTTTATATTATTTATATTCTCTATATCTACACAAATACATATAAACCCTTGACTATCCGTCGTTGCCCCTCACTACCCCTCACTACTCCCGTACTATCCACACTACCCCTCACTATAGGGTATACCCTCACAACCCCATGACTACACCTCGCTACTCCCTGACTACACATCAATAACCCTGACTACCCCCTCGTTACCTTCTAACCACCAATGCCAGGATTACTACGCCGAGTCAGGCTATTCCGAAATAGACGTGGACCGCATAAACTTGTACACTTACCCGTCAATTAAAGACATCCCCTGGCGGTGGGCGACGCTCAGGAGCAGGGATTGCGTATACGTACCGCCAGGTGCATATACTACATAGCATATATCATACTCGATAAGGGGAGATGAGGAGACTTTATCACGTTATCAATAGCGCAGTTGTATATCATACGGTAGTGTATGATGCAGGCCTCAAGGTATTGTTAAGTTAACTCTATTCGCATAATACATATTATTATTGTATATATATATATATATATATATATGTATATATATCGAGTAGAATATTCATAGTAAACAGTTATTATACTTTAAGACTATATCCGAATGCTCAGAAATATCGCACGATACCCTGCTACCACAAATCGCACACACATCGTATACTGTACGTCTTACAGTGTATACTCTACAGTGTACAGTGTACAGTGCACTGTATATCGTACATGCATGTGTTGTAAGTACTGATAAACGTTGTAGGTTACCTGATTCAGGCGAGATCATCGGGTAGGAGCATAACCACGTCCACCCATTGGTTCCCCACCCCTAAAGTAAACTTCCGCAAGTGCGAGTTGTCCCTGCTCCGAAATAAGCTCCCCTTGACGGAAGTGAAGTTCATGTGGAAACTAGATAATGGGCGCATTGTTAGTTTATTACGTAATTGCTAAACTCTTACTGTAATGATTACACGTGGATGTTTTATTTTAAAATATAACAGATTACAATCGAAAATATTAAATAATCAAAGTGTATGAAATAACACTTAGTTAGATTATATGTTATACGTTATGACATATTATATATATATATAATGTTTAGTATATTATTATCTCATACGATAATATCATCAGATAATATAATAGATCATTTGTCAATAACTGAATTTTATACTTAGTTGTATTTAGACTATGTATATTAGTACTATCTATAGATATATTTATAAATAATAAAAATTACAATATATATATTAGTTATAAATGAGATGATAGTTAATATTCTCGCTAATATGGATATTTACAGTTAACGTAACATATGATACAAGCATATAACATTAATTAAAAATACACCTCTAATGAAATAAAATGATATATATATATGAATATATTTTAAAGTATATTTATAAGTATATTAATAAATATACTTATAAATAAAAAACAGTAGTTCAAAAATATAACACAAATAAAGTGGAATGGAATAACAAATATAAATTAATAAGAAAGAACATTTAAATATATTAATATAATTGTATAGTAATATTAGTATTACTATGGTAATATATGTTAACATTATGTATACATAATGTTCACTATTTAACCTATAGGTATATTTTCTTACATATAGGACTATGGTATACTTATATAATACTATAGTATATATATATATATATATATATATATATATATATATATACTAACGTATATACTAATACTACAGTAATCTACAGTATATATATATATATATATGTAGAGTATATTCTATCCCGAATACACGCGTATGACGTACGACGTACATTGCGCCTTATTCTATTACCATGACAACCTCTTCAGATGTTACATAACGATAAGATGTCGGGCAAATCGTTGAGGCGTCACCTACTGTTACTACTCCGGAGTGACCCCTTCCTGACCTTCAAACGCTTCCAAGCGTTCTTCCAGAAAGCTCTACGAGACGTTAGACCTATACCGATACTATAGTATACTATATCGGTTATACTATATCATACTATAGCGCTACTATTAGTATACTAATGTGTATACACACTATATCCGTACACCGCAATATATTACACGTTAATAGGTTATGAACTATTGCGTAATGCTCTCTCGATGAATTATTACGTAATTCGCGTGTGATGCAAACTTACGTGATGAGGTAACACAGCGCGTAATATCAGTGTGAATAGCAGAGCTCGTTGTAACTATATGCTTGTAATAAGATATCTTACTAGGATAAGATATAAGATATCATAAGATATAAGATATAAGATATAAGATATCTTACCTAATATTAGGTCGTTGAATTGCGATCGATAACATAATAAATTATTATTACGTAACTTGATGACCCAACATTACTAACCGTTACATAACATCGACTATTACACTGAACCGTGGTTATTAGTCACATGACCTTTAGCATGCGTTTATCATTGCGCATATTATACGATACACATGTAACTAAGGGCGGAAGTAAATACGAACACTATACACTTTCGTATTTAATTTTAATGAAACGATCAGTGACATATAAGAAAGTAATATATATATATATATATATATATATATATATATATATATATCCTGATTAGTATTTTATATTATTTATTTTGTATATTAATCTAACATGCAAACTAATAATCTAAAATACGAAATTATAATCATAGGAAAGAGAGAGGAATTCCGCGAAGATGTACTGGCAACTATTGACCGGAAATGGATCTGTTCTCTCTCGTTCTCAATTGGTTAACGCCAAGATTAAAATACTGAAGGACATAGCCTCTATATTCAATGTGCGCGTAGATCATACCACGAAGGACGAACTGTAATACTGTTAGGTGATTAAGTCTCAGTAATAGAAACAATATTAATAGGAAATATATACAATATCAAGTAAATTAATTCAATTATTATTATTATTAATGCTAATACATTATTATCGATATTTATTCTAATTATTAAATTATAATATATTTTAATTAAATTTACAATACATTTATTCTTATACACATTTATTAATTATTGTGGGATATTATGTAATTGTTTTCATCGTGTTACAACGTACATATTCTGTCTTTTATAAACCTAAGTAATATGCATATACGTTCAAATTATATATATATATATATATATATATATATATATATACATATATATATATATTACTTTATTATATATATATATATATAATGAATTATACAATATTTTTAGATTTACAAAACATGAACTTAATAAATAGATATGTTCAATAATATATAGGTATTTTTTAATGAATGGAAGTTTATAAACGTTTACCTATAGGTATACAATTATATATATATATATATATATATATATATATATATGTATACATAACCAGATAATAACCAGAAAAGTGCATCACTAATCACTTAAACATAGATTTTCTGTGTTTTTTTTTCTTTTTCACATCTTTAGGTTTCACAAATACTTCATCACTAACACATTAATAGAATATATTACATTAATGACACGATATATTGTATTAATGACACGACATATTACATTAATGATACGACATATTACATTAGTGACAAGATATATTACATTATAATATGATATATAACGTATCTATTACTAAAAATGTAAGCCGAATGAAATGCCAACCCGAACTTAATCACGGAAATGAAATATTGTCATGAAATATGGATATGGTTTATCACATGCCGTACAATGTACGGCGTACACACTGACACACATATATATATGTGAATGTCTTTAACCCCAATATTAAATACACCATTACTAATAGAGGCTTTAAAGGTACTTATCCATAGTTACTATTGTAACTTATTGCACTTATCCATAGTTATCGTTGTATCGAAGCGTATCGATTCATATAAGAGATATTCGTGTAATATATGTTATTTTTATAAACGCTAAGAGTTGTATATCCTGGTAACCATAGAAACCCGGCTGACGGACTCCTTACGAGTCGGACGCTAACTCACATAGGATAAACTAGGAAGTTTATTTGAAATTACGGTTAATCTCCATTGAAAATAATATTTGGGCGTTATAATTCTTTTGAACATATTTATATATATATATCCAATATAAACTGCGACTTTTACTATGAGAGGTATATGATTAAATAACAGGTATGCCTACAACTAATGTTACGCCAGTTTATCTCGTGTTAATCGAGATATTGTTAAATTAAAAGTAAAACCCAGAATCTAAATATTACTGTATCGGATTATCCGGGGCTCCTCGTATTTATGTATGATATGTACGCATCGATGACTTGTTAAGGGCGGGGAGGGGGTGGGGGGTTATATACATGTGTGTGTATATATGTGTGTATGTGTGTGTATGTGTGTATGTGTGTGTGTATACATATAAACACGTATATATATATACAACTAACTGATTGCTATCGGCCACAAGATTAACGTACATCACGTAGGCCCAGAAAACCACGACCATTACGACTCCCGTGTTAATGCCTATTATCTTGAAGTAGTATTCAGCTCCGTCCGATTCTACGACGGTAGCTGCTCGTGGGGTGGGGTGGGGTTAGTCACGTGGGTTATTGTAAACACATAGTGTAGGTAATACTATTACAGGTATACTATTACAGGTATACTATTATAGGTATACTATTATAGGTATACTATTATAGGTATACTATTACAGGTATACTATTAAAGGTATACTATTACAGGTATACTATTATAGGTATACTATTACAGGTACATTTGTTTTGTAATCTAGTCTTTATATCTAAAGGGGGTAATCCACTACAAGTATTTCCTGCAAGTTTTTGGAAATATTTTAATTTTAAAATGATTTTCTATCAAGTTAACTATAAGTTTAGTGGGAAACCCCCTTATTTTCTGGCAAATTTCTTGAAATATAATAACTTTATAGGAGGTATCCCATTACAACTTGATAGACAATGGTTTTAAAGTTGCAATATTTCTTGCAAGTTGCCGGAAAATCTTGTAGTAAGTTTACTTAAGTATACATTGTAAATTAATACATTATTATCTAGTGATTATACTGATTATATAATGTTATTGTTATTTTGATGGAGTCATTTCATCCCATCCAGGAACTTAGATGACATTTTCACTTATAACCATATGGCTCTAATGTCCCTTCGACGTCGCTTTCACATTAATACATCCATGGGTTTAACTTCAGCCATAATTATGTATACACAATTATAAGTTAACTTCTAAATATTACGTTAAGCTCTATTGTATTAGTCCGGACGGGGCTTGAACCGGCGTCCCACTGTGAGTGTCTCTATGCCTTATCTAACTTAGCCATAGCCGTGTGCACACAGGAAGTTTGTAATCTACAACTATATACGACACGCATGCGCATTACAATACAGGCGCAACTACGCATGCGCCGCTAACTTTGACACATGTTTCCGGAGAATCCGATCTTGCAAGTACACTGAGCGATCTTCGAGAACGTATCACAACTCCCGCCATTCTTACACGGGTTCGGGTGGCAGTTTATTTTCACTGAAACGGAGAGGAAGGGGTTAACGCAAGCAATCGGTAGCAATGATGTAACTAGTCCGAGACTGGTAGGTTACGTCACCGTGCTAAAGTGAGGCGATGACTCATAAGTTATGAGTCACGAGGTATACGTCATAAGAGATTCAAGTAAATATAGTATATAGGTTATCAATATTATATAATATATTATGTATAGATAATTGTAAAGATGAAATAATTTCATTATACGAACGAGCGCATTTTATATTTAACTGTCAAGATCGACCAGATATTAAACTGTAGTTATAGTTTTAGTAATGATTGTGCGAAGCAAAGATATAAAGATAATTCCTTATCTGTACAATGTAATTAATGTTGACCTATCCCGATGATAGCAGTATACTATATAGTATAGAAATTACTGAAATAGATTAAGGTGTAACGTAATTTATATATATTTTTTCTCATTATTCCATTAAATGACATGAAACATAAGGTATACTCACCTCATTTATATGTATATAATTAAAAACAAAAATTGCCTATTCATTAATTATATATTAATAGAGTTAGATTTCATAGTAAGTATTTTAATTTACGATCTTAATAAATAAAACTGATATCCAGATTTAAATATTTATTTTGCATGCCATTCCAGAGTTGAATAGCTTGTTTCGTGAAACTGCCTTACTAAATCTCACAAAACGATACATTTATAGTTTTAGAGTGGGAGGGATGACGGAGTGAGGTCGAAGGTCAGTTGTTTCGGGGATTTATTAAGTATTGAGATAGTAAGATTAAATGGTAGTTTGGATATTATATGATAGAAGGGTGGCTTTATAGTTAATATATTACCATGGTATATGGTATACTATAGGAAATGGTAGGTAGGTATACTATATATATATAGTTGTTTTCATTTAGTTATGATATATATTTATTTAGTAATTTTCAGATTGAAAACAGTTCTTATTGGTCTATTTAGTAAAAGATCAAAATAAATTACTATATATATATATATATATATTGTTTTAGAGATTAGTATCGAGTTGCAATAGTTGAGTCGAGACATCAAAAGTGACTCGGTGAGTTTAGTTGTGGCTAAGTCATATATATATGATATTATTAATATTATCGATATAATAGTGGCAGGGGTTCTATTGTTCGGCTTACGTAACCTTGACACCTTTCTCCGACGTACCCGTTGTGGCATTCACACGAGAACACTTTTCTCAGTGTGATACACTTTCCATTCTGACAATTAAGTCGCACGCACTTTGACACTGCGGTATATCAATATTGTATTACGGGCAGTTCGTTAGATTCGGGTTTATTTCAATTGTATTAAATAGTTATACATATTTAATACAATTGAAATAAAACTAACAATGGTGCACTGAATATTAACGCTAAACACCTAATCTAACCGAATGATGTTTATATATAAACATCATTTTTAAAGACACGTTACACCTTTATATTTATTACAAATATTAGTTAGTATAAAATAGTGGAATACTATCTAAAATTCAATATATATATATATAAGGTAGTGTATATAGGTGGTATGTATAGTGGTATGTGTAGTGGTGTGTAGTGGTGTGTGTAGTGGTGTGTGTAGTGGTGTGTGAAGTGTCATACAATGTATAACGAGTGTAAACTATTAGTATGGATAACAATTATAATTGTATTAATGAATGAATAACAGTGATAAAAATATATTTCATTTATATTCATTTAAAAATGGATATATAAACATATATACATTTTCTATATAAATATATGTACCCATATATATATATATATATATATATATATATATATATATATATATTATTATTATTATTATCAGATTTAGGCAATGCCAAGGTAATTGTAGAAGCAGTGTTGCTTATCGAGACAATTACCCCTTTATTAACATGACAAGTTTTATTATAGATAATAGTTATAAATAAATAATACTTTTATAATATTATAAGATAAGATAAGATATATTTCATTATTGCAATCATTGCGAGAGAAAAAAAAACAATAAAAGGAAAAATAAAATGTTCAGAAGATTTTCGAGGTATTTAACCTTATGACTTCCTGTTTACATATATATGATAAAAATAAATAAAATATATAATAAAATAAAATATATAATAAAATATAATGAAACTTATCATGTAACTAAATGTAATCATCATATAATAATGTAATCATGTAATAATATAAATAAATGATAAAAGTATAACATTAAAAGCTAATAAATACATCAAGTACTAAATAATATAAATTAAAATATAACATATATGTGAAACACTATAGTGGAACTAAATATGAGATAGCCAACATTTAAAAGTAAAAGAAACAAGAGAAAAAGAGAGAAGAAATAAGATAATATATTAAATAAATATAGGTTAAACAATATTCGATGTTCATACAGAAAAATATATAACCAAAGTAATTTATTTAATGTCAACAAATGTAAAAATAAAAGATAATACAATCTTAAAATCATATATAGTAATTTTTTAAAAGTTAGTTTTTTATAATGTCAAAATTTAATATAATGTCAGTATTTTTATAGTGTCAAATAAATAAAATAAAAATTTAAATAAATTATAAAAAAATATTATCATAAGTCAAATATATTAAATACAAATTTAAACTAAAAATAAATGCATTAAAATAGACTAAGTATTATATAAAATTATTTTAAGATTTATACAGAATAATGATAAAGAATTTGACTTTCTTATATCTATACTTAAATCATTCCAAAGTCTTGGTCCGAATGTAATTAAGGTATTATTCATATAATTATATTTAAATAAGGTTGAATAAAATCACAGTTACTCCTGGTATTACATCTTTTTTTAGAAGTCAATGTAAAACGATTTAAAATAATAGTATGGCACAATTTATTGAATATTTTATACATGTAAATGCAAGTCTTATACTTACAAATATCATATAAAGATAATATTTTATTTTCCTTAAATAAAGAAACAGTTGAAAAATCATTTGGTTTATTAAACATTATTTTTAATATATTTTTTTGAATTAAATATATGCTATTTAAGTTTGATACATAACCATGACCCCATATTTCTATACAGTAAATTAAATGTGGATAAAATAAGGCATAGTATAGTTTGATAATGGCAGATGTATTTACAAAGTATGAAACATTTTTTATGATCCACAACATTTTTAATAATTTATTTTTAAGATAAGCCAAATGACATTTCCAATTTAAACAAGTATCTAGATTTATTTCAAGACATTTTGTAGAAGTTACTTGAGATAAAATTGTATTATCTATATTTATATTAAATATTATATCATTTTTAAATGACATACAATGCGTTTTATCTATATTTATGGATAATTTATTAAGTTTAGACCATAGAAAAATGTCATCACATGCTGCCTGTAATTTGTATTTTAGATTATTAGATGATTTATCACTAATAATTACATTAGTATCATCAGTAAATAATATGAATTTATTTTCTGGTGAACATAATATCATATCATTAATAAATATAGAAAACGGTAATGGTCCAAGAATAGAACCTTGGGGTACACCATAACAAATATTATATATATAAGATTTACTTTCATTATATTGTACGAATTGTTGTCTGTCGTTAAGATAGCTAATCAACCAATCAAGAGGTTTCCCCCTTATTCCATAATAATCCAGTTTATTAATTAGAATTACATGGTTGACAGTATAGAACGCCTTTTTTAGATCTACAAACAATACTACACAATATTTATTTGAGTCCAAAGATTCTATAACTTTCTTTTGTAATGTTTCAATTGAGTTCAGTGTACTTATATTTTTTCTGAAACCAAATTGTTCATCATTAATAATATTGAATTTATTACAAAAAGATAAAAGTCTATTTGAAAATAATTTTTCTAACATTTTTGAAAATTGTAAGGTTAAAGAAATAGATCTATAATTATTAAAATCGTTACAATCACCAGATTTAAAAATAGGGATAATTTTATATCTTTTAAAAAAACTAGAAAATAATCCATCATCAAATGCTTTATTAAAAATATACACTAAAGGAACTATAATAGATGATGATATTTCTTGAATAAGTTTCATGGGTATGTCAAGTTCATCTCGAGAAACTTTAGGTTTAAAATTATTAATGGCTAAATAATTTCACTAGCTGATATAGTAGATAAAACCATAGAATTAAAATGTCGATTATTTAAATAATCAAGAAATGATTTGTTAGGTATATCATCAATTTTGTCAGCTAGTTTATTACCTATTTGAGTGAAATGATAATTCATTTTATTTGAAATTGTAGACTCACTACAACTTTTTCCATTAACATTTATCGTAATTTTTAATAAATTAGGTTTTCTCGGATTAATTATAGAATTTAATATAGACCATGTATTTTTAATCGTCTTACTATTATCAAGTAAATTTGTATAATAATTTATTTTGCATTTTCGTATTATACTAGTAAGCTTATTTTTATATTTTTTGTATCGAATAATATTTTCAACACTTTTGTCATTAATGAATTTAATATATAATTTTTGTTTTTTTTTACATGCATTTTTAATATTTTTTGTAAACCAGGGTAACTGTGATTTTATACGATTATTTTGTAAATGTCTAATTTCACTACAAGATTTGTCATATAATTTGATAAAATAATTTAAAAATAACTCCATAGAATAATTCAAATCATTTGATTTTATAAATGACCAGTCTGTTTTTTCAAGGTTATTTTTAAAATTTAATATATTATTTTGATTATCAATATTGTGATTTTGTTTTTTTTTTTATTTTTTTAACATTTTTTATTTTGTGATTTTCATTTTATATATATATATATATATATATATATATATATTCCTAACTGTACATATAGAAAATATACTCTACAATACCATAGTTGATATTAAAAATACCCATACTATATAGATGTGTTTGGTTATGGATTTAGATTAACAACTTTTGAACCATACTCCAAATCTTTAAAGACGGTATACCGTATATGCTATATTTACAATTTATGTAGTAATAGGTCATAGGTTGTTATAGGTTGTAGTAATTTGATATGGCAGGGGTTAGGAATATATCACTCTATTGAATTGTATACAATTCAGTTAGTTATGGGCTATATGCATTGATATGATTATATACACACATATATATTACTATATAGAATACATAACTGGGATAATTTTCTGCAAAATAAACAACCATACCAAAGATTGTTCTAAGGTTTATCTTCGGAAAATCTGTAACCATAATATAATACATAACTATATACATTATAAACAAACTGTCACATGGTTTTAAAATGTAATTGATATATCTTAAAAAAGTTTAAAGATTTGTCTAGAATATATGTATACATAGTATGTATTACATACATGTGTTGTAAAGTAACCCAGTCGTTTTAGTAAGTTAATATTATTTTTGTTATAACGGGTTGACACCCGTAAGAAAACTAATCTATATAGTTTTTGTTTACACTTATACTTATATATGGTCAGTATATCTATTTATAGAAATATAAACTAACCACTGCAGTCTTCTCCTTCGTAATAAAAGTTACATTTACATTTCAGTTTTCCTTTATCCTTTTTTGTTAGGTCAAGGTCATTGTTAATATTTGTTTTGAATTCATTTCATAAATTTTATATATGTAACTACATATATATATATATATATATATATATATATATATATATATATATATATTTAAATAGTATTTATTAAATAACTAAATATATATTAATCAATAATAATATTACACTAGTGACGCATACATTAGTGACGCATACATTAGTGACATACATTAGTGACCTACATTAGTGACCTACATTAAAGCATACACCGTGGTCATTGCAATTTTTTTCACAATCCAAATTAACTGTTTATATATATTGATATATTAATAGTGTTTTTTAATATATAATATATATACATATATATATATATAAATTTATATATATATATATATATATATATATATATATATATATTGTTATTGTTATTTTATTTGGGTGGTATCCTTTCATCCCATACAGGAACTTAGATAACGTTTTCACTTATTACCATATACCTATGAGACCCCTTCGAAGCCGTTCTCAGTTTAAGGCACCCGTGGTTATACCGAGAACCGATCATTTAAGTATATACAATTATATAAGATCACTACTAAATATTATTTTAAAGCCTATTTTAATGTTCCCGACGAGGCTTGATCTCGCGTCCTATAGGAGTAGTATACTGATTGGGTGTCTGACGCCTTAGCCGACTGAGCCACACAGGCAGTTAACTATATATATATATATATATATATATATATATATATATATATATATATATATATATAGTATATACACAAACACATGCATACGTATACGATATGTAGACCACCACACAACTCCACTTTAAATACACTTAGATATAACAACTAATACAGTTAGATATAATAACTAATACAGTTAGATATAACAACCAATACAGAAGGCGACGTGTTCCCCCTCCTCGGCGTAACTCCCTTTCACCGCACTATAGTATCCGTCGTTACACGTGCTCGAACTGTCCCCACATCTGTTCCTCATCCGGTTGTCGCATTTAGTTTCCCCTGGCGGTAACGCAGGATATCATTACGCCGGAAGTTATGTTTCGCGATAAACGTGCGCCGCACATGTATCGCGAAAGGGTAATATATATTATATAAATTAAGTTATATAATTATAACATATTGTTTATATTTAATTATCATTAATTAATAATAAACTACAACTAATATAACTATACCTAACTATACTATTTTAATTAGTATCAATAATATTATAATTAAATTGTTATATATATAATACTATTTAATACACGTCGTGCGGTAAGGGTGATCACGTGATCATAGGAACCGACATTTGTGACATTTTTAAGTTTACAAAATGCTCTAGTAAATATATTATAGAGAATACATCAAAAAGTATACTTTTTGATGACCTATATAGGTTACAAACAAATTTGACCAACAAATTGACCCAATTTGAACAATTTTTGATATTGCGCCCGCGCTTTTAAGATTACGTATAATTTGCATTGAAAAAGATACGATTTTCATTGTCTTTTTACCAAAATATATAAATATTGGAATTAAAACACAAATAATGAATATATTTTGATAAACATTGACAAATTATTTATCATATAAATATATAATATAATATTAAAACATTTTATTTGTAAGAAAAAAATCATAGAAATTAAGAGGATTTTCCTAGATTTTCCTATAATATGAATATGATATAAAAACTAAATAAACATTTTATTTACAAACAAAATAATCAGTTTTTTTCTTAATAATCATTTTTGCAAAAAAAAATGGTTTTTTTCTCTTAGAAATGTTGATCAATTTTTATGTTATTTAACATAAAACGTAAATTTTTATAATTTTTTTTATTATTTACACAATATTTATTAAAGATTTTTGTTGTGGTTATAAATTTTATGTATTCCACATATTTTAATTTAAAATAAATATTTAAATAGAAAATATTAATGAATTTATATATTTAATTTAATTTATATACAATATATTTATTATATATTATAGTATAATGTTATTATAAATTACCAACATTTCCTTTAAATTCACATAATATGTATAATATGCATAGTTGGTATGAAACCCCTTTTAAAGGTAAAAAGTAAAAGTAAAATATAGAGAAATATAAAGAATAATATTTATTTTTAAAAATCTTTTTTAGATTTTGGATTTATATTAATGAATTATCTGCTGTTCAATTAGTGTAATGTGGATCCGTCCATCTCGCTCAATTGGGTCAGAAAGACACTTAGATGTATTTGATACCATTTATATAGTTCTTTTAACCGTTTGAGTATGGCTATAGCCTATAGGATATTCCGGAAATCGAGTATAACAATATTGTTTATATTTATTATATAATAATTAGTAATAGGTTGATATACAGATGAACAATTAAAAATAAGAAATATTCAAAATAAAATAATAACAATAGATCTACGTAATCGTAGAGTCATGGGAAAATGGGTAAAATGGGTAAAATGGGAAATATTTATTTCTGAAAAATTTATTTTGAAATTTTTACGAAACTTTCAAGGTCGGGCGCAGTGTCTAAAACTAAAAATAAAAATAAAATCTGAGAATTGTATTGTTCTTAGAATTAAAATCTCTATAAGATAAAATCTATCATTATTTTTAAAATTTTGTGATCACCCTTAGCGTGCTAAGCACGTCCGTACTCATGAATATATGTTTACATCCGAACGTATATATAAACACACATACACACACATACATATATATATATATATAAACCATCGATATAAAGAAAGTGGATAAGCAATTGACGCACGCAATGCATGTAAAAGATAGACACGTGAATGACACTTTTATCAATAAATTAACAAAATGGTATCAGTGATTTTGATTGGATATTAGTCATATTATATATGTCAAATATTAAAACAGTAGTCTTTTCGTCGAAATAGATTTAAGTGACTTCTATCTATATCAATGGATTTAAATTATAAATATTAATAAAATCAATAAACT
>OZ025243.1:34996743-35029243 GCA_964019155.1 Osedax fenrisi
TACAGACGCGAGCGTAAGTAGCCACACAAACTCCGCCGTTTTTACATGTCGTCAGTTTCTCTGAAAGTCGATAAGAGGGCGTGGTTAGATTATTAACACGCCCACATGCATGCGCACTCATACACGCATAATATAATATGCAATTATTACAACATTCAACCTAGCAGAAATGATACTTTAAAAAAAATTAACGTATACGTTTTAGTATATAATTATATATAATCATAATATGTATATATTTATCCATAATTTGTAATCTTTCTTAGAATTCTATACCTCACCATCAGAACTCAAATAGCTATTCTCTATAGAGATACACTGCCTATAGGCAGTGTTTTATACTAGTTATATCCGACTCTCTCTCTCTAAGTCTGTGATCAGCTTAATCACTCACTCAGAGTGATGATAACCTACACTTTTAACACTCACACAAATATGTATGTACATATATTAAACTACATTTAATTAATTGTTTATTCTATACGGATTATATTTAGATATATATTATAATTTTAAATACGACGAACTATTTAGTTAATGTATTTAGATTTTTATCGATATTTATACTGAAGCCCTGGCACCGGTATATTTGTCGTGGTCATAGTGATGCCCGATAACATCAACATCCGGCTAACATCAACATCCGGGTAACATCAACATCCGGGCAACTGTAATACTATATATAGTAAATATACTATATATAGTATTACATTATTTATTTATTTTTGTTCAATAAAAGCTCTACCAAGGTGTACATTAAACAGGTTCAGATTGGTATTTAAAAAAATAAATATCGAGAATCAGACTTTTTAACTAGATAATATATTTTATTGAAACCAAACTTCAAAAATAATTATTGGAGTTGCACCATTACATTTTAATTTTGAAGAGATATGATTATAACATGGAGGAGATACGAGATATTTTGAAACTTAGATTTATTTTATTACCAATAGTTTGTTAAGTTATTTCTTTAACTATTGTTTGAATTATATATTTTTCTATAAGAAAAAAGTTGTCTAATATTTTTTTTCGATATCCCAGGAATTTTGCAAGACATTTTCGAGAAGAAAAAAATTATTTAATTTTAATTTGAAAACTTTATCTATAATATAAAATTATATATATATATATATATATATATATATATATATAATTATGATAATAAGTATATGAGTGTAGTATTACAAGAAATGTATAAAACAACTATTAATGTATAATATAAAAAATGGTAATTTATTCACTATTTTAATGTATAAATATGAGAAATATGAGAAATTTTATATCTGAAAAAAAAGTTTAATTTTATTAATAATAAATTATACAATATATTATAACAATAGTGTATAATCATTAAGTTGCATTGATGCTCTATTGTTAAATTATGTATTTAAAATGTAATTTGCACGTGAATTCGATATATGAAATAGAGGTATTTTTCTAAATACAGGCATGTTTAAAAGCTCTGACGAAGGTCGAATATTGCTTATAAATTAATTATTAATTATTGAATATTGTTATTAATTTTTGTATACCATATATGCTATGGTATGGTGACTATAGTGACAGAAATACTCCAAACTTTAATTGATAACTTATCTATAAATATCTGTAAAAACTGAACCGGCTTAGTGCGCATGTATATTACTCACTAAACAGTATATATGTATATGTGTGTGTATATATATATGCTAATTCCCAACATAGCACAATATATGACATTATTACTACTACTACTACTACTACTACTACTACTACTACTACTACTACTACTACTACTACTACTACTACTACTACTACTACTACTACTACTACTACTACTACTACTACTACTACTACTACTACTACTACTACTACTACTACTACTACTACTACTACTACTACTACTACTACTACTACTACTACTACTACTACTACTACTACTACTACTACTACTACTACTACTACTACTACTACTACTACTACTACTACTACTACTACTACTACTACTACTACTACTACTACTACTACTACTACTACTACTACTACTACTACTACTACTACTACTACTACTACTACTACTACTACTACTACTACTACTACTACTACTACTACTACTACTACTACTACTACTACTACTACTACTACTACTACTACTACTACTACTACTACTACTACTACTACTACTACTACTACTACTACTACTACTACTACTACTACTACTACTACTACTACTACTACTACTACTACTACTACTACTACTACTACTACTACTACTACTACTACTACTACTACTACTACTACTACTACTACTACTACTACTACTACTACTACTACTACTACTACTACTACTACTACTACTACTACTACTACTACTACTACTACTACTACTACTACTACTACTACTACTACTACTACTACTACTACTACTACTACTACTACTACTACTACTACTACTACTACTACTACTACTACTACTACTACTACTACTACTACTACTACTACTACTACTACTACTACTACTACTACTACTACTACTACTACTACTACTACTACTACTACTACTACTACTACTACTACTACTACTACTACTACTACTACTACTACTACTACTACTACTACTACTACTACTACTACTACTACTACTACTACTACTACTACTACTACTACTACTACTACTACTACTACTACTACTACTACTACTACTACTACTACTACTACTACTACTACTACTACTACTACTACTACTACTACTACTACTACTACTACTACTACTACTACTACTACTACTACTACTACTACTACTACTACTACTACTACTACTACTACTACTACTACTACTACTACTACTACTACTACTACTACTACTACTACTACTACTACTACTACTACTACTACTACTACTACTACTACTACTACTACTACTACTACTACTACTACTACTACTACTACTACTACTACTACTACTACTACTACTACTACTACTACTACTACTACTACTACTACTACTACTACTACTACTACTACTACTACTACTACTACTACTACTACTACTACTACTACTACTACTACTACTACTACTACTACTACTACTACTACGGCCACACATGAATATTGCCTCTAGTGGACACACGTTAAGATTGCTGGGTCAATGACCAAGCCACATATCTAGTATGTTCTATCTCTTATATCTTTATTATCTATTTACTTATATATTATTAATTGTGTACTTTATATATAATAGGTATCACTTATAGATGATAATATATTCTATATATATATATATTATATAATATTGATATTATTGATTATATTAAAATAACCTTCTTCTACATTAATTATCGAGAATTCAACTTCCAACAAACTTAATTGACCTTCTCCAAGTTTTGAAAATATGTCTATACCCGTACATTCCCTTCATGAAATATGCATATATATATATATGTATAATGTAATGTAATGTATATATATATATATATAATCTAATATATATATATATATATATATATATATATATACATACATATTATGTATAGTTAAGTATCGATGGCGTATGCGCTTAACCGTATATAATTAAATATACAAATTTATATTTAAATATATTCATTATTAGTATTATTATTATTATATTTATTATTGAAATATATCAGATTCTGTTAACTGCATGGAAAAGTATGTGCATACACGAGTGGTAGTGTGTGTGTGTGTGTGTGTGTGTGTGTGTGTGTGTGTGTGCATATATTATGATTGTAATGTGTAAGAATGAAATGTTAACAAAGTATAGTGAATGTTATAAGCATGATATTGAAGGACACGTATATATACATATATATATATATATATATTATATCACTACCACTATACTATAGTATACTGAACTATACTATATACTTCTAAAACACATACGTTTCCGACTTCCAATTCAAATCGTCCTGATACCAGCCCATGGTGAGGTGTTTACAATTGTTGATGGTGTTAGACCTCCGAAAGTGAGTGTTGTTCGGCAACATGTAGTACGATTCTCTGGGCCCTTCATAAACAATAAGTAATGTATATATATTGTTATTTTTATTTATTTATTTTATTTGGTGGAGTCCTTTCATCCCATCCAGGAACTTAGATGAAGTTTTCACTTATAACCATATATGGCTCTAATGTCCCACCGAAGCCGCTCTCATGTTAAGGCATCCATGGTGTTAACGAGAGCCGATCATATATTTATACACAATTATATAAGATCACTTCTAAATAATATTTTAAGACCCATTTTATAAAATTAATTAATGGTCCGGACGAGGGTCGAACCCGTGTCCTACTGCTTGTGTGTCTGACGCCATAGCCACTGAGCCACACAGGCAGTTTATATATAATATATAATTCTATACAAATTTATATATATATATATATATATATATATATGTGTACAATAAGCAATGTAGTTATATACGATAAGCAATCGATTTACAATATATCACGATTAGTAAACATACAATTTAATATAAGATGTGATGTTTATAATAGTCAATATATTTCACGATAGTAGTACGAATAGTTTAATAATATACAATGCATATGAATTATAAATGTATACCTAGATAGCTAGGATAGATCAGATAATTTGTTACGCAATGTGATACTTGACACATAGCCACGTATATATATACATAGACGTGTCTATAGCAAATAAATGGATAAAAACAAAAGCGGAATCTATACTCGCGCTTTATCAACTGACCAAGTCAAAACATAGACGTGATCTCCTAAATGCACAATCGCTTCATGTTACTGCCTCTCTGGAATCATGTTCATCAGATCAAAAGAAAACGTTCACCATTTGTTCGAAACTCCTTGGGCGAAATAAAAAGAAAACTTTACCCGACTTTCCACCAGACACCTTATCATCAAATTTTGATGAATATTTCCATCATAAGCTTACAAGTACTCCATCAATCTCCCAAGATATACCACTTTAATAACCCCCTACCATGCCAACTCACTCGCTTAATGTATTTGCAGTCCATTCCATGTCAGACATTGGCACACTTCTTAAAGCAACTAAAAGTTCATCTATTCTTGACCCTATTCCTCTTTCCTTTTTACACGAAATCACTGAATCCCTCACTATCCCTCTCAATAATATATTCTATGAATCCCTCGAATCCGGTACGTTTCCAACATCCTATAAACATGCACTCATTACACCCCTTCTTAAGAAACCAAACCTTGACCCTCAGACCCTCAACAATTATCGCCTGATATCAAACCTGTCGATATTTTCCAAAATTTTGGAACGAATCGTCGCGAAACAACTAACGTCTTATTTAATATCACACAAATCCCTCACATCTACCAAAGCTCATATCTTCCTAATAAATCAACAGAAACCGCACTAGTGAAGATAATCAGCGATATTCTCACTAATCTTGATAACAAAAATGGTACTCGCAATACTCGCACTACTCGATCTCTTCTCCGCGTTTGACACTATTGAAAACTCGATTCTCATACATCGTCTTACATCTATAGGTATAACTGGTACTGCACACACATGGCTATCCTTATTCATAACAAATCGAACTTCCTCAGTTTTAGTTCTCTCAACCTGCTAATCTCCCCATCTTGTAACATACGGTATTCCTCATGGGTCGGTCCTTGGACCAATACTATTTAGCATTTACATAATTCCCCTTCTCCATCTTATATTGAATTATCCAGTCAGCTTCCATACATATGCGAACGACATCCAACTTTATGTAAAATGGACAGAAAATAAAAACTTTTCACCTGACATCCTTTCCTCTACCATTACTACTATTAATAATTGGCTTACAATAAACTCCCTCATCTTTAATACAATTAAAACCAAGGATATCTTCATTCACATTCCACTCTGAAGCACAACTTTACCAACTCCCCCTCCAATCAACATTAATGAACAGCTCATAATGTACTCAACCCATGTCAAAAATATTGGTGTTATATTTGAAAATACTTTTAATTGTTATAGACAACTGTCCCACATAACCTCATAACTGCCTTATTCGTCATTCTATATCAATATCCACCGCTACTATTGAAGCTTTTGTCTATATCCTACCTATATTCATCTACTGCAATGTTATCCTTTCCCCTCATTGTACATTACTAAACTCCAAATTTTTCAAAATTCTATAGCTAGGTGTATATTCAATATATCAAAATACTCCCATACTCATATATATCAATTTCTAACTAAACTATAGTTTATAATAGGTGTTTACACATAAGTATACATACCTATATATATACACTGGCTATATGTACGCCATAGAATACTCTATGAAACCCTACTACTAGCACATAAAGTAATCCACCATGACTCTCCTGACTACCTAGAATTCCTACTAAAACTTAAATTTACCAACTAGTAACACTACATGCTCCACCAATACGTTTATACTTCAATTTCCTCCTAAACACAACTTACATTCAACTAACACTCGCGCCTGGGCACTATCCGTCTCTGCTTCATGAAACACTCCACCTACATCCATCCGTACTACATCATCAACTCCAAACTCTAAGAAACTACTGAAAACCTATTTATTTAATATGAAACATTAACATCAAATATATACGTACGGCCGATTGCTTTATAAGCACAGTTCGTAGTCCGACAAATGTAAAATATATGTAATTACATATGTAATATTCTCTATAGAGCATTATCTATATATTATATTATATATTATCTATATATATAGTATACGATCAACAGTTATTACGTCATATGTAACTAATGAAATAATATTAAATAGCTAGTTATATATATATACTTAACAATGATAACATATTACAATAATATATCATATAATTACAGCCAATCATGAATATTAATGATTAATAACAAATATAAATATAATTTATATATATACTTGTATGTCTATATATAATTACGTTTATTTCCAATTATGTTTAATATTGCTTCTGAACCTATCATAAGAAAAGCAATTGAAATATATGGTTATGACCTATTCGAATCTAAAGCTAAACTTACAGCTTACGCTGATGATTTAGCAATAGTCACTAGATCTCATGAGGAAATGAAGTCGTCACTAGATGGAATACTGGAAGTTTCTAGTAGTATCGGTCTCAAGTTCAATCCTAGAAAATGCACTAGAATTTCTTTCAACAAGGGAATTATTGAGGATCGGCAGTTTATGTTGGGTCAATAATTTATTAAAACGCTCCATATTGGTGAATTTGAAAGATTACTGGGTATTCCAATTGGATCTAAGTACTTGTTTAATGTTACTACTAATATACCAGAACAACATAATCAACTTTCAGACTCGTGGAGACTGCGCTGAGGCTGCGCTGAATAAGCAATGGAGCAGAACATTCGTGGAACTTCCGCTACAAGGCTGTGTAGCTGAGTGTTTATCTCAGGATGCATATTCTAAGGTATATATATATATATATATATATATATATACAGGTATACCTGATTATAATCACAAAGCTAATATCACAAGAATCTACACTATCTTTCAAATCCTGGAACTATTGTCATATGGCAAGAATTCAGACAGTTCCAGTAACATTATTTCCAGGCTCAACAGATACAAAATGTAGGCAATTTTACTCCAAGGATGAAACGACGATACAAATATTGAATATGTGTACTGCATCACTACAAATGATGAGAGAAAGACATGATGCTGTTCTTGGAGTAATAACTAAGTTCCCAGATGAATGCTACAGGGATGCCTATTTAGTACGATACTAGATACATCTCACTAGATAATTTAAAACCGGTTCTTGTGATCAAATATAACAACTCGTGTTATTTTGTCGACATCACAATTCCCTATGACTCGATTACAAACATGGAATCTGCCTCTAACAGGAAGATATAAAAGTATCGCCACCTCGAATATGTAATTCAATTCTGTATTGGTTCTTTGGGTTCTTGTTACTCTGGAAACCAAATTCTCAAGACAGAAATACATTTTTCTTCAAATACCTGGAAAACATTGAAGACCGCCAGTATTAAATCTATAGAAGGTTCGGGAAGAATTTTATCGAAATTCTTCAACTGTTTTTAAAGCGTTTTATTATTTTACTTATAATTTTATTTTATATCTTTAGTTTATTATTTCATTCTCTACCTTTAATAGGTTTCGTATAAACCTTTTCCATAAGCGCTTTTTTAAAACATAGTGTCGCATTATATTACAATCCGTCCTATACACAACTACGGACCTCCATACTGTCTACTACGCCTCACACCAGCTCCACGTCAGCTTTTTAACTATATCTTAAACACATATTTATCGAAATAGCGATCTCTATATTAGATGTCTGATTTCTCCGGCACACAAGAAGTATTTTAAACCAACACAAGTACAACGTAATTTAAAGCTCGCATACACACACAAACACACACACACACACATATATATATATATATATATATATATATATATATATATATATATATATATAAATGTGAAATATATATGGTTGTATTGTTATCTTACCATCGACGAACACCTCATCATAGGTCAAAAAGTGATTGGCACCTGTCAAAGCGAAGTTCCGGTATCGGTAAGTTGACAAAACGATACGTGTGTCATGATCAGTAGTGTTCTCGTATCTAAGCTTCAATGTCAATCAATGTCAATGTTTATTAACACATGTATAGGAGATTTACATATATATATAATACATATTTAAATTATTTAAATATAATAATTATTATATACATAAGTATATTAAGTATATATATATATATATATATATATATATATATATATATATATATATATATATATATATATATATATATATATATATATATATATATATATATATATATATATATATATATATTTGAAGGTTAGATATACATTTATATATGTGTTTACATTTCTTATTATAATTATAAAAAGTATATACAAATAAAATAATAAAATAATAAACATAATAATATGTATATAACGTATGTTATCGATAGAAAATATTTCAACTTTATATTTTCGATTATATATTTCGACTATATATTTTCGTAAATAAATTATCATCAATAATAATAATAATTACTATTAATACCTTTATATAAAGATCAGACTTCACTCGCGATATTCCGTTTAATTTCTCCAACCCGATGAAACCGGAAGCACGAAGACTCTCGAACGGTACTCCTGAAAATAACGCCCTACCGTTGTTCTCTTTAAGGTCGAAGTTCGTGTCGTTGTTCCAGAACACTCGCTAGGGATATATGATAAGCGTGTATTGTTTGCGAGATACATTACTATATATTATTTTATGTAGTACTATATTTAATTTCATACAAGTATACTTTTATATATATATATAATATATAATATATTAAAAGTATGAAACAATATATTAACCTTATAAAAATGAGCATATACATAACTTATTAATATATATATATATATATATATATATATATATATACTTTTAATACTAACGGTGTAAATTGCATTAAATTGTCGATAGCAGGGTAGTTTCACAGTATTCCAGACGTCTTGATATTTGTACGAGATATTGCGAAACTCTAGGACTCTGTTTTTAAGTTCGTTGATTTGATGCGATACTTGACACGACGTTACCACTGCAAACAGTATTAAATACGTATACATATCACGTGGTATATATATATATATATATATATATATATATAAATGTCACGTGATATATAACACATGGTATTAGAATCACGTGGGATGATGAATGGTTAACATGTGTCACATGGGCGGCTATTCTCGCAAACATCTAACGTGTTTGATCGATACAAAACGCGATTATTATTCGAAAATTCGCGTGAATATTCGCAAGTATAAAAAGAGAAAAAGTAATGAGTTTAAGTTATTTTAAGTATTTTAAGTTAAAACAAATATAACAGTGAATTATGCTTATTACAGATAATATATAACAAAGAAATATATAACTTATATATATATACTTATTTGAAAATACGATAATATACATTGAAATAAATACAAGTAAATATATAGCATAATATAATAAAGTGATACAATATTATTTAAATATGAACTATTGCATTATAATATATATATATATATATATATATATATATATATATATATATAGAATACTATGATTATAATAATGAAGACTTACGTGTACATAATGTTTCAGCATTAGACAAATAATGTAAACTCATGAACATATAATAAATATATGCATACATTTTTATAAAAGGATGGTATACCTATATTATATATTACAATATATTAATATAAATATAGTTAATACTTTTAACTTAACTGTATTATAATATAAATATATATTAAATTCGATAAATAAACAAATATATTTATTTTTCATATAATAGCTTAACAATATAAAATTAAATTTTTTAACTTTATATTTTATAGAGATTTTACAAAAATTAAATTATGTTTCTATATTATTTTAGTTAGAATTACAGTAATTATATGTAATTTATAATCTATATTATTGATTGATTGATTGGTTGAATATATATTTAGACACTTAAATAAATCATAAATGATTTCTCAAAAGTGTATATATAGAATCAAATAATAAAAGTAGGTAAACAATAAATACCATTAATAAAAATAAAATAAAATAGAATAAGCCGTACGGAAATTAATAAATAATATAATAATGACAAACAATATTAATATTTCAAGTTCCCACCTGAGATCAATTGTTGTATATATTTCATGAATGTTGTATGCGATTTTATGGATCTAATATAGGGCGGGAGTGAGTTACATAGCTTAGGACCGATATAACTCAGTGCCAGCGTATTAATTTTTGAGGGACGTAGATTAGGGGTAGATAGAAGATGAGATGCATGGTTTCTAAGTGATGGAAGGAAGGTTCTTTGTACTAGAGGAGCAGAAATATAGGAAGGGCAATTTGAAGAATATATTGAGGAATGAACAATAGATAATATGCGATAAGCAGATCGTTTGTTAAATGTAAACTATAGAGGTAAGTGTTGGTATGAGGAAGTAGACTCTACTAGTAGAGGAATGATCTCGAAAACGTAGTTTATATGTTGTACGGATTGATGAACGAATAATTCGATTTAGGGGAGAGATAGAGGATAATGGAAGATTGATAAGGATTGAGGAACAGTAATCTATACGTGAGAGGACAAGGGAATTAACTAGAGTTTTAGTAAGATATATAGTAATTGATTTTCGTATTTTTCTAATTCTAAATAGATGATAATTTGCAGATTTAGTAATGGAAGTAATATGAGGAATGGGAAAGAGTAGAATCAAAAAGTACACTTAAGTTAGATGCAGTAGGAGAAGGAGATATTACAATATTATCAATAAGAAAAGGAGGGAAATAAGTTGGTGATGGAGAAAGATTCAACAATGTAGTTTTGGAGGTATTAAGGAGAATATTATTAGAAATAAGCCAATCTTTAATGTCATTAGCACAATTAGAGAATTGATTATTGAGACCTGGTGATGCATTAGTTGGAAGAAACATATATAGTTGTATGTCATTTGCATAAAGATGGTAATATATATTTGGATATTTAGATATTATGTATGGTAGTGGGTATACATAAATAGAGAAAAGTGAAGGACCGAGTACTGATCCCTGGGGAATACCATATTTCATAGGAGAAGAGGAAGAAAAAGAATTATATATTTTTACAATGCTACTACGGTCAGATAGATATGAAGTAAACCATGAGAGCGCAAGGTCTCTAACTCCAAGCACGTGTAGACGGGACAGTATAATTTTGTGATCAAGCGTATCGAAAGCACTGGATATGTCCTGCATTACTAGTTGACAGAAATTGTTAGTATTAAGGGTATAAGTTATTATATCAATTACATTTAGTAGTGCTGTTTCTGTGGAGTGTCCTCGGCGAAAACCTATTATTCAAACTTTAGAATATATCTATTAGTGTTGGAAATTTTCAGATTTTTCACTCATTCGAAGGTTTCGAATAGAAAATAAATACACTTTGAAGGTTTCAAATAGTATTATTTTTATTAAATTAAGTATTCGAAGGTTTAAAATAGTAAATAGATACACTTCGAAGGTTTACAATAGTATTATTTGTATTAAATTAAGTATACAAAGTTTTCTATTAGTTAAATTATATATTTCGAAGGTTTAAAATAGTAAATAAATATACTTCGAAGGTTTAAATAGTATTATTTGTATTAAATTAAGTATACAAAGTTTTCTAATAGTTAAATTATATATTTCGAAGGTTTAAAATAGTAAATAAATATACTTCAAAGGTTTAAAATAGTATTATTTGTATTACATTAAGTATACAAAGTATTCTAATAGTTAAATTATTCATTTTGAAGGTTTAAAATAGTAAATAAATACACTTTGAAGGATTTAAATAGTATTATTTGTATAAAATTAAGTATACAAAGTTTTCTAATACTTAAATTATTCATTCTAAAGGTTTAATATAGTAACCAAATACACTTTGAAGATTTCAAATAGTAAATATATTTAATAATTAAAAAGAATAATAATTATTTATTTTGACAAATATATATAATACTAGTATGTAATATAATTAAAAATGGATGTTAATTTTGATTAAAGAATATCAATAAGTCTAATTTCTCTGGACATGATTTTGAACGTTGTTTTGTTAAAATATTTAAAGCCATAGAAAATATTCTTTCTGCAGGAACAGAAGATGACTGCCCAGTTAAATATTTTTTTTGCAATCTTGGAAATAATAGGAAATTCCTTATTATAGTCAATAGAGCTAGATAGATTATTCTCTAGCTCTGTGTCGTAGTCAGACCATCACATTAATGGATAATCATTCCTGTCAATTATCGGTTTATCCAGATATAATTTCAGTTCATCTATTTTATTATAAAAAAATATGAATTATATGATAAGTATAATTATAATAGAGGTAGGCCTATATCTCGTCAGAAATGATTGTTATATTCGTAACAGATTCTATGTTTACAATTTGTTGGCAAGGTTAAAAAGTTAAAACGGGAGTAAATTGCCTAGGGTAAATAGTATTACATTATTTGTTTATTGTATAATAAAATATATGCATGCCTTTTATCGTTTTTTTTCGAATAGTTAAATTAAATATTCGAAATTTTCGAATAATTAGATTTAGGTATTCGATATTTTCGAATAATTAGATTTGGGTATTCGAAATTTTCGAATAATTAGATTTAGGTATTCGACATTTTCGAATATCTGTAAAATTCAAAAAATTACTATTTGAAAGAATCGAATATTCGAATATTCGAAAACGTTTCCAACACTAATATCGATACTAAATCATTATATGTATAGAATTATATATATATATATATATATATATATATATATATATATATATATATATATATATAGATATATATATATATACCTATATGAATATATTGTTATTTTTATTTTGATGAGGTGCTTTCATTCCATTCAGGAACTTTAAAGTAATATAGTTATAGTTATTTTACTTATATTATTAACAAAATATCTCAAATATCCCTTTGAAGTCGCATTTATGGTTTTAACGAGATCCTATTATTTATTTAGAAATGTATATATATATACATTATTACATAAGAATAATTCCAAATTTTATTTATTACCTATAGGTAATACATACAACTTAGAATTAGTGTTATGTATATATATATATATATATATATATATATATATGTATATATATACACATCCCCAATATGTTACTACATTCACATATGCGTAAGTACTTATGAAATAGCACGACACTCGTATTATACACGATAACCCCCCGTGGGACCGGTTGTTCTGATAATATATAATGTCTTAGATCTAACTTAGAATAATGCGATCGTCCCTTCCTATCACCACGTACCCTTCTACTAAATCTCTTCATTTACATGTTACATTTTGTTCGAACATAGTCACGAACAGTGTAAAGTTAACAGTATTAAATATATCTACTGCCCAATGTATATATATATAGCCTTTGTATTCATATCTATAACCTATATATCTTCAGTGTGAAACAGCATAACCTCTATATTATATTCAATAATCACTAGATTAACATATATAACCTCTATTAAACTTTTCCACCATTATATTAACTTATATGAACTCTAATACATATACAGAATAAAAGTAGAAAACTATAACGCGACCTTCCTATAACCTTCAACTTTCTGATACCACCTCTGTATAATGCCTCGTTATTTTTATTTGTAATTATTATTTATTTTATTATTATAATAATGTAATATATTAAATATGTTATAATATTCATTTTTAGAGGTTAATACTGATTTATTTAGGTGTTTAAATTAACATGCATTATCATTAAGTTATTGTGTATAATTAATTATAAAATATGTTTGAAATTCCTCTTTTTCGATACGAACTTTAGTGATTACTTAATTTAGAAATAATATTGATTATAAGTATATGAATCATGCTTAGCAACGCGTAAACATTATTGGAAATCTACATGATTATTTATAATGTAAAACAATTTTACAAGCAACTAATCGGATTACATATTAAAGACAAAAATACAAAAATATAAGTTACCTTAGTTTGGTACCTATTTTCCTACTTACCGGAGAACTCTAGACGAATTAAAGTAAACAACCAGCACTCGTAGGTAAGGGTTCATTACATTTATTACGTATTATATCCTATAGGTATAATTATAAGTATTTATATTCCTCTTACTAATACAAAATCAACATGGTTACTAGATTAAGTGCGCATCTATAGATGCATCAATAGATCCTATAGGAATAAGTTCAATGCGTAATGTTCAGTTACATACTTGCGGACCCGCCATTGCTTTATTAACCTATTTGTGCTTATTTCGGGATTGTTCTTTTTCGGACAGTAGAAGTTCTTCAAACATTACGCTTCATCATAGCTACTCTCATCTCGTTCGCCGGTATACCAGTTTCGCGCTCCAGATTCCTGATGTAGCTTTCTGGTGGCCTTCCCCGTCTTCTAGTTCCATGAGTAGGTTCCCAAAGAACTAGATCCGAAACAACCTCATCATCTCTACATAGGCAATGTCCAGCAAACTTTAAGAATCGACGTCTGATCATTGTAGATACTTTTTCTATATCCACATAAAGTACCTCATTTGTAACTTTCTGAGATAAATATACAATAATTAACAATTAACTATAGATAGTAATATACCACAACTGTCCGATATACAACATCGATGTATATGCACTATAATAGGTAGCAGCCTCCGCCTGTTCTCTATCAAGATGCAATAATGTAACTGTTCACCTGTTAGCCCATGCCACTCGCAGTACCCCTATCCTCATCTATACATGAGGCTACCGATTTCGTTGTTACTGCTCCGAAGTCTTCACGATGATTTATGTATACTACATCATCTTTTATTACTTTTAAATATCGACTTTATTTTTATAATACTTTATATAATACTTATAATTTATGACTTTATTTATTTATGTCGTCATTATAATACATTACATTTTAAATGTATTACTATTTGTTTATATCACTTTAACGTCTAGAGAGTTTTATCGAGTAAATAAACAGTTGCAATACAAAAGATCACCTCTTCTAAAGTGTTCTTAAATAATACTTTAATCGCATATAGTGTTGTCTCTCGGTTTACAATACCTATTAACAATAAGCTATTGTATATGTATAGACCTATTGACCGATGATAATCAGTTACATTAATACAATAAATAGTAGTAGTAACTACATTTGGAACTGAACACAATAACTTTTAATTATTAGTAATCCTTTAGGATAGCTATATAGCTACCCTAAAGGTATATTGAGTGACATTTAGGTATACTGAGTTACAATAGTGACACGAATGCATGACGTCATCATTACCTGCTGCCCATATATAGGCCTACTGCATGATTATATAATACAGCTTCGTTACCACCATCTCACTGTGTCACGTAGTAGTTACATAATAGTATTAAATATATTTGTATGTTTAGTACTTAGGTCAGATGTTAGAATGTTTAAGTTTAAGTTGATATAAATACGTGTATCGTGTTTGTTTGTACCACGTTATAACTTATTAGGTATATCCATAATACACATAGTTCATCTGTTTTTAGGTAAATAATATGGAAATAAAAATCTATTGATATTTACAATTACATTTTATTTATAGTTGAATTATTTATATATTTACTATAGTAAATATATTAATATGCAGAGTAATGAAGTTCATAATATGGACTGGTATGCTATAAAGGGAACATTTATATATAATCTAATCTTTTTATTTAATTTTCACATTAATCATATCTGAGCGGATATAGAGACACAGATTGTAGTATTTACCTATTTGTAATGAAATTAAATAGATATTTAAAAATAATTAAACTATAATATATATTATTACATATATAAGTGTTTATTTATATATATTTGATAATACCTAAAACGGAAAACTATTATAATAAGTATAATTATATTATATAAGTTATATATAACAATTAAATTTGAATAAGATATTACCATTAGTGTTTAATTAGTAGTGAGTGACTAATATCTTTACTTTAATACAACATTATCAAGTTTATCAGCTGTATATGTGAATAATCATCTAAGATATATATATATATATATATATACTGATTAGTATATATATATACATACTAGTAGTATATATTAAATACCAATACCTTAATGGTAACATATGATTATTACAGAATACTTCTTCAACTTAAAAAGTCAATTTCATTTAATTTAGAGCACGCGTGTATACCAATATGTGTATGAGATTTAACAATCAACATCCTCTATATTGTTTAGGCTAACGTAGCATAAGGGTACCCTTTTAGACAGGATTACGATAAGAAGATCGTCGTTGTATCCGCAGAACAGTGCATACAGTTTACATACTGAATACTTGATGTCTGTAACATTAATAGTTACCATGGTAACCATACAATCAAGCAGAAGTTACCGTATATGGGAGGGGGTAATAAGGGATAACTATATATATATATATATTTCGTTAATAGAGTTGTCATTATTTGTACTATCTATACTATAATGATATACATACGCCTCTTCACGCAGCCTTCACTAATAGTAGAAAGTGATTCACCCCTATAGGGTTCTATTAAGGTGCTATTAATAAGTCAATTATGTCTATATAATATGTTAATTAAGTATAACACAAAGTTAATAATATATATATATATATATATGTGATTTATTAAAGCTAAAACGTTGATTCACAATAAATACTATACACGGGACAGGTGGTGGTTTCAGTTTTAGTTTCAGTTTCAGAGTTCGCCTAATTTTTATTTCTTAGATTTCTTGTCCTTCTTGCCGTTCTTAGACTTATGGGACCGGCTCGTCATGCCTGCGTTCTCTTCGGCGTCTACTGCACTCGACGCGTTCTTAGTGTGACTGTGTTTCAGTGTACGTCATTAGTATTCTATTGTCGTTGTTATAAAGTCTATAATATCCATAGACATTAGAGTCCACTCTATATTTATGATAATATCCTTATGTTATAATATAATATCCCTATAAAGATAATATCTATATATGTTTAGATCACACACACACACACACACACACACACACACACACACACACACACATATATATATATATATATATATATATATATATATATATATATATATATATATAGTAATATACGCATATATGCGTATATTACGTATATATATATAGTATACCTTTACCTATAGCATATATATGCGAGATAATATTTGTATATTTTTATGATATTTTTTCTATTTTATATTAATGCAATTATTATTATATTAATGCAATACTCATTTCCGTGATATGTATCCATACTAGCAATACATATATGTATTGCTAGTATTGCATCGTATACGACTAGATTCACCCATATGATGTAACACCACACACACGTGATATGATGTAATACTGTTATAAACCCGGAAATACATGAATCTTTTATTACGAGTTCGTGTTTCTTCTTCTTTTTCTTCTTCTTTTTAAACAACGATTCGCTGTTTGTGTGCAATTGTTATATTACAGGTTAAAGTTCATATGATATTTATGTTAACATATACACCCGTTATATTAGATATAGGATATACACCCGTTAACCTTACACACATTTGAATTGTTGTTTAGATGTAAAGTAATCTATTTGAGAGGTTTCTAGTTGTGTAGCAATTCGATGTCTAAACTAAATGTAATATATCAATAGAAAACAAAATCACAATTAATTAGCGATAATAAAAGTGAATTAAGAAAGTTAAGAAATTGAAAGAGTGTATATATGGCTAGCGGTGACGTTTTTGTATTTAAAAAGCTAGTTATGCAAATATATATTACAAGTTTATTTCACAGTTATGGTGTAGAAATTGCGCACGATTTGATATTAGTTGATCGGTGATGCCATCTATCGGGGGCGGTGAAGGTAAGGTGAATACTCAGAACATAGGCTGATATCTAGTTTTACGAGTGCTGATGTTACTTCTCTTATCGTGATACATACTAATAGGATATATCGTATATGATATCAATACATTACTTAAATATCTACATTAAATACTAAACAATACAAATATATATCATTATGAAAGTGAATTATCAACTTCATATATTGAACGTTAATATAATGTAAATAGTAAACTTTTAGGTGTTGAATAATATATATATATATATATATATATATATATATATATGTCTACCCAATATATTATATTTATTACACTTATAATTGCGAGATAATTTATAATTATCTTATATTAACTTAGTATTATAATGTATTAGATGTATATATATATAAATATGTAATGATTATCATTCTAATAAATTATTTATAAATATCTCTAAATATCTAATACTTTTATCACGTGCACACGATTCGCCATTTTCTAAACGCACGCAATCACGCAATCACATGACCTAAACACCACCGCCACACGTCGTGCACGTGACCTAGACGGTATACCACGTGACCTAGCCGGTTAACACGTGACCAATACTAACTCGATACCTCCGTCAGCCGACTCGGCCGACATGCATCCGTAGATAAGTTTACACCAGATCATCAGCGTGATCAGTATCAGAAAGATCTTGCCCACTAGCCCTACGGTCTCCCAGGTGTTGGAGTCTCCCTCCAGCTCGACTGTTCGACGTGGGTACGGTTAGGCAACGATAGCACATCCCAGCAAATAGTAAGAGCAGCATAATGGCAGCATAACAGCACAATGTAAACATTTGAGGCTCTAGCATATGCCGTTATGCTGCC
This sequence comes from Osedax fenrisi, assembly GCA_964019155.1. NCBI lineage: Eukaryota > Metazoa > Annelida > Polychaeta > Sabellida > Siboglinidae > Osedax > Osedax fenrisi. The sequence goes on from OZ025243.1 coordinate 35,015,996, forward strand.
GTTATGCTGCTCTTACTGTTAGCTGGAATGCGCGCGTGCTCTACATATCTATGCACAGGTTGTATAGCTATGTAGTGCATACGATACGATACGATACGAATGTAAAACTCGCGGTTAACCGCTCCAAAAAACTTATTTCGGAATATTCGAAAATATGCGCAACATTTAGCTTTAAAATCTGCGTTTATTATTCGCGATTAATGGCGGATATTCGCAGCTTACATAATCTCGCTTACAGTCTAAATATTATTAATTAATATATATATAGATATATAAATATATATATAACAGTTGAATGTCAGCATGAATTATATTATTGTAATTTAATATATAAATAATATTAGCATAACATAATAATTAATTAATTAATTAAAGCTTATTTATTTCGCTGTAGTTCCTAAAAGTAAATATACCGAGTGCATTTAAATATTAACGTGATATGTGTAAGTTAAATTATACATCCCAGTAAATATAAGTATACGTATAACATTTTGAATATATTTTCCATAATTTTGAAAAAGAGCAAATTTTAAATTATATAGTTCTTATAAGAACTATATAACTCTATAGCGTTATAATGGTGTAACATTTAATTTAGTCAAGTTTTGAATGTAGTAACTTTTAGAATAGTTATTTAAAGATATTATTTATATATATGTATATATATGTATGTCTATAGCAGTGTATACATTGCGTTATAGGCTACACTATTATTTCGGGAAATCAATTACGATATGCTATGTTAGACTACGAAATAATAAGATAGGAACCTCTATTCTATGATAAAATACTAAGGTAATACAATATATGATAATATACGCTACGATAAGAGATAATATAATATATATGGGTAAACTTTCGCAGAGATTGCCGGTGAACGCGTACTGGCATCTGCAGTGATAAGTGACAGCTGACATCCGCTGACAGGTTCCTCCGTTAGTGCACGGGTTGGGTTCGCACTGGGTTCTGGCTGTGTAGGTGAGGGTGTGGGGTGTTAGGCTAAAACTGGGTTATATCTGTGTAGATATTATATACCCCATAGGGGAGTCCCCTCCGGAGAGGTGCAGGGAGAGGGTGTGTGCAGTGATAGTACTGTTCGATATACGACATAACTTATAGTTACTTATTGTTATTGTTATTTGGTGGAGTCCTTTCATCCCATCCAGGAACTTTAATGAATTTTTCACTTATAACCATATATGGCTCTAATGTCCCTTCGAAGCCGCTCTCGTGTTAAGGCATCAATGGTTTTAATGAGAGCCGATAATTTATTTTACACAATTATATATTCACTTCTAAATATTATTTTAGGACCTATTTTAATGGTCCGGATGGGGTTTGAACCTACGCCCTACTGCTTGTGTTTCTGACGCATTGGCCAACTGAGACATACAGACACTACAATTATAGTTATGTATAGTTACCTATAGTTACTTATATGTATAAGTATATCTATTATTTATATATTATATATACATAATGTAATATATTACTTTAGTTATACGTATAAGGATATATCAAAAATAGAAAATATATATAATATAATATATTTATGCTAATATAAATTCTATTTTCGTAAAACAAATATCACCGCGAGGAGAAACATTTTCACTCCGGCGCTAGAACATGTGTTAGGACATGTATTAGGACATGTATTAGGACAGGTATTAGGATAGGTATTAGGATATGTGGGGGGTATTTATATATATATATATATATCTATACTATATTAGCGAAAATGTCTGTCTGTGTGTCTGTGTGTGTGTGTGTGTAAGTATTAGGATCTCGCGAACGCGAGATCCGTTTTCCGTAAGGAAAACCTCAGGTGATAAAGTGGGGCAGCGGGGTTTTAATAGATGATTTACTTTTTTGAATATGTATTCGCTTGATACCAATAATCGTTAAATAGTGTCATTTTTTAGTCGATTTACGTAATCGAAAAATTTAAATTCGACGCAAATTTTTAATAACAAACTTTATCGTGAATAATTTGATGGTAAATAATTTCGTAAAAATGAGTTTCTTTAATTTAGAATACATTACGTAGATTTACGAAATCGTACTTCCGGTTTGTATATCGAAATAACAATTGGTACATCGGAATTAATTTACCCGTATTATTGAGGTGAAATTCAAGAATATGTGAAATCGAGTTAATATTAATTATTTCCTATCTACGCCATGTAAAAATAAATTATTAAACATATGTGATACGTTGATGTAAAAAATCAAAATCTACAATAATTATTCGATTTCACTAATTTTAACTTTATTAAATATATAATTAAAATAGAATATAATTTTATGAATTGGGACTTCTTATATTTAATATTCTTAGAGCTACGGCCGAAAAAGTGAAAAATACAGGATTTTAGAGTAGTCTATTTGACCGACTTCCGGTCATATTTTCATATAAATTATGGATTCATCAGATTAGGAGTACGAAAATACATGTAATAAAATCAGAAAAATCATGAAAATATGAATAATAGGGTTTCCATCTCGGTTTTAATATTTCGCCAAATGTCATCATATATATGGTCAAAGAAAAAAATATATATTTATAAAAAAATATTTTTTATAAAATCTATTATATAATTATTTATGAATTACATACCGAGTAAACCTTTAAAAGTATAGTGATATGTGTGTGTTTGTGTGTGTGGTTATTGATATTTCAGTATTAGTTATTTTCACAGTTGTGGTTAGGTTGGGTTAAATTATAATATGTGTAGGTTTTTTTAGCAGCATTACTTCCCGAGTGAGCATATACAAGGATATTTTCACAGTTGTGGTTAGGTTGGGTTAAGTTTTAATTTGTTGATGTTTTTTTTGGCTGCATTACTTCCTGAGTGAGCCTATAAAAGCATATTTTCACTGTTGGGATAGGTTGGGTAAATTTTAATTTGTGTAGGTTTTTTAGCTGAATTACTTCTCGAGTGAGCCTATACAAGCATATTGATATATTTGTTTGTGTGGTCATTGATATTTGGAGTATTAGTTATTTTCACAGTTGTGGTTAGGTTGGGTTAAGTTTTAATTTGTGTAGGTTTTTTTTATCTGCTTTACTATCCGAGTGAGCCTATACAAGTATATTTTCACAGTTGTGGTTAGGTTGGGTTAAGTTTTAATTTGTATAGGTTTTTTTTAGCTGCAATACTTCCCGAGTGAGCCTATAAAAGTATATTTATTTATATTGTTATTTTCACAGTTGTGGTTAGGTTGGGTTAAGTTTAAATTTTTGGTGGTTTTTTAAGCTGCATTACTTCCCGAGTGAGCCTATAACAGCATATTTGCACAGTTGTGGTTAGGTTGGATTAAGTTTTAATTTGTGTAGGTTTTTTTAGCTGCATTACTTCCCGAGTGAGCTTATACAATCATATTTATTTATATTGTTATTTTAACAGTTGTGGTTAGGTTGGGTTAATTTTTAATTTTTGAAGGTTTTTTTTAGCTGCATTACTTCCCGAGTGAGCCTATAAAAGCATATTTATTTATATTGTTATTTTCACAGTTATGGTTAGGTTGGGTTAATTTTAATTTTGGTGGGTTTTTTTTAGCTGCATTACTTCCAGAGTTTGCCTATACAAGTAGCTTTTCACGGTTGTAGTTAGGTTGGGTTAATTTTTAATTTTGGTAGGTTTTTTTAGCTGCATTACTTCCCGAGTGAGCCTATAAAGCATATTTATTTATATTGTTATTTTTACAGTTTTGGTTAGGTTGGGTTGATTTTAAATTGTTGGAGGTTTTTTTTAGCTGCATTACTTCTCGAGTGAGCCTATAAAAGTATATTGTCACGGTTGTTGTTAGGTTGGATTAAGTTTTAATTTGTGTAGGTTTTTTTTAGCTTCATTACTTCCCGAGTGAACCTATTAAAGCATATTTATTTATATTGTTATTTTCACAGTTGTGGTTAGGTTGGGTTAAGTTTTAATTTTTGGATGTTTTTTTAGCTGCATTACTTCTCGAGTGAGCCTATAAAAGTATACTTTCACTGTTGTGGTTAGGTTGGATTAAGTTTTAATTTGGGGAGGTTTTTTTAGCTGCATTACTTCCCGAGTGAGCCTATAAAAGCATATTTATTTATATTGTTATTTTCACTGTTGTGGTTAGGTTGTGTTAAGTTTTAATTTTTGGAGGTTTTTTTTAGCTCCATCACTTCCCGAGTGAGCATATAAAAGCATTTTTATTTATATAGTTATATTCACAGTTGTGGTTAGATTGGATTAAGTTTTAATATTGGTGATTTTTTTAGCTGCATCACTTCCCGAGTACATTACATCACCTCCCGAGTACATTACATCACTAAGTGAACGTTACGCGCGATCACGGGCGAAGCCGGGCCCCGACCGCCTAGTATATATATATATATGAAAAAGTATCGAAATATATACATTGAATGACTACATTTTAATATAGAGTATAAATACATTTATGTATATCGTTTATAAAACTTGCGTGTTTATATTTTATTATATGCGGTTATATAAATTATAAATTATAAAAGTAATTAGTCTTAGTAATATAATAATTTCATAATTAAGGAGATGTGATTTAAGATTAACTATCTATAATGTAGAGCTCAGATATTGTTACCATACAGGGATATATATTTATAAATATTCTCCAATACTGTCTAAAGTCATACAAATTATATTATTGATTTTAATTTATATTATTTATCGCACTTATATTAATTAATAGTTATATTTAATCTACATTTATATATTATATTTTGGTAAAAGTTAATATTATCATTGATACTCATATTCAAGACTATAGTCTTACTATATATAGTCCAAACTATTGATATACATATAGTTGTACAGCAAGTATGTTAATATATTATCTTATCTAGCACATGTGGCTATATATAATATAATAATATCATTGTTTATAATATTATGAATGTATATATTAGGTGTAAATAATTGAAAACCGGATACAAAATAACAATAACTATAATATATTGATGCGTTATACTAATACCCCCATCACCCCGGCAACTAGGGGCGCTGGAATAATTTTGTATGACCAACCAATCAAAATAAATGTTGTGATAAAAGTGGGGGGGGGCCAATAAATATGAGGTCTCCCTAGATTTTAAAGTGGGGACGGAGGGGAATATCCCCCCGTCCACCCCCCTGTTGCAGCGCCCCTACTGGCAACGGTTACTATGACAACCTTTACGTCGACCACGTAGGGCCATCGTAACCTTGACAAGTTTCTCCCAGGTACCCCTTATTACAGGTGCACTTAGGTGTTTTGTAGACCACGTGACATACTCCATTGTTCCCGCAGTTCAGTTTGTCGCACTTGAATTCTGCGTGCGTAGCCAGAGGTTATATAAACGTTTAAAGGTTAAAGGTTAACTATAGTTAATATATTACGATTACCTTTACACATCTTTCCTTCGTATTCGTCAGCACATATACACACGGTAAACTTGCCAGCCTGTTAACAATAACAACAATAACAACAATAACATATATGTTATTGATATATATAACTATAGTTAGACGTATATGAATATATGACAGCAAATTAAGGCAAACAAAATATTTATTAATACCAATTACTAAAATTAAAATTAAAATATAATATATATATATATATATACGCGCATATATATTAGTATGTAGCATATATGTTAGTGTAGCCATATGCTACTGTAACCAATGGTTACCAAGGTTACTAACCATATGTTATTGTACCCATATAGTGATAGGTTGCGTGAATGCTTTCGTAAATTATTATCATATATACAGAGTAAATGTAGTTTATAGTATACTATAAACTACATTTACTTGTATACTACGTAATATTACTATTATATAATATATTTTAAATAAAATTCAAATAAAAATGTGAATAAATGTAAATAGGCTACATCGTATACACACTGCAGTGTACTAGTATCGATGATGATAATGTGATTTAATGGCCGCGGCTACCTTAGCCTATATGTTTGCGCATGCCTACGTGTATGTATACGAGCGCATATATTCTCTCGTAACATTATACTCAGTTTAATATGTATGCTTATTATCAATATTATTCAGCTTTAATAATTATATCTATAGATATATAATGTACGCAACACCATCATTACTATATATTGTTAAGAATGTGTACGTTATCTTTTTTGTATTCTCTATTTAATTATTAATGTATTGTTCTGGTTAATTATTAACTAAACTATATACTATATGATAAGTATACTATAAGTATACTATAGTATTACCTACAGGCCTGTAATTAGCAACGGTGGAACGAGGATTAACAATATTTAAATTTAAATAGAAATTTAAACCCAAATAGAGATTTAGTAAATATTATGTATTTGTGATTGATGTATTTGAAATTATAATTCGGAGAACCGAAAATAAATTTAGAAATTCTAACCGATGGAAAGTATTCGTAATCATCAACTATTATAGTATAACATATAGTATAACATATAGTATAACTATAGTATAACTGAAATTTAACGACCGAATCGATCAGAAAATAAATAATTTTTAATATTTTAGATCGATGAATCGTACAGTTCTACTTTATACATACGCATTGTGCGAGAGTGGGTAGGTTCTCGTGTGTATGTATGCCGGTGTGTGGGCCGGTGTGCGCGTGTGTGTGGGTCGGTGTGCGCGTGTGTGTGTGCGCGGGTGTGTATATGACCTATAGGTCGTTGCGAACATACCTCATTACACGTGGCTCCGTTGAAACATTTCTTTTGACATTCGTTACTCACTGCAAGCGGATTGGTTCACGTGGTTAGTGTTACGTAGTAATGCGTAATAGAGTGACGTCCCCTAGTATTGAATAGCCTTAAAACAAAAGCTTTATTAATAAATACATCCCCAGGACATCATTCCATACCACCTATTATTATTAATAATCATATTATAGAATACTCTAACCAAGCTAAAAACCTCGGCCTCACACTTGACCAAAAGCTGTCTTATCTACCACATATAATTAATATATCGAAGTCCATTAATTACACCTTACATACGATCCGACTTATTAGACCTTCTATAACTACTGAACTTGCCAAACTACTAGTTACTTCCTTAATACTGCCCCGACTTGACTACTGTAACTCTACTTTAAATTCACTCCCAGCACATACTATCAAAATGCTCACTAAATTACAATATAGAGCCATCAGAACCATTTTCAGGATAAAAAAATACTCAAGACAACATATCACACCTTATATGAAATCCATTCACTGGCTACCCATCCCTTACCGCATACAATACAAATTACTCCTACTGACCCACCATGCCACCCATAATAATAAACCTGACTATCTTACTGAACTACTTACGAACTACAAGTCATCCCGACCACAACGAACAATACATAAATACAAACTAAATATACCAATAACTTTATCACTAAATAAAAAACAGGAATCTTCTTTTTCTATAATATCACCTAAACTATGGAACTCCCTACCTTACTCAATTAGATCTATAGTTTCTGACCACACCTTTAAAGTCAAATTGAAAACACATCTATTTAATATAGCTTATAATAATTAATATACGATACACCGCCGAAAACTCATTACTGATGTTGATCGCAGCGTCTAAACAAATTGGTTACAAGGTGGTTACAAGGTGGTTACAAGGTTACACTATGACGTTACTATGATAACCGTGGCACGGTGGCAGTTGGATATATGGCATGTTTACATTAGACAAGTGTTAATAACAATTATTACAATAAAAATGATACTGATAATTATATTATTATTATTAATAATAATAAAAACTTAATAATAATTATAGATAATGATGATAATAATAATTGTAATTAATGTAATAATAACTAAAGGTTCAATAATAATTTAAGATGGATAGTATATTATATAAGTATATATATATATATATATATATATATATATATATATATATATATAGTAATAGTAATATGCAATTATATTTAGATAGATTATGTCATTGGTTTAATATAAATAAATTAAAATTGAATATTGAAAAAACTAAAATACTTCCTTATTTTAATACAAAAATTATAAATAATATAAATTTAAATAATGTGAACATAGAAATAGTAGATAGATATACGTTTTTAGGTATTATATTAGATAGTAATTTAACATATTCGTTTCATATTATAAATTTGTGCAATAAATTATCAAAAATTGTATATCTTTTTCGGAAGCTAAAATTTCTTAACCTACGCAATTTAATTATATTATATAATTCACTTTTTTTATCAAATATGTCATATGGAATATAAATATGGGGTAATGTTTATGAAGATAGATTAAAAAAACTAGTATATACAAATTAATATTAATACAAAAAAAAACAATTCGAATTATCAATAAAAATATGATAGACAAGTCTCAATTACCTCTGATTCGTTTATATTTTAAAATTGAATGAACTCATAACTTTTAGAATAATATTATTTTTATATAACCTTTTACATAATAACTATAACATTAACCTAGATACATTTTTTATTTATAATAAAGACAAAACAAGATTTATTTTACCATTAATGAAAACAACGAAATTTCAAAACACAATTTTTTTTAAAGGCCCAAAATACTATAATAATATAATGAGTAATAATATATTAAAATATGAAAATATACATAATATACACAAATTAAAAAAAGTATTAAAGAATTACTTTTTAAATAAATATTAGTTTTTATATTTTAGCATTTTAATCATTTTTAATATTTTAATCTTCGTCAATTTTTAAAATTTTTATATTTAAAACTACTTGGGTCATTTTTATGTTATTACATTTCAATAATTTTTTATTATTTTATTCGCACTTTTTGTTTTATATTTGTTTGCACAAGTTTTAACACATTTTATTGTATTAGTTTATTTAATGGATTGATGAAACATGATGAAATACGCTGAGGGACATTATTTTTATTATTATTATTATTCTCTTTATATATATTTCTTTACTCTTATTATATTGAATTCTAGTACACAAGTCTTATTATTATTGTATAAATGTCCCAAAGCTATTATATTCATATACTATGGAGGTATCGACTTAATAAAGCTAATTATAGCTTTCAATGATCCTCCTTAGACAATTGTCTATAAACTGATTTCATTCATTCATTCATATATATATATATATATATATATATATATATATATATATATATATATATATATATATAGAAGTACACATATTTATAAGAATGAATAATAATGTATATATTATAAACTAGCCATATTATCTAAGCATAATAGTATTGTTATTAGTTATGAATTATCATAAATATATATATATATACAACTCAATGTAATACAAATTATACCAATAATCACATTAACGATAGTGATATTAAAACAACGATTAATATTATAATAACGAGTAGAGTAAATATTAATTAAATTATTATTATATATATATATATATATATATATATTGAGTTGAATACATATCCGGGTGGTCATCACTGCAGACCGACAGACTACTGACCCACGCAATTCGAGATGACCACGTATGTACCGGGGTCGTGCATGGTGTTAATATCGAAGGACATCACGTCCTCGCATTCACCGTTGTTATTCGTACATTCGCTTCTCTTGTCGACGGTGCACGCCGAGTTATCTGTCGGATTAGGTCACGTGCGAGATGTGGGCGAGTATGTCACGTGTGTGTGTGAGATCACGTGTCAGTGTGTGATATATACGTGGAAATGGGTCACGTGCGAGAGATCACGTGTCAGTGGGTCACGTGAGAGATCACGTGGAAGTGTGTCACGCGCGCGAGTATCGTACGTAGCAACAGTAACAGTACGAGAGTCACGTGTCCTATATAGATACGCGTCAGCGGTGTCACGTGTCCTATATAGATACGCGTCAGTTTTATTGAAAGATGGCGGCAGAGGATGATGTTGTACTGCAGTAACAGGAGATACTCGGTTGCAAGATAATCAGGGTCAACGCGATACAATGTCATAGTTATTTACACCAATGTATGTATATATAACAGCCTGGGTAGTTCAGATGGTTAATTCGCTAGTATCCTTACAGAAACGTCCTATAGGACGCGTGAATCATTGTTCGGACAGATAAAAAAGGTATTAAAATAATATTAGGACGTGATCTTTAATATAGGTGTTAATAAACATAACCGGTTCCAGATAAAACGGATAACGTGAGCGGTTTCGAAGAGGACATTAAAGCCATATGGATATAAGTGTAAATTCGTATACATTTTATGTACGATTAAAGGACTCCACCAAAATAAAATAACAATATCTATATTCTATATGGTGGGGATAGGACACTCGTGTCTACGTACAGTGTACGTGGTACACGTCTACGATAAAACTATCACGTGATTAGAATGATAGTAGCGCCATCTATACGAGGGCCATTTTTTGTTGTTGAAATATTAATATATTTAAATACAAACAATTATCACATTCAGTCATGCTTCTACGATATACTTATCAAACTAAAGGATTTTTATTCAGAATATAAAGTAAAGTAATGGTATTATATGTTATACACTTTAGCAATACAGAATATGAACAATATATTATACATGTGATATGTAATGTGAGAGTGGTGGATATCGACTCCAACCGAACGCGTCCCCAGGTTGCGGATCTCGAAGAGGTTAGCTGCGAACTGAAATAAGCAGTCGCGGACAATATAGCACAACCTCTACTGCTTTGTAGATACTTAATGCACCGAGAAAGGCTAAGGGAGATAACCCTGACAGAAAACTGGGCCCGAAGGGTTCCCTTGGGCGGTTATCAGTCATAACCGATTGGTATACGGTTCCCTCCACCTAGAATTTCCTCGAGAAAGTGTCTAGGTTAAAAAGCTCACAACACACATGAACACAACAAATAATAAAATGGCTCTCAGTGCCGGGCAAATAGAGGGTGCGAAGAATATCCCGGTTAGGATGGCTACATGGAACACGAGAACACTAAAAGAAACGAACACAATGGACATATTATTACATGAAATAGAAAGAATAGGAATTGACTTTATTGGTATAACAGAGACTCATTGGACATCAGATATACATACGATATGGGAGAAAAATGGACATGTCATCATACACTCTCCCCGATAAGATGGAATATGTAGACAAGGAGTCGCTTTAATCCTGAAGAAACAGTTGGAAGAGAAGATAGTGAACTATAAAGCTATATAAAGCAGATTACTAAACGTGACCATGGAGTGGGAATCCTATAAAGTTACATACTTTATAGTATACGCACCGGACTCCAGTTACGATTATGTAATTGTAAATTTTTAGACAAACTACAAGATGAGATGAACCTCCTACTGATAAAATAGTAATGTTAGGAATTTCAATGCATCAGTAGGAAACAATATGCATGATAACTGGCCAGAAGTAGTAGAACATTATGCTGTAGGAACTAACAATGCAAGGGGGCTTAAACTGTTTCAATGTTATGCTATAAACGATCTATTCATAGACAATTCAATTTTCAAGCCTAAAGAAAAAGAAGATACACATGGATTTCACCGGATCGTACAGAAAAACAAATTTATTACATAATAATGTCAAGGAAAATAAAGTCAATCCTAAAAAACTGCAGATCATATCACTCAGCTGAGATTGGTGATTGGTGATTGACTCAATAGTGATTGCAAATACTGATGAAAAAAAAAATCAAAAAAGTTTAAATACACTAAAAATAGACCTCCAAGACGTTACGATAATGACAAAATGCAAATGCAAAATGGAGAGATATCAAAGAAATGTGCAGCAGTAATTAAAGATTTATATTTATATAAGACTATTAGATGATGAATATGATGACACTGCGATGCCAGACGATCTTTACAACAAATTAAAAAATATTGTACTTACTACTGCTGAACAAGAAATTGGATATACAAAATTTAATGAAGTTCCCGGATTATCAAACGAAGTAAAAGAGCTATGTGCTAGACGTAGAAAAGCCAAATTGCTTCTATTAAATAATCCAAATAACCTTGAGCACATAAATAATTACAGAACATTAAACAAGAGAGTAAAATTAGCTGTCAAAAATCAAAAGAGTGATAATCTAGCAGAACAAATATCAGAAATGGAAGAAAACTTCAAAAAAAATAATAGCCACAAATTATTTAAACAAGTCAGATAATTAGAAGGAAAGATGTAAAACCTGTATTTTCTATGAAAAACTCTCAAGGGCATCTAATGATGAAGAAACAAGATATTTTAGATATCTGGAAATTACACTTTGAGAAACACCTCAACACACAGTTTCCACACGATGAAAAATTCCATAAAAAGGTTATCTAACAGAAAGGAGCCAGGAATTGATGGAATAACATCCGAATTAATTAAAGCAGGTGGTGATATGATGATTGCAATAGTGATAATCTTGTTCAATCAAATAATCAAGACCGAGAAATCAACAACCAAAAGTATCGGCTCGCCATCAAAAATCTCAGTATTATTTACATCACTTGATGACATTTACATTATTATTCACTGAATCGCGAAGTTGGCGCAGATAATTTGATTTAAATTGATGTCAATGTTAAATGTATAAAAATGAGTATGAAAATGTAACTTCAAAAAAACATTTCGGTTCGGTTATGTTTTGTAAAAGCCTCAACTTGGCTCGGGCTCGTTTGGCTAGAGTATCGGTTCGGCACAGGCTCGTTTTTTTCCGAAAATTAAAGTCTCGGCTCGGTATCAATAACCAAAAGTCTCGGCTCGGCATCAAAAAGCTCGGCATCATTTACATCACTAATACGCACCGTTACAAAGTGATAACACTCCTCGTAAGTGCACGTAAAATAATAATAATAATAATAATAATAATAATAATAATAATAATAATAATAATAATAATAATAATAATAATAATAATAATAATAATAATAATAATAATAATAATAATAATAATAATAATAATAATAATAAAAATAATAATAATAATAATAATAATAATAATAGAACACAACCACAAAAACCTAAAAACTAACAGAACAAAGTTGAAGGAATAAGAACGAAATATAAAATATAATAATAATATAATGAAATTAGATGGAGGATAGATATGACTTTAGATGAGTATTGAAGAGGTGGGAGATTTAATGAATCTTATAGATGAAGGGAGTGTATTCCAGATATATGGGATAATATAGAAGAATTATATTTTATGGAATTTAAGGGTGGGTGGCATTTAAGAAGTTGAACGTGTATCGTTGGTGGTGGAGC
>OZ025243.1:35031743-35086743 GCA_964019155.1 Osedax fenrisi
ATTGTATTATCAATATAATTATGATTACAATTATAGTTCAATGTGTCACTTGAATGAGATTATGATCATTTAGAAAAATACATAGGATTACTTAAATAATTTTAAAATAATATTTAATTCATTAAAATCAGTATATTAACTTAAATATAATATTAAAATAATAATTAATAAGTAATTTGCATAGATAATAATGTATCGGTTTAAGTTAACTTAAACGATTCTCAATAATTAGTTTAGGAATCGTATCTAAAAACGATTCTCAATAATTAGTTTTGGAATCGATATTATCGATTCCTGCACGATAAAATGTAGGAATCGTTTTCATAAATCATTTTCTAAACAAATTTTACAGGAATCTTTTTTCCAATTTGAATCAAATTCCTATATATAGGTATATACGATTTTATTCTAATAAAATCGTCGTAGGAATCGGATTTTTTTAACATATATATATATATATATATATATGCATATATGCGTATGTATGTGTGCATATATGCATATATGTATGCGTATGTGTGTGATCGTTGTAATATAACTTACTGGTTATCATCTGTCAACTTGAACCATCCTAACACATCTCCACACATGGAAAACACTGTGTTATTAGGTATAATCTTTTGTTCGTTCTTGTCTAGTTAAAAACATAGTATTTTGATTTTTATCATAATAATCTTAAAATATATAATAATAAATTATAATTATAAATATATATATTTAAATATAATTATAAATATATATATATATATATATATATATATATATATATATATATATTCACATATTTAGGCGAATTATTGATCATACGACTAAATCCAATAGCCCTACTCTATTAGTAAACTACACATGCACTTAGAAGTAGTGTATACAATTAATTGGTGAAATGAAATATATATTATTACAACTGAAAAAGTGGCTATATATACACGAAATAACTAAATATTAACCAATCAATAAAGAGTAATGCGTCACATATATGTTTATTTTGAATAAGTGCCCGATAATTACTAATTATCACTTTTAATATTTAATACGTTAACATATTGTCAATGACTACCGCATTTCAAGTGCACCTGCTTTCAGTCACGGCTGTGCACCGTATACTTAAGATTCGACTACATCCTCTGCAAAACCGTCCATTCATTGTGATGGAAGTGCTAATCGTTGAATACGCACAGATAATAGAATTGGTGTTGTTGTTGCAATCACGAGTAGAAAATTATAGCAGACTAGCAGACGATAACTTCATTGAACTGATTACCAATACCGATGCATTAAAGTTACAATATCTATAAGTTTAAAAATTAACTAAAAAATTAAATATACGATTATCACTACATTTAATAATAGAAAGGTTTATTGACTCAGAAAACGATGGACCCCAGCAAACAGTAAGAGCAGCATAATAGCAGCATAATAGACATTTAAAATTAATAGCAGCATAATATCAGCATAATAGCAGCATAACAGCAGCATAATATCATTACAAATTAATAGCAGCATAATAGCAGCATAATAGACATTTAATAGCAGCATAATAGCACAATGTAAACATTTGAGGTTCTAGCATTTGCTGTTGTGCTGCTATTATGCTGCTCTTACTGTTTGCTGGGACGTTTATGTGCGTCAAGTTGAAATAATAAAACAAATAAATAGTTATACAAATAATAATAAATTTAAAAATAAGACATTATAATGATACCATATATGTATGTAGCCGACATTTAAAATGTGTAATGCATACATACATACCAGCAAATTCTGACTTAACTAACCATAACAACAGTGCCACGGTGTATAGTTAACTTATAATCCGAGTTATCAAATGTTTTCATAGACAATATTATAATATTTAGAAATTTTAATATACGAATTAAACCAAAGCTTCATAATTCTATCGAATTTAATAGAATTTGTAATCGAATTAAAATCAGAAAAAAAAACATATTTCATTCTCAACACATTTACACGTATATATATATATAGATGTCCTATATTCGATGTTTTACTGACAATACCTACATAAATTTAATATTAGTTCACATATTTGTTTTATATTTAAATATATAATTAATATTTTATCAGACCATTATATTTAATATAAAATTCCATAAGAAATCTATAGATAAAATAAAAATAAAAATATATTTCTGTTAGACTATAAATATACATATTATTAACAAATTGTACACCATTACAAATATAACTTTTTCTAATAATACTCCTACATTACATTAATTAATTAATCTACATGCATGTAGATTAATTTAAGGTATATATATATATATATATATTATATATATATATATATATATATATACCAATAAAATGTAAGTTACTTATATAAAGAGATAATTAACAATGATAAATATGTAAAAAGGAATGAATTTACAAAATAAATAATATTACAGAAAAATTTAACAGTTTTTTTATAGTTAATTTTAGAGTTTATATTTAATTAAAGTTGTATCGAAATCTCAGCTATAGCTGATAGTTATATATAACAATACATTAACTATATCCAGACACCCGATATATATAAAATGTTTAAAATATTAACACATTTAGACAAATTATTACGAAATTATCTATTAAATATTTATGTATACATGATATTCTACTAAACTCTTGTATTATAGTATTCGTGTACTATATATATAGTACATAATAATATACTATAGTATATATATATATATATATATATATATATATATATTACAATCGTATGCCCCCTATAGGGGGTATATGTATGTATACATATATGTATACATATAATGGTATTATTATCTACTTAAAAAAACCTCTTTATTCTTCTTCTTAATATTATTATTATTATTAATTACCTGGCACATATTTACGTCGCTACTTAAATATAGTGATCCCTTCCTTAATCATATGATAACTTCATTACTCTAGTGTCGTTAATTCGAATTTCATTAATTTGTGAAACTCTTAATTTTCTATGTATGTCACGGTATATACATAGAGAATATCACGCACTATTATACCTATAGGTATTTAATAAAGTACCATATATGGTATATAATATATAATATATATATATATAATATATATAATATATATATAATATTATCAAGTGATTATCATATAACTAAATAACAACTATCATAATACGTATAATTTATTAAAACCTGAATCAGAAATCAATTGACTATAAGTTATGCGGAATTTTTTTTTTATAATCTTTATTTGGAAATTTTCATATTTATATACTTCATTTTTGGCATCATCTTTGTATTCAGACTATTAACATATATATATATATATATATATATATATATATATATATATATATATATATATATATATATATATATATATTTGTATATTAATGTTATATTAGTATTGGTTTTTATATTATTTGACAAATTTACTATAATATATTTAAATATAAAATACTACTTTACTATTTTTTACATATTATATAATAATAGTAATACATTTATATGTTTATTGTAGTTGTGTTTTGTAGTAGTAGATTAGTTTATTTAAATTTCAAAATGTTATATTTATAATATAATATTAATAGTATGTATAATTTAAATATTAAATATATGATGTAATAATGTAAAACCATTAAAACGGTAGCGGCTGCTTTACTAAACGTAGTACACCTTATGGGGGTAAAGGGTATTACAGTTACCCCCGTAGGGTAAAGGGTATTACAGTTACTAAATAGTATTGTCGTACACAGTTACCAATGACGTTTGTGAATATTGCGATGCATTTCCAACTAATGTATAGTATTTCTATTATATTGATATACATTTAAAACCATAACATTCTTTATTTTGTAAATTCGTATTATCTTTTATTTATTTTAATATATGCGATGCCTTATATTTCAATAAAAATGGCAATTAATATTTAAAGTTTATATATTTCGATATTTTAATCATATGATAAAATACGAAATTATATTTTCGAAATAAAAATACGTATACTTATGCGTATATGCCTTACAAAACATGTATGGGATATATGATATGTGATAAAAGTATAGTTATTAGGTAATATGTATCGTAATAATGTCATAATGTGGGGTGATGTTGCGCAACAGATATAACATCACACTTAGCGCGGATAAGAATTCCCATTAAAATGTATATGTTACCTCTATATCATCTAAAATTACCTGTGTTCCCTATATTACCAGTGTATTCTATAGTACCTGTATTCCATATATATTACCAGTATTACCTATATTATCAGTGTTCCATATATTACTCGTCATATACTAACCAATAGGAGAACGGTCTTAGGTGTATTGAGGACGTATTGCATAATCTTCAGACCCATGAACATGTAATGCGGTTGACTGTCGAAATTCTTTAGATTTTTTTGAGATCCACTGCGAAATGAGGTCACATCCGTTAGGTCTAACTTCGAAAGTGTGTTGTGATACACCACCTGGCGGATTAGTTGATAACTATTACTACTACTACTACTACTACTACTACTACTACTACTACTACTACTACTACTACTACTACTACTACTACTACTACTACTACTACTACTACTACTACTACTACTACTACTACTACTACTACTACTACTACTACTACTACTACTACTACTACTACTACTACTACTACTACTACTACTACTACTACTACTACTACTACTACTACTACTACTACTACTACTACTACTACTACTACTACTACTACTACTACTACTACTACTACTACTACTACTACTACTACTACTACTACTACTACTACTACTACTACTACTACTACTACTACTACTACTACTACTACTACTACTACTACTACTACTACTACTACTACTACTACTACTACTACTACTACTACTACTACTACTACCACTACCACTACCACTACCACTACCACTACCACTACTACTACCACTACCACTACCATTACTACTAACATTATAATGTAGATTACCTCTCTTGTGACAAAACGCACTGTATTTCACGTACTTGGCATCGCCGTCAACGTTGTTCATCAGATAAACTATTGCATTCTGGTACCAGGTTCCAGCGGCCACCTCTCCCGTCGCCGACATCGCACACGTGGTTAACGCTATGTGCAGTGTTGGTGTGCTTACATACGTGTTTGCGTGCGTGCGTTCGTGAGTGTATGGGTGTGCATCATTAAGCGTACGTTCGTGCGGGTGTGTATTAAGATGTATAAGAAGATAGGTGTAACGTTAATATTAGTGAATAAACGTGTAACAGTTATTCCAAAAGTGTTTAAGTAAAGTTTTATAAATATATATATATATATATATATATATTAAGTTATATTATAAGGTTAACATTTTACATTTTACACATGTACTACATATATTATGTAGTCATTACATAATATTTGAAATAATAAAAATAAGTATTAATATAAAAGGATCACTAATAATAATACCACGTGATTCAACTAACGAGTGCAGAGTTTATCAGTACTTATTTCATACGCAAGGGAACACAGAGCTAGAATATATCTAGTTGTCTGCATAACGTGTAATGGACGTAGATATATGTAGATGATATTATTAAATAAGTATAATTAGTTAATTAACAATTAAATAAACATAATATTGATTTTAAAAATAATCTATTTTAAACAACAATAATAATATTTATAAATATTATAATAATATAGTATCCATGACAACCTAACAAATATCTTTTATTGCATATATATATTTATATGATAAATTAAGATATATTAAGATATATTTTAAATATTAAGAAATTTAAAAGGCACAAGTGAGTATTGTATTAAAAATGATAAATTTAATTAAAAATATAGATATATAATGTTTATTTATAATATTATTAATTTAATTTAATTTTCGTTTGTTTACAAGTGTTACCATTGTTATATTATTCAGAATAATAAAATATTCCTATTATCATATGCCTCATATGGATAATATGTTATGAATTATTTAATAATACAGCAACTAGATCCAATAGATGTAAATTTGTTAAAGCTATAGTATATAATAAAAACATAAACAATTAGTTACATATATGCTATTTAGTTCACTTTAAATACACTTCAGAATGTACTATACTATCAGGATTATGAGAACAATTACAATGTAGACGATACGGAATATGTATCATTCTAAGGACACGCTTCAGTTAAATCAGCGTTTCTATAATATACAGGAATAGTCACAGTATACTGTGTATATAGGTGTATTGTGTATACAGTGTATATATATATACTATAGAATAACATTAACTATAGAATAACATTAACTAATATGCATTACTAATAAATATGAATGTATCTACTCCAACATTGAGACTACATTTAATTATAATCCTAACAGGAATAACGTATACAGATATAGTTCAATATTATTATTTGACTGAGATAACAATGATAGTACAGATAAGATGACGTCATAGATAAATATATATGTGATTTAGATAGAACAATACAACTTTGTTGTTCTCGTTTGTGTTTTAACAAAAATACATAAATAAATAAATGATAACATAATATATATAAGTATACTAAGTATACTTATTATGTATTTTTGTTAAAACACAAACGAGAACAACTTTGTTATATTGTTATCTAAATAACATATCTATCTATAGAACACAATATGATATTAGAATTGTGAACGTGTACACCAATAGGACACCTACTACGTAATACAAATATACGAATATTAAAATAACCAAATATTAAATCATATATATTACTTATGAAATGTTTTAGGGATATTTGATATTCGAATGCACAATTCTTAATTCTAGAGAAAGACCATTCCATAGCGCAGCTGCCGAATAGATATTTAGCCATATCTAGCTAGCCATATTCTAGGCCATGCGTAGTAAGCGAGTATAGAATCTATCTATCCATTTTCTCAGCTTACTGTCTAATGTTCAGCATTAACTATACATAAAATATAACTGTTTCAACAGTAGCTTTAAAGGCCCGGATCTTTAACTTGTTATTAATGTTAGATGTCCATAGTAATTTCATTCTATGCATAACTATCCAAGCGAGAGCCTTTTTCAGAGCTTGTATCCATAGCTTAATCCATGCTCCTAGATTTTTGTAATTATATACTTCTTTAATTGTCTCACCATTTATTGTTTTAATGAATGGGGATTGTTGTAGGTTATATCCGATAACTTCTGTATTTCTAGTGTTTAGCGTAAGCCCTATTTTTCTAACTTCTAGTTCAACTCTATGTAACAGTTATTGAGCTTGGTATAGTTCTTGAGATACCAGTGCTATATCACCAGCATATCTTAAATAGGTTATAACGACAGCTGCATCTTCTATCTTTTATCTTAAAACCGAGATTGTATTAATTTTCTCCAATTACTTGACGCATTACGTAGTCTAAAGTTATGATAAATAATAAGTGTGCTAGAGTGTCTCCTTGTAGTACACCCTTTGAAATTTTGAAGAATTCAATTTCGCCATCTGATGTTATAATTATCGCTTCAGTGTTATCATACAATAGTGCTATTATATTGATTCTGGTAGATGATATACCATATACCGCTATAATTTCTAGATTTTTCCACGACCAATACAATCGAATGCTTTTTTGAAGTAAAAAAAAATTATAACTGCATTTAGATCATGGCTTTTAATTCCTTCAATTAATCTTATCAGTGCAAGGATGTATGAAATTGTAGATCTACCGGATCTGAACCCGTTTTGGTTAGGTTCAGTATATTATTGAATGCGATTTAATAGCATATTATTTATTATGTTTACGTTGACTGCAGATAATTTTGGAATAGGAACTATATCATATTTAGACCATTGAGATTTTTTTTACTTTGTATTAGAATTTTATTTGCAATTTCTAGGACTATTTCATCAAGGTAAGTATATTTAAAAATTTCTGGAGGTATTCCATCAGAATCAGTTGCTTTAATATCGATAAGTTATTCATTACTCTATTATATTCGTTATTCGTAAAAGGTCCAACGGATATATTAAAAGTTTCAGGGTTGATAACTTGTATTTCAGTATTATTTATTTCATGTTTTTTACATCTTATAAGAGTTTTTTAAAGTCTTCATACCATATTGTTAATCGGTCTTCTTTAATTCATGCTTTGATAATACATCATTTAGAGAGTTTCCGACAAGTAATCTTCTTAATTAATTTTCAACTGGATGCATGTTTGGATAGCTTATTTTCCTGCTCAATCCTTTGAATATCTTTATTGAGTTCTTCAGATTCAATATTATAATATTTTGATTGGAGTTTCTCTTTTGCATGTCTAAGTTTATCTTGGTTATTATCTATAGGCGTTTTTGAGTAAATACTGAAAGATACATTAACGTTATCTCTGGCAACAATGATTCTTGTATCTTCTGATATTATCTTTATTTTTAGATTTTCTTTCTTTGGAATTAGTAGGTTTGATGTTTCTTCATTAGCTTCTACAAAGTTTCGAAATATTGCGCTACCGTCACAGTCTTTTTTTTGTTTAATATTTCAAATCTGTTTCGAGTCACAATGGAATATGCATTACATATATATTTGTTAAGAGCAGACCAGTCAAATGTCATTATTTTTGTTCCTTTTTATTTAATCTTAAACTTAGTTTTATCTTGGTAGTAATTATCCGGTAGTCAGATCCAATGCTACTGAAGGAATTGTATGCTTCGCAGTTTTTCACATTGTTCATCCATTTTTTTCGTATCATTATTTAATCGACTTGGGTTTTTGTATTATGTAATTGGTAGAATATATATGAATAGGAACTATATAATATATGGAATTATTCCATATAGGATTAGAGATTGGATTGAAGATTCAATAAGGAGCTTACAATTATTATTAGATAAAAAATGTTAAATTAATAAATTATTTGGTGAAATTAAATAATTAATATCGATATATATGTATATACATTTGATATCTGATTAATACAATTTTTTTTACTATCTTAAATAACAAAAATATTTCTTACAGAATTTGTAGGCGAAATATATTGTCCATCAAATATAATTAGGAAAATAAAAGTTACATGAGACAATTAATACGATAAGTTGTAGACATATTTATCATTTTATTATTTTATAAAACAAATTATTTAATGTATTTTAATAATCAAAAGAATAATTATCTTAAGGAAGAGCATGGTAAAGTAGATAGGATATAAATCTATAAATTGTCCGCATAAAGGTGATCATTATTATCATGAAACTGGTGAAAAATTTCACGAAAAGATGAGAGATAATTAACAAAATCGACCATTTTTCGGTACACCATGATTAATTAGATTTTTTGATGAATATTCATTGAAATAAATCGGTATCAGATAATCTAATCATGTGTAAATGATCTATTAGTAAATCATACATGACGGTACCAAAGGCTGATAAGTTATCAGCGATAATAGATCGGACGTAATACTTGTATATTATTATGATGAATTGATGTAGTTTTGTGCCGTGAAATGTTCTGAAACCACTTTTTTTGGAATCATGAATATTATATTGCAATAAATATTTAATTATTTGCTTAGTCACAATGTTATCCATATTTTATTTTTATAATAGATAATAATATATTAGCCTATAATTGGATAATATGTGTTAAGATTATGTTTAACTACTGAATGCTTTAAATGATCAGGTATTGTCCCGGTGCTAAGATAATTATTAACAAACGTATATTAAAAAGGTGTTAGATTATAAGCAATATTAATAAATAAGGGAATTGGAAGAGGATCAAGAGGAGATATAGACGTTAAAGTTTTACGCATCTTAATTAATATAGATAAAGTACATTATTTATTATAGAGAACCTACTTATTTATCAGATAAATAAATATAAATATTAATGCAATATTCCGTATAATGAATAGATAAGGTACATTACATACATATAATACCTATAATACATATATTACCAAGTTATATATGGTACCTAGGATACTGGTAATATAATTTAGAAATAGTTACTTTAAATTAAATAAACAATTATTGTTAAATAATTGATAATTATCAGCTTAAGCTATCTATACAAAAATAAGATAATAATCTCATAAGTAAAAGAAATACTATGCATGTAAATTATAGATTATAGACAATTTAAAATAGAGATACATTAATAAATATCTAGAGATACCGGAAGTTAAGTAAGATACGAGTAGGAATGTTTAGATAAAGTAAAACGTATTCATGCCGCGATAAGTTTACTAATAGTATCTAAAAGTATCTAAAGAAACATAAACATAATAGTAACATTTATGGAAGTTAGGTTATTTTTGATTAGCTGATTAAATGTATGATAAATGTATGATACTTATAATATCACTAAACACATGATATATTTAAAAATAGACTATCTCCCCCATAGGTTTCCCCCAATTTCCCCGTATACGGTGTTCTCATCCTTCACTGTAAGATAGGATGTTAACACGGAACTGTATATAGTATACAATATATACTATATATATATATATATATATATATTATACATACTTTATTTAATCCTAATGAACTTATACAATATATCTAATTCGGTGTAGATATTCCTTTTAATATATATTTTTTATCAAGTACTCTATAGTAATACAAATAAATAAATGTTTCATTTCTTTGGAAAAAGTAATAATTGTATTATATATGAAATACTACTAAATTAAAAAAAAATATATACATACAATGTATATACTACTGTTATACTGGAATCCCTAATTATTTTAATAATTATTATAATAATAATAATTTACTGATATATTCAAATGTTTAACATTTAATATTTTATATTGTTCTTATGAACATATTCATATACTAATATACTAGTATACTATTCTACTAATGTACTAGTATAATATAATAAGAAGTGTTACTTTTCATTATGGATAATTATCTCGTCTAAACACATACTCTTACAGCGATAATTCTGATAATTGTGAATAACGGAAGTGGTCATACAAATAAATACAATTATCAACATAATATTTATATATATATACAGGAATATAAGTTAATTAACCTAACGAATTATATTTTTTAAAGTGATTACCCACACCTGAACCTATAGGTAGACATCACATTTAGTTAGTTAATGTAGCGTACTTATTAGACTACTTATTTATATATATATATATATATATATATAATATTATATATACACTTATACATGATATACGTTGTTGAGTAATAGCCTACTAATGTATATATATAATAATAACTTATTTTATATGCACAAGTTTTAATCATGATATTAATTAATATTAGCCGAAAAATCTGAAATGTGATATCCACTAATCCATCACTTATACCATCTGCACACATTTGTATAATTATATTTATGTGTGACTGTCGATGTGTTTTGTATTTTAGTGAATCATTATATAATCTAATTGACCTAGATAAATTAGTAAAATTCGAATTTATTTAGGTCACACGTAATAAACTATGTTAGAGCATAATGCACCATATCTTTGATATAAATTTACATAACACATATATTAATTCATATTATTAACAGTACATTCCAGAATGCCGCACATCCGATATTACTAGCGGTATCCACGGAGCTGATGGTCAAATTAGTGAGGCACTTGCCTTGGTAGTAAAAGGAAGCACCCATAGCTAAAGTTGAAGGTCACTAACTTAATGAACACGGACTATGTTAGCTATTCGATATGTTATCTCAGAATGACGTAACGTAGTAAATATAATAGTTACATACTGGTAATAATCGCTAACTTATATCTGTAATGTTTGTTATTCTCATGTGTGTATGATGTAATACTTTTATATCAAGTTATTTTATATTACCCTTAATGTGTGACTTATTCACCAGACAACTTAATTGCTGATCAAAGTTGTTTTAAAGTAATATATATATATATATATATATATGATGAAATATTTAATGAATACAACTAATTAATAATAATACTACCGTTAATAAGTTACATTAACTGGTTAATAATAAGTTATATTATAAATATATTTATACATTATTTATTTTCAAAATAACATACAAAATGCGTGTATATATACATATATATATATATATATATATATATATTATTTTTCGGAAAATGGTTGGTTAATAACCAGAGCCAATTATTCCATTTATTAACGAAAACATATTAATACAAATATGACGAAGTATGCAAGGGAAAGGCCAGATAATTAGGGATTTTACAATACTCCATTGCAGTAGTATTTACGATACATAATTAGACTGCCTGTCATGACACGAATACTGAGTAGCGTAATATATTGATAATATAGCATGATATCATGCTTCCTCATGAGGCCTGCAGGCCTAATGAATATAGGTCTTTAGACGTTAGAGAGGAGGGTATGCAACGCCAGTTCCAAAAAGAGGTACTTAATATAGCCTGCTTTGCACCAGTAAGTTGTTTAGCGTAGGAGAGTATTTCAGGTTTGTTATAGTAGTCAGTTTTGTGTCGGTCATTAGTATCAGTATCTAGTGTATCGGTTGAAATCTGCGTATCTATAATATCATTTCGGTATGACAGTATCCCAAGCAATCAGAAACTAGTTACCGCAACGTAACATTATAGGTCAAATAATATGTTCCACTAGGTGGTCGAATCATAGGTAGTTTGTGAGCAGACAAACGGTTTCCTTTTATATACAAAAAATCAATAGTGGAACGTATTATTTTACCCATAAATAAACACCTAGTGGAACGTATATTTTTACCCTTAATAAACACCTAGTGGAACGTATATTTTTACCCATGATTAAACACCTAGTGGAACGTATATTTTTACCCTTAATAAACACCTAGTGGAACGTATATTTTTACCCAACGTATATTTTTGTATATAATGAATAATAGACTAGCTGGACCATCGATATAAAGAAAATGGATAAGCAATTGACGCACGCAATGCATGTAAAAGATATACACGTGAATGACACTTTTATCGATAAATTAACAAAATGGTATCAGTGATTTTGATTGGATATTAGTCATATTATATATGTCAAATATTGAAACAGTAGTCTTTTCGTCGAAATAGATTAAAGTGACTTATATCTATATCAATGGATTTAAATTATAAATATCAATAAAATCAATAAAATAGTATTATAACTTCAATTTAAATACACAAAATTACGAGGAATGTTGATATTGTGTATTTTAAATATATAATTTTATTTTTAGTATCGATAGTATATTAGGTAGTGATTATCAATATATATATGATAAATACATATTATTATAAATAAAAAGTAGTGGGCCAGATAGTGGGTTTCGACTGCAGCGCTCGTAGCGGAAAGTGCCATACACTACAGTCAATTGCTTATCCACTTTCTTTATATCGATGGCTGGACCATACAAGTGCAAACAGATGCAAGGTATCGCGTGGTACATTTATCCCTTAGCCAATCAGGGAGGGCTTCGTTCCCTGGTTACTACCAACCGTGGCAGTATTATTATTCTAATAAGGTGAATTTACGTTGTAATTTATAAATGGGCGTATGTATAGGCGTATATAGGCGTGGTTATATATACCAGAGTTGTGATATATTTACTAATTGGTTATATAACTATATTTTTTTATATAGTTTGTAATAACAAGTTTATAAAAAAAAACTAAATTAAATTATTAAATCAATTGAAGCTAATTATAAATTAATTTGTATAATATAAAATCAATTTAAATTGAATGTAATGTATAGGCTATACATATATTTCTATATACTTTATAATATAAAGTTTATATATAATATTATTTTAATGTAATGTAATACATAGGCATGAATATGCATATGCATATGGCATTATACTTTATAATATAAAGTTTATATATATATATATATAATATATATATATATATAATATATATATATATATATATATATATATATATATATATATATATCTAGTATTATATATAAGTATACTATATTATCTATGTATAGGTAATGTATTTATATATATACTTTATTATAATAATTATTTATTTATATATATATATATATATAATATATATCTAGTTATATATATTTAGTATTATATATAATTATACTATAGTATCTATGTATAGGTAATGTATTTATATATATACTTTATTATAATAATTATTTATTTATATATATATAATATATATCTAGTTATAATATAATAGATATATATATATATAATATATTATTATAATTATTAATATTATAATAATTATATATAATTATACTATAGTTTCTATGTATATATACCTATAGGTAATGTATTTATATATTACATTTATATATATACATAATTAATAAAATAAATTAGTATATTTAATTCCATTCAATTAATTTTAATATATAAATATTAATTTGGTTATATAATCAATTAGTGTGTCTGCATCTAGAATATGCAATCACGCGTCAATCATTATCTTAAAATATAAACACACCTCCTACAACGTACGCAAATTACGAGTACTGCCCATCGATATAAAGAAAGTGGATAAGCAATTGAATGTAGTGTATGGCACTATCCGCTACGAGCGCTGCAGTCGAAACCCACTATCTGGCCCACTACTTTTTATTTATAATAATATGTATTTATCATATATATATTGATAATCACTACCAATTTTAATGTACTATCTATACTAAAAATAAAATTACATTTTTAAAATACATAATATCAACATTCCTCGTAATATTGTGTATTTAAATTGAAGTTATAATACTATTTTAT
Organism: Osedax fenrisi; assembly: GCA_964019155.1. NCBI lineage: Eukaryota > Metazoa > Annelida > Polychaeta > Sabellida > Siboglinidae > Osedax > Osedax fenrisi. The sequence goes on from OZ025243.1 coordinate 35,046,428, forward strand.
TGATTTTATTGATATTTATAATTTAAATCCATTGAAATAGATAGAAGTCACTTCAATCTATTTCGACGAAAATACTACTGTTTCAATATTTGACATATATAATATGACTAATATCCAATCAAAATCACTGATACCATTTTGTTAATTTATCGATAAAAGTGTCATTCACGTGTCTATCTTTTACATGCATTGCGTGCGTCAATTGCTTATCCACTTTCTTTTTATCGATGGTACTGCCACGGTTGGTAATCACCCGTTCCCTAGGCACACACGCAGTGCGTGCGTCAACCTGATTCCTAAAGCAGTAAACATGTTACATAATGGGACGTCCGATATATAGTTCGTTAGCATAATATGGAACGTTCCATTATGCTAAGCTGTACAGACTGGTCCATTACGGATAGCAACATGATATATATATATATATATATATATATATATATATATATATAGATATATATATATATATATATATATATATATATATATATATATATATATGTATATATGGCTATACATGACGGGCGGCATACTTTATAAATGAACATCGTGTGTAGGAGGTAATTTACAACTGAATATAGGTGTATGTTGAACCAATGGTGGTTTTAGGTAGAGGTGTGACTATTACAGGAATCAGGGGTGAAGATGAGGGCATCATTGGTAATGGCAAGGTCGTCATTTTATACTATAACTTACATATATGCGAATTTATATACACTTAGGTATATCATGTACACCTTATTACCAAAGATTTTGCGAAGCATCCTTCGGAAAATCTTTGCTATTACTAAATATATATACGAATATAATTATATCAACATAACAATATTTAACAGTGTACTATATTCATAGAGCTAGAGAGAAACTTTCTCTCTAGTTCTGTGACTATATTGCATCTTATATTGTATATTAATCTAGGTCATCAGGGGATTGAAATTAGACAAAGGCCGGTAATAGTTTATATATAGATTTTACATAATTACACACACACACATACACGACGTATTCATTGCACGTACTATGTATAGTTATATAAGTATATATATATATATATATATATATATATATATATATATATATGTATGGATGTATACATTAAATACTAACTTCTGTATCTTGACTATTCAATTTGCCGGACTAGAAGCTGGCAAACAAGTTTAGATACATGGCATTCACGAAGACGATACCGGAGGCGATCCCGGATAGCATACGGAGGACGTCTAGGGCGGTAACGGAGATGATCTTGAACATATTCATGAAGATATTCATCTAGCCAAGCAGGAAGAAAACTACTAATGATCTTAATTATCCTGAAATTATAAATTGTATATTAATAAATCAATTATCATGACACTATAATATTTATATGTGTATACTAACTTCTAACTTCTGCATCTTGACTATTCAATTTGTCGGACTAGAAGCTGGCCAACAAGTTTAGATACATGGCATTCACGAAGACGATACCGGAGGCGATCCCGGATAGCATACGGAGGACGTCTAGGGCGGTAACGGAGATGATCTTGAACATATTCATGAAGATATTCATCTAGCCAAGCAGGAAGAAAACTACTAATGATCTTAATTATCCTGAAATTATAAATTGTATATTAATAAATCAATTATCATGACACTATAATATTTATATGTGTATACTAACTTCTAACTTCTGCATCTTGACTATTCAATTTGTCGGACTAGAAGCTGGCCAACAAGTTTAGATACATGGCATTCACGAAGACGATACCGGAGGCGATCCCGGATAGCATACGGAGGACGTCTAGGGCGGTAACGGAGATGATCTTGAACATATTCATGAAGATATTCATCTAGCCAAGCAGGAAGAAAACTACTAATGATCTTAATTATCCTGAAATTATAAATTGTATATTAATAAATCAATTATCATGACACTATAATATTTATATGTGTATACTAACTTCTAACTTCTGCATCTTGACTATTCAATTTGTCGGACTAGAAGCTGGCCAACAAGTTTAGATACATGGCATTCACGAAGACTATACCGGAGGCGATCCCGGATAGCATTATTCATGTTTCGTGAGTCATAAGTTAAATATAATAATATTCACCTAACTTAGCGGGTAATAATTATTAGAATAATATATAAATAATATTTACTATAGTATATTATAATATACAATTAATTATTATTACTAAAAATTATTATTGATAAATAATTATTAAGATAATATATAATTAATAATTATTAATATATAATTAAGTGTTATTAATTAATAATAAGTATTGATAAATAATTATTAATTAGTAAATTAAAATTGATATAATTATTAAAATAATATATAAAAAATAATAAGTATTGATAAATAATTATTAATGAGTAAATTAGAATTGAATAATTAATAATTATTAAAATACTATGTAATTAATAATTAATAATTTTACAGCACTAATGTATATATACATATATATATATACATATATATATATATATAATCATATTATAAATAGTTGTATGTTATCTATAGATATTATAATTATAACGTATACACATATTCCCATATAATAATGTTTATATTATATATGTATACAGTATATACATATGTCGGGTATGAGTGCAAGACAAGTTGTGTTCGTATGTATATTCAGAGCTGGGCACGATACTCAAAAAATGTATAATAGATACAATTACAATTACACACTTTTTTCTTATAATAGATACTACTACAATTACTTTAAAAAAAATCATAGTAGATACAATTACAAATACATAATTTTCTTAGTAGATACATCTTAGTAGATACAAATACATTATAATTATATACACTATATATAAATATATAGATATAAATTATATAGATATATATCATATAATATATATTTATATTATTATAATATATATATATATATATATATATATATATTCATCGATGTCGAATTTGATATTACATTTCAAGGTACATTACACGGAATAATATCCGAAAATGTTTACTAGAAAGTGATTTTCTATCAATTTGTAGTGGGACCCCTTTAAAGTTACAATATTTCCCGAAAATGTTCGGAAAGTAATGGGGTAACTTACTATATTCTCCTTAATTTATCAGATGCCTTCTTTACCATTGACCATAATATCCTTATAAATGGACTATCCTCTATCGGAATCTCTGGTACTGCACTCGATTGCTTCATCTCATACCTAATTGGTCATTTTTAACAAATTAGAATAATTTCACTACTTTCTAAACCTAGTAAAGTTACTCATGGTGTACTTCAATGATCTGTCATCGGTCCACTCCTGTTCAATGTATATCTACTTCCCTTATTTAAAATTATTGCCATACCCCACTATAGATATTTAGTCGACTCTTACTCGTATGCACATGACATACAATTACACTGTAGATTGATAGACCCTAACAATGACATACATTTACTTAACAACTACATTACTGATATACATAACTGGCTCAACAACAACTTATTATTACTAAACTGTCTTAAAATTGAATCACTGCATATTAAAACATATACTACTATATTCCTTCCACCACAAATTACGATTAACAATTTGAGTATTTATTATTCTAATAAAGTAAAAACTCTTGCTATATTAATCGACCCAACACTACAATTTAACATTCCGAATAAATCACTATCATAGTCAATTAACTACATACTATAGTATACAAAACTTACGAACAATAATACCCTTCATTAATTGTAATACTGCAATCTTCTAGCTACATACCGCATACTACCCCACATTGATTACTGTAATTCCTGTCTCTATGCCTCTTCACAATCTAATAAATATACTCCAACGCCTTAAAAACTCAGCTTACAGATTTTCCAACATAGCTAAACTTTCCAGACAACATATATCTCCTCTAAGAACCAAATTACATTGGCTGCCAATCCAGTATAATTTATAATATTTCACTCACCATACATTTAACTAATCACCATTCACTTACTAACTCCAAACATAACTATTTACGAACAATAAAAAGAAACAAATTTAAGTTAAATACTCCAGTTCTATCATATTTAACATCTACCCAACATAAATCTTTCTCCGTACATGCTTCAAAAATCTAGAATGATCACCATATCCGGTCAATTGACTCAACTGTAATACTCAAGTAAAATCTCAAAACATACCGTTTTCTCAATAAATACATTAAAAATCATGTCAGAAAACTTCCATAAAGAAGTTGATTGGAAGTGCAATGGCATGCCTAAACCAATTAGGTAACAGGTAACAAGTAACTAAAATTGTAGTTAACTTAAGTTTCTAGCAATTGCTAGAAAATAACTTTCTAGCAAATATTTCAGTACATTATTTCCGGAAAAACTGGTTGTGGGATACCCCTTTTAAAAGGACATATTAAATATTTACACCTTATAACGTGTTTTTCAATAGATGATATAGAATAAATTTGTTGAAATTTAATGACATTAATGATACCCACGATGATTCTTTTAGTGTATACACTGGTTGTACACACGCTGGTATACCAGCGTTTATTTCATCTGAAATTATAATATGAGCCATTACAGACTATAGAGAAATATACATTATTACAATATACTATTTTTCAACTCAAAATAATCAGCGACCTTTACTTTCGAATCTTCAACACGAATATAGAAATTATCAAATATACAAAAAATAAATTATTAATATATTATTAATTATTATTATTTAGAATTAATCATATTTATTAAAATAATTTTATTTTTCAATGTAATATATAATTTTGAATTATAAATCAATTATTATATAAAATATAGTATCAAAATAATGTCTTTGTTTTCAATACATGTATATAATGGTTTTTGAGAATATCACTATAATTGATATATCATAATTTTTAACAATAAATTAATTTCAATATTACAAAAGATATTTGATTAAAAATATATTGATGATTAATATATATTAAAATTAATTTATAATATGATAATATAAAATATTGATATAAAATACATTTAATATCCAAATGATATATTATTTAATAAAATGTATCTGTTTACATAATTGTCTTAGTAGCTATAATCCTACGTATCGTAGATACTATTTATGACTAATAAATACGATTACAAATACTTTTGTAATTTTTATAATAGATACAAATACAAATACAAATGTATCTACGATACTGATTGTTTGCCTTAATATATACTGTATCGGCGATACTGCCCAGCTCTGTGTGTGGTTCCAGTTTAATTTTAAATGTTTACTTATTCAATAGAGTGATTAAAAGATCGTTAACGTAATTATGCCTGTGAATAATATTATTATAATTAAATCTACAGGTCTGCATAATGTGATTTAGACAGTCATATCTATAATTACACTATAGCCTTAAACAGTTTGTAGTTGTACTTGGAAACCTACGTCTACATCTGTAATGTGTATACAGTAGACCGTGCTTAAGCTTTATCATATCTACAAAATCACGACCAGAAAACATCTTTATAGGAGAAGTTATCCAATTATTGATAAAAGGACTACGCGTCGCATGCGTGCTGGTAGTATGCGTGCCTAATTCTAAACCCTTGCCATCGACAGAATTAAATAACAAGAATGATACTTATTTATGGACGTGTTATCAACAAACGTGTATTCATCGTATGATCGAGGTGTAGACCATTTTAGAATAACACTATCGGGAAGAGTTTAAATAATAGTGTAATTATTCTATCTAATTGATGAAATCCTTTTTATCCGCAGCACCGATATTGCTAGAAAAGACGAGTGGTAGCTATCTCACCGACACTACTAGGTGCGTAGAATACACTGAGTGAAGTATCTGAAGGTAGTCGAAACTAACATCTGACGAATGACCGAATACTTCTGTCAATCGTTTTTAATGAATTTAAATATACGTTAGAGAAAGTCAAGATATGAAGCATACTTGGAATTAGATAATTGTTAGCATAAACAATTTTTATTTGGGTTTTAGAGTAGATTTAGAGATTGCCAAAAGTTTCGATGTGAGGTCATCATTAATTGAAATATTTGTATTATCCAAAGCGCCTATGTTGATTCCAAGATATCTATAGGTGTCTTTTATATTTAACGCTGTTAACCCTAATTGTTGAATTATCAATAGATATAGAACATATAAATGTAACCCATATAAAACTATATGGGTTATATATCCATTTTTTTTCTTTGGGTTAATAATTATATTCAATGTAGCGCATTTTGACTTTTTAACGTTTAATCCACATTGAGCTAGTCTAAATAAAACATGATCAACTTGATCTTGCATCATTACATCATCTTTTGCAAATAAAACCAGATCATCTTCAAATGCCATATGGCTTATTGTACTATTTTCTTGTAAATTAATACTACCTAGCATATTATCAGTTACATAATCTATAATGGAGTTAAAAAGAGCAGGATACATTGGGTCATCTTGTTTTACTCCACGATTGACTGGTATACTAGGTGATACTCCATTTTTATATTGTAATTGAGTTGAACAATCAGAATAAGTATGCATGATATAATTAGTATACACTTTAGTAGTCCCTACTCTTTCGGCTAATGCAACAATTGAGTTGTGAGATACTGTATCAAAAGCTTTAGAAACATCTAACAAACATATATTTAATGGGCGTAATGCATTTATGATGATATTAAATATTTTTAGGTAAAAAGATATTCTCAGAAATACCATCACGTCGAACAAAAGCTTTTTGCCGTGGATTAAGACTAATTATTTTTCAATTCTTCGTGCCAAAATATTATGGAATAGTCTACAGAATATCGATGACATAGTTATTGGACGATACTGGGACGGCTCAGTACTTTTATTTGTTTTAGGGATTAAAGTAGTTAGGCCTAACTATAGTTAAAAGCGGTGCAGTAGACGATATTAGATATATTAAAGCGAGCTGTAATATTATCTAGACCAATTTTAGTTAAATCGCATTTTTAAGACCATCTAATCGTACTAATCATAATGTATATATATATATATATATACATACGTTATGATTAGTAAGGTAGATATTGAAGACTATACTGGTACATATGTATGGCGGTTATAGTTTTGCGAGGAGCAAGTTATTGATCAACTTGGCTAGAGTTGAAGAATTACCAAACATGTCCTCGAGGATAGTAGTGGGCGTGGTTTACTTGTAGATGTTTTAAGAACGATAATCCCGTTGTTAAGGACGCTAATATCGTTGTTAAGGACTCTAGTATCTTGGTTAAAGACTACGATAACATTAAGCGGTGTATACACGATAGTATCAAGTGCAGCATAACGCGATGTAACAAGTCGTACACATTTCTATTTTCGAGTAAAAAGTCGCCTTACTTGTTAATATAGTTATAGCTATATGAACCTAGCAATATGAACCTATAGGTTCATATTGAACCTATAGGTTCATATAGCTATAGCTATATGAACCTAGCTATATGAACAGCTAATTTGCTCGTTACCAAGCGCAGCAACAAGTCGCCGTGAAATTCAACTCGTTCCATTTAGAGAAATATACTGCCAGTAACAAGACGGCTCACTTGCGGTACTCGTTTCTCGTTATCTGAACACCGATAATAATGTATACCGAGCATCAAGTGCAGTAACAAGTGCAGTAACAAATCGCCGTGCTCGATGCTAGCGGTTTGTGCAGCACTTCAGTCGTCTAGCGGCGTGGGGTCATTACATAAGTAGTGTGGTCATTACATAAGTAGTGGGGTCATTACATAAGTAGTGGGGTCATTACATAAGTAGTGGGGTCATTACATAAGTAGTGGGGTCATTACATAAGTAGTGTGGTCATTACATAAGTAGTGGGGTCATTACATAAGTAGTGGGGTCATTACATAAGTAGTGGGGTCATTACATAAGTAGTGGGGTCATTACATAAGTAGTGGGGTCATTACATAAGTAGTGTGGTCATTACATAAGTAGTGGGGTCATTACATAAGTAGTGGGGTCATTACATAAGTAGTGGGGTCATTACATAAGTAGTGGGGTCATTACATAAGTAGTGGGGTCATTACATAAGTAGTGGGGTCATTACATAAGTAGTGGGGTCATTACATAAGTAGTGGGGTCATTACATAAGTAGTGGGGTCATTACATAAGTAGTGGGGTCATTACATAAGTAGTGGGGTCATTACATAAGTAGTGTGGTCATTACATAAGTAGTGTGGTCATTACATAAGTAGTGTGGTCATTACATAAGTAGTGGGGTCATTACATAAGTAGTGGGGTCATTACATAAGTAGTGGGGTCATTACATAAGTAGTGTGGTCATTACATAAGTAGTGGGGTCATTACATAAGTAGTGGGGTCATTACATAAGTAGTGGGGTCATTACATAAGTAGTGGGGTCATTACATAAGTAGTGGGGTCATTACATAAGTAGTGGGGTCATTACATAAGTAGTGGGGTCATTACATAAGTAGTGGGTTATTACATAAGTAGTGTGGTCATTACATAAGTAGGTGTAACCGGCGGCCAATTAGCCGCGGCTGTGTAACTCTATCCACCATCACCGTGGTAACGGTTATCACAATAGATTAACACAATAGATTGCAACTGACGTGGTTATATATGTAGAGTGATAATAGCGAGATGATAATCGTAGTGGTGGTGGTGGTGATGGTGGTGGTGGTGGTGGTGGTTGAACGACTATCTTAATGATGATGATGATGATAGAGCGACGAGTGTGGTACGAGTTTTCTTAGTATTACATTATTTGTTATATAGTAGTGATTATTAAAACCAACGTAAATATATATATATATATATATATATATATATATGATATGATATGTTAATACGATTACATGATAATGTGTTAACGTAAACATACATGATTAATGATGGCCATATTATATTACAATTGTATACGGTACATTACGCGTTATAATAATCAGGTATACCTATTCGGTAGCGCTACCGCTATGCAAAACGTGACGTCACTGTAGTACGATACGATGTAATGATTAATACTTCACTTCCGCCCAACCCTTCCATAGCCCCACAGGTCTAGATTAGGGTCCAGCTCTAGGTCTAGGTCTAGATATAGGTATATATCTTATATTTGGCTGATTTCTATCTTTAGCTGATTCTAATTTAAGTTCATATCCTACTCAAAGTTCTTTAATATCTGATCACTTTGCTATTTGATTTGAACTTGCCGGTGACACAAATTAATCGACCATCTAGATTGTTTCGGAAAATCTCCTCTATTGATAAACCAATATTGTTAACTCTGTATTCCATTAACTTAACAATAGTATATCCTCTGATTTTTCTACACTTTTTGATTCTTTTAATTTGGTATTATCTCATTCGCTTGATATTTGTGCACTCTCCATTACTCTTATCAACCGAACTTATTCTAATTATATGGTTTAATATTGAGCTTATTAAACTAAGGCAACTACTTCGTAGACTACAACGTAAATATGCATCCTCTAAACTTGACTCTTATCTTATTGCCTTTAAAATTTGTCGATCGCTTTACAAGAAGTTAATTTATTCTACCAAATTATCATACTTCACTGATATGCTCGGTAGTTATGGAATATAATCCTTATTGTATCTTGTTTGCCAATTTCTTCTAACAAAAAATGTCCAGTATTATCAATGTATTTCCAAACATCAACTCGGCACGTCTCAATCTCAATTTAACATCTAATCAGAATCATTGGTCATGTTTTACGCTTCCCACACATGACTTTATACTCTCTCTGATGACATCCTTGAAAAGTAATTCCCCACTTGATCCAATTCCACTCAATCTACTTCGTTCATTATCACCATATTTTATTGGACCGTTCACTATCACTGAAATCATTCATATATCTCTTATATCAAATATTATTACACACTCCATGAAATATACATACATTATTCCGAATTAAAAAAAACTACTCTTGACCAATCTAATTTATCAAGATATCGTCCAATATCCCAGTTATCATCAATATATAAGACCTTAAAACAAGTTGTATCAACTAAACTTATTAATTGCATTACGTCCAATGCTTTTGTTGATACATATCAAAGTACGAATCTTCATCGTCGTAGTACCAAAACTGCCCTTACTTTCATTAGTGACATTCTCTAATATATATTGAACAAATAATAAATATTATATATATATATAAAATATAATATATAAAGCTACATGCCATCTCGTACTACTAGACTTATCTAGTATTTTTGATACTCTCGATCACAATATTATTTCTATTAGACTTAATGAAATAGGTATACACGATCAAGTCCACAGTTTGATTATGTGTTTGTTTCATCTTCTGTAAAGATTAACTCCTCATTGTCTCCTCCTTATGTTAACATAATTTGTTCCAAAAGGCTCTTTTCTTGGCCCTATATTGTTCATTATTTATATTCTATCTATTAATCAATTGTTCACAAATATCCCAATATTCACTATCATCTTTATGCTGATGATCTACAGATATATAAGTCATTTCCTAGTTCTAATGATTATGATATGATACAAATGTATATGTTGTATTGTATTACTGATCTCACTGAATTGTTTTCTCGTAACTCTCTCTCTTTAAATATGACTAAAACTGTTACTTCATATTTTCTAGACCCAGTTATCCTCTATCAATCACTCATAATTTTCTACTATTTTCATAATTCTCTTCCAACTTCTCAATCTATAACTACCCTCGGTTTCATTATAACCTCTCACCTAGACTACTCTCCACATATTAATAACATGATTCACACGCCAACTATTTTCTATATAATATATGAAAACCTCATTATAAGCTTACCTTCGCCATGACTAAATGTTTAATTCACTCGCTAGTATCCAGTAGACTTATATATTGCTGTTCATTGTTATGACATTTACCAGTTAACCTCATGTATAAACTTGAGCGTATTCAACAGCATTATATACGTGGATTGTATAAACTAAACTTTCCTTTAATAGTTTCTATATCTGCTTTAATGAGATCATTAGGCTGGTTTAAGTTTAGCTATATTTATATACATAGGCTATTGTGTATTACGCATAAGGCTATACACCGTGGATTTCCTGAACATCTAGCTCAATCTATTATTATTCAGAGTTCGAACAGATCCAGTCGGAAGTTCCACGTCATGAAGTTTGTGCAACGCTAATAATAAAAATAATAATAATAATAATATATGTATATACATATAGGTGCGGGTCCACGGAGATAAAGCGATTGCCGGGTGATATATTACACAACTCTTACGTAATGACACGTGATCACGCTATTGTTTATACACACACACGTAATAACCACTTATATTTCAATGAGCACTATATTGAATGTCGTTAATAGAATATATTTATAAATATAAGTACGCCACTTAATGTGATTGTAATAGAAGTGTAGCTAAGTGGCATACCTAGGTGTCAGTGTCAGTGTCAGTGTCAGATACGCGGGTAGTAGGACGTGGGCGGGTTCAATCCTCGTCCGGACTAATAACATTTGTCTTAGAATACTATTTAGAAAAGCGGCTTCAAAGATACATAAAGATAGTTGGTTATAAGTGAAAGCGTCATCTAATTAGAGTTCCTTAAGTGCCTGGATCGGATGCAAAGACTCCACTCAAATAGAAATACGTTAAACACACGGTGCACGCAGTACACTGTCAACGTCACGCATGGCTAGACACGCTAAACTGTAGTAACATGTATCATACATGTAATATATATTTAACATGTATTATACATGTTATATATTTAACATGTATTATACATACATTAATATCATAAACTTCTTTCATGTTATATAATGATAATTATTATAATTTTAATTGGTATTATACATACATAAATTTAAGCAGATAAACAAACACAAACACACACGCACACACATGTATATACACATACACATATATATATATATATATATATATATATATATATATAAATAAATATAGATGCCTTCAGAAACTATGTATTCATGTGGAAAGCAAAGGGACGCTAATCATACGCATTTAAGTCAAGTAAGTTATATACATATATTGAAATAAGATATTTTAAGAAAACTATTAATTATCCAGGTAGTAATTTCGAATAAAAAGCCGACATAATGACAAAGTGATATTTAGTGCGCGACTGAAAGCGACACCACTATTTAACAATAGGGATGTTATATATTGAACACGTGATAGAAGTGTGTGTGTGTCGTTATTAAACTATAAATATAACGTACCCGCCATCACGGATAGCTTCTCTGTGCACTGACACTCTTGATAGGTTGGTTTTAATAGTGTCTACGTATTCGCATATTATTGTAACGTTAATATAATATATAATACATAGATATATATTTATATATATATATATATATATATATATATATATATATATTTATATATACATATACACATATTCTTATTATTATTTTATCTTGGTGGAGTCCTTTCATCCCATCCAGTAACTAAATATGAATGTTTCACTTATAACCATATGGCTCTATTATCCCTTCGAAATATAAATATCCCTATAAATATAATGTATATTTTAATTGATAATACTTTTATATTATTTACATATTTATAAACATACTTAGATCACAAAACAACAATTGTCCTTATTTATATATATTTATATTAAATTAATATTTAATATTAATATTATAATGTTGTATATAATCGTATATGTTCATATAGATTATTATATCCTATTCATATTTGTTATTAATACTATTATATGTATCAACCTTAAAGCCACCATATTCCACCATTTATTCAATATAAACAAAATACGTCTTTACATAACAAAATCCACCGCACTAACTATTACCCATACTTTAATTCTCCCTAGAATGCAGTACTGCATACCTATACTACTTTATTCTAACAATAAATACATTACAACCATCGACCTCTTAATTAACAGATCACTTAGACTATAGTAGATTATAGTCTACCGACTTAAAAAACTGACTACACTACAATTATAACTGACCTATGAATACAACTTAACTGGCCATCCGCAAAAAAATGGCTCAACTTTAATTAATAACAATTCTATATTCCTCTCAAAGGACTAAATAATCTAATTACCTTTATCGACTAATTGTACTCCATACTGCACCATGCAACCTATGTTCCTCTAACTATATGACTGAACTATCCTTTCGCCGGAAAAAAACATTGGAAACGTCGCTTCTAAGTTTTCGCCAGCCTCCTTTGGAATCAACTCGAGTTGATCCCTCCGTCCCTCAAAACTCTCATTACCTCAACAGCAACATTCAAGCATAAACTAAACAAGTACCTACTTGTTCATGATATCTTAACTTCAAATATATTCGTTTTCGCCATGTTGTAAACCTATAGGTACACTTGTCTGTACTAATTATTGATTTTGTGTATTGCTTTTTTTGTGTGTATATTATTGTCACACTATAAGAATATTATAATTGAATTGGGCGTGTTTTAATCACCATCATCATAGGTAGCCTACGTTCAATATTTGATTTTTATATCGATATAAATATATATATATATTGTTATTGTTTTTTTTTTTTATTTGGTGGAGTCCTTTCATCCCATCCAGAAACTTAGATAAAGTTTTCACTTAACAACCATATATGGCTATAATGCCCCGTCGAATCCGCTCTCATGTTAAGGCATCTATGGATTTAACGATAGCCGATAATTTATTTATACACAACTATATAAAATCACTTCTAAATAATATTTTAAGACCCATTTTAAAAAATTAATTAATGGTCCGGACGAGGGTCGAACTCGTGTCCTACTGCTTGTGTGTCTGACGCCTTAGCCATGGCTTATGACCAGTGCACTGAGCCACACAGGCAGTTACATATATATATATATATATATATATATATATATATATATATATATGTATATATATATATAATATATATTATATATATGCTTGCAATATAACACTACACTACCCCGTCGTACAGCTATACAAAGATGAAAACAATGCTAACCTCCGCCGTGCTGGTGGCTGTACTAGTGGTGTTACTGACGGAATCGCATGGTAAGTACTAGCACACGCACCGCAATGTACCGCATGCGGTGTGCAGTATACGTGTGTATAGTATACGTATATACTATACTATAATGTATATATATATATATATATATATATATATATAACTGTATAGCGGGACACAATTGATTACCATTATTTAGTTATACTCGTAAACATTTGAATAATATATTCTATACGCTAAAGTGTACACTATATATAGTGTATACATGTATATAGTGTATATATGTATACATTATATACTGTACATTATAAATTATATACGTACATTGTACAATATACATTTTGTATTATATATTATACAATATATAATCTACAATGTACAATGTACATCGGCGCATGCACAATGTACCTATAGGTACCTATATATAGGAAGTATCGCTGATTCAATGTATAACTCATCAAACACATGGAGTAATAGCAAAGTGTCCCCCAACAAAGGGCTTTGGTAATATTGTGTACATTGTACATTGCACATTGCACATTGTACAATCATTACGAACTGTGGTAGGACTATTGTATTTAATTTAATCATGAATATCCAGGATCACTTTTAACTTTATATATAATGTGAATTTTAAGTAATATAATTTCATACATTTGCCAAGATGTAATAATGTTGACCGATATTATTTTTATTTTTGATAAATTCTATATTAAGATGTATATAGGAAAAAAAACTAAATAAGTTATTGTATACGTACACTTTAGATACCTATAGGTACACATAAATGTGGACATAGTATACAGTACCGCAAACAGAGTATCTAATTACAGATGTATAGTGTATTCAATTATTATTTTGATATATTTATATCATAACTAATTATCTATTGTAATGTATACATTTACCGAGACTATATGACATACAGGTATACGGTATACCTTTATGTCCTTATAAGGACATTCAGGTATATAGCCGTGTACAGCAACATTATCAAATAGAATATATTGTAATATAAATATATTGAATCATTTGCGAATAGTTATATTAAATGATTATAAATATATATTATTACACCGATATGTATTATATGTATTTATAGATATTTATGATATTATATCATTGATATATGAAATAAGAATAGCGGGAATTAAACAAATGTTCACACCTACACTATAATGTATATAAGTTTACTTCAATTCTATTGTGGGCAATTAATGGCATTTCTAATCTAATTATCAACATATGTATATAACTATTTAGGTATTTTAATGATTATAATCATAGGTATACCTTTATATTTATTTTGTAAACATGAGATATAATCGACAAGTGTTATAAATGCATGTTGACTAGCGACTATAAGTACAGGTAACAACACGTGTGAGTTAAACAACGGGCGCATTGTCTCCGTGTTTAATGTATAACCATTATTAACGATTGCTTAGCATGTATTGTTCATTGTGGTATTGTAGTTACCACACCTCCCTATAGGGGGTTAATGTATTAAGTATTACCCTGTAAGGTTAAGTAATACAAAATATGTTTGAACGCGTCACTATATATAGCGATGTGTGCAAACATATATTGTATTGCTTATTATTAAACATTTAAATAGACTATTCTATACAATAGCTATTGTCGTATTACGAATCGTGGCTACAGAGTATCTTCGTTAGTGTGTGTACAGGTCACGTGTGCTCCTAAACATCGCTCTATGGAGTGCATCCACCGACCGCACCGCACACTAACTAACCCCACACCACTCGCGCACCACACACACGCGCACAGTGTTATCACGACACGCAACGGTCGGTGTGAACACTATAGGCGTTCAATGATAGCTAGATAACCCATAGGGCTGTCAATGATACAAATCTCAGATGTCTCTTAAGCTATAGTTTAAGAGAAGCTATAGTTTAAGAGAAGCTATAGTTTAAGAGAAGCTATAGTTTAAGAGAAACTATAGTTTAAGAGAAAATCTGAGATTTGTATCATTGAAACCCCTTTAGAATTCCACTCTTTATTCAATACAACCTTTCACTACGTACTGTTCTGGTGATTATAATGGTATATATCATAAGGGTATATATACCCTACGAAGGGGTATATATACCTACGAAGGGGTACATACCCTTAAAGTACGGTAACCACTAACCGCACCGGTACACTAACCGCACACCGCACACCGCACAGTGGTCACCGAAGAACCCCTTGTGGTCACGTGTCCCGTATCGGCGAGATTTCCGTGGATGTTGTCCGAGCTCCACCTGACGGACGTTTGGATGAACTACAACGAACCGGAAGTGAGCTGTTGCGCCGTGGAACATCCGGGTGTCGTTATCGACTTCGACCGTAAGTGCTAGGGCAACTATAACAATAGGCATTGTAGTCACATATCAACACGCAATAGTGATGTGTGATATATAATTAGGAGCGCATATGCATCTATGTACTAATAAGTTTATATATATATATATATAAATATATATATATATATATATATATATATATATATATATATATATATATATATTGTATAGGCAAATTATTTTCAGATGGGTGCAGATTGATCACCGATGACAAATATTTCTATATTTCAATAACAAATATGTATTAATATTTCAGTGGTTCACACACACATATGTGTTTGTATACACATAGTGTATATATATATACTCCTTTCATTGTAAGCGGGTATTGGTTTATCAACCATCATTACCCTATTATGACACCCGTATGTAATGTATAATGTACTATATATAGTGGTGAATAAACTGAGATAGATCGAAAAAATACTTCATACTTCAAACTATGCAATTATTTTGATTTCGAACTTTAGATCGAAGTTTCGAACTTACATTTTTATTATATATATACATATATATATATATTTATATATATATATATATATATACATATATATATATATATATTTATATATATATATATATATATATATATATATATATATATATACATATATATATATATATATATATATATATATATATATATCTACTTATCTACCCACCACGTGCGTAATTACCCGTTATAACCCCCACGCGTGTCTACAGGTGAATGTCACATGTGCTACGGTCGCACCCACTCCACCCCCTCCTTTATGTGGAACCCTAACGACTGCCAGAAGTTCTTCATGTGCGTGCCGACCGGAAACGGGGGTTTCGTAGCCCACGAGATGACCTGTCCGGACTGTATGTTCTGGAACGACTTCAAACTGTCCTGCGTCGAGGTGGACACCTCGTGTAGGGTTTCCGCTTCCGTTCCCACCGGAACCCCTAACCCCACGTGTTCGTATCGTTTGCTAATATCTGGGGTAATCATAATAATCAAATAAGTATAATAATAATAATATAAATATACTTATATTATTATTATTATTATACTTATATTATTATTATTAGTAATATAATATAATATAATATTATTATTATATCTAATAATAATAATATAAATATAATAATAATAATATAATATTTATTTATGAAACCACGAATACATAATAGATATACACAATAGCGGATACAAATATACCCCTAAATAATTCATATGTTATAAATAACGGTGAAGGGCCATGACAATACAAAACAAATATGTAACGATTTGTTGCTTGTGTTTTGATTTATCGTTTATTAAGTTTTTGATAAACACAAGAGAAAAACAAGCACTACAAGGTTTCGATCACGGAAATCTAGCTTTCATGGAAATACATTCACTTAAGTTACTTATCCACTGAGCATACACCCTAGGTAAGAATAAACCGATAAGTCAAATTCAACTTCACACTTAAGTCGGATACCGAGCGGGGAGAAGGGGGTTGTTCGAAATATCGTGTTAAAGTGGGCGTACTTATTACGTCGAGCTTTTTTCTGTGTCAGCTTTAATCGGAAGTTGACTTAATTTATACATTATATATATATATATATATATATTTAATGAGAAGTATAATTCTCTTAATACCTAACATTTCGTATTAACATTACCACTATCATCATACTTTATCCACTATCACACTGGTCACTGCAACCCTGACCACTGTCATTATCGCCATCGCGTTCAGTCCACCTCACCCCACGTGCCACACAGTTACCCCCACACAGTTACCCCCACACAGTTACCCCACACAGTTACCCCCACACAGTTACCCCCACACAGTTACCCCCCCACAGTTACCCCCACACAGTTACCCCCACACAGTTACCCCCACACAGTTACCCCCCACAGTTACCCCACACAGTTACCCCCCCCACAGTTACCCCCACACAGTTACCCCCACACAGTTACCCCCATACAATTACCCCCACACAGTTACCCCCACACAGTTACCCCCCCACAGTTACCCCCACACAGTTACCCCCCACAGTTACCCCACACAGTTACCCCCACACAGTTACCCCCCCACAGTTACCCCCACACAGTTACCCCCCACAGTTACCCCACACAGTTACCCCCACACAGTTACCCCCACACAGTTACCCCACACAGTTACCCCACACAGTTACCCCCACACAGTTACCCCACACAGTTACCCCCACACAGTTACCCCACACAGTTACCCCCACACAGTTACCCCCACACAGTTACCCCCCCACAGTTACCCCCACACAGTTACCCCCCACAGTTACCCCACACAGTTACCCCCACACAGTTACCCCCACACAGTTACCCCACACAGTTACCCCACACAGTTACCCCCACACAGTTACCCCCCACAGTTACCCCACACAGTTACCCCCACACAGTTACCCCCACACAGTTACCCTACACAGTTACCCCCCACAGTTACCCCCACACAGTTACCCCCACACAGTTACCCCACACAGTTACCCCCACACAGTTACCCCCCACAGTTACCCCCACACAGTTACCCCCACACAGTTACCCCCACACAGTTACCCCCACACAGTTACCCTACACAGTTACCCCCCACAGTTACCCCCACACAGTTACCCCCACACAGTTACCCCACACAGTTACCCCCACACAGTTACCCCCCACAGTTACCCCCACACAGTTACCCCCACACAGTTACCCCCACACAGTTACCCCCACACAGTTACCCTACACAGTTACCCCCCACAGTTACCCCCACACAGTTACCCCCACACAGTTACCCCACACAGTTACCCCCACACAGTTACCCCCCACAGTTACCCCACACAGTTACCCCCACACAGTTACCCCCACACAGTTACCCCCACACAGTTACCCCCACACAGTTACCCCCACACAGTTACCCCCCACAGTTACCCCACACAGTTACCCCCACACAGTTACCCCCACACAGTTACCCCCACACAGTTACCCCCACACAGTTACCCCCACACAGTTACCCCCACACAGTTACCCCCACACAGTTACCCCCACACAGTTACCCCCACACAGTTACCCCCACACAGTTACCCCCCACAGTTACCCCACACAGTTACCCCCACACAGTTACCCCCACACAGTTACCCCACACAGTTACCCCACACAGTTACCCCCACACAGTTACCCCACACAGTTACCCCCACACAGTTACCCCACACAGTTACCCCCACACAGTTACCCCCACACAGTTACCCCCCCACAGTTACCCCCACACAGTTACCCCCCACAGTTACCCCACACAGTTACCCCCACACAGTTACCCCCACACAGTTACCCCACACAGTTACCCCACACAGTTACCCCCACACAGTTACCCCCCACAGTTACCCCACACAGTTACCCCCACACAGTTACCCCCACACAGTTACCCTACACAGTTACCCCCCACAGTTACCCCCACACAGTTACCCCCACACAGTTACCCCACACAGTTACCCCCACACAGTTACCCCCCACAGTTACCCCCACACAGTTACCCCCACACAGTTACCCCCACACAGTTACCCCCACACAGTTACCCTACACAGTTACCCCCCACAGTTACCCCCACACAGTTACCCCCACACAGTTACCCCACACAGTTACCCCCACACAGTTACCCCCCACAGTTACCCCCACACAGTTACCCCCACACAGTTACCCCCACACAGTTACCCCCACACAGTTACCCTACACAGTTACCCCCCACAGTTACCCCCACACAGTTACCCCCACACAGTTACCCCCACACAGTTACCCCCACACAGTTACCCCCCACAGTTACCCCACACAGTTACCCCCACACAGTTACCCCCACACAGTTACCCCCATACAATTACCCCACACAGTTACCCCCCACAGTTACCCCACACAGTTACCCCCACACAGTTACCCCACACAGTTACCCCCACACAGTTACCCCCCACAGTTACCCCACACAGTTACCCCCACACAGTTACCCCCCACAGTTACCCCACACAGTTACCCCCACACAGTTACCCCCACACAGTTACCCCACACAGTTACCCCACACAGTTACCCCACACAGTTACCCCCACACAGTTACCCCCCACAGTTACCCCACACAGTTACCCCACACAGTTACCCCCACACAGTTACCCCCACACAGTTACCCCACACAGTTACCCCCACACAGTTACCCCCCACAGTTACCCCACACAGTTACCCCCACACAGTTACCCCCACACAGTTACCCCCACACAGTTACCCCCACACAGTTACCCCCACACAGTTACCCCACACAATTACCCCCACACAGTTACCCCCACACAGTTACCCCCACACAGTTACCCCCACACAGTTACCCCCATACAATTACCCCACACAGTTACCCCACACAGTTACCCCACACAGTTACCCACGACCCGCTGATCAGTTGCATCGACTTCGAAGACGAACGCAATCTGGCCACTAACGGAATCAGCGTCCTTAACAACGGAGTGCACGTGGTCAACAATGGCGTCGACGGAGTACCCGCCCACTTCTGTCCCGAAGGACACGGATGCGGATTCTTCAACGCCAGCCAACTCGAGATCCCGTACTTCACGCACAACTACAACCGACACCGTAACCTCAGGATCACCTTCAAGATGTACCCCACGACCTTGGTAGGGGATTTCCCCGAGGTAAGTGACGCACTAGCAGTCGGTGACATGTTATACGACACCGGCAAGTGTTGCGTATTCGTAATCTATATAATCTATAGATTACATTAATAGTTCTCTTATATCATTAATATATATATATATATATATATATATATATATATATATATATATATATATATATATTATCTAGTATACTAGATATTCTAGTGATGTAATATACATATTAATTAAAATGCAATGTTTATTAATACGAAATATAAGTTAATTATTATTACCTCTGTTACTTGAATCATATTATATTTTGTACTAAATTAAATATTAATTATTTTATAGATATATATTAAAGTGTTCATTACTGATTGTTTATTTGATGTATCACTTACATATGTTTATAATTTATTATTGAATGTTACTTAATTTAAACGTAAACAATACCTATAGGTTAATGGTAAATAATTTGTTATTTCAATATTACATAATATAATTACGTATAATCATCATATTAATATCTTATCACATAGTACTTGATGTTATTATTCTATATCGATAAGGGTATACTAACATCTAGAGATTTAACCCTTATAGCGATAACGGTATACTAATATATAGAGCTTTAAAACCATATAGCTATAATAAGTAGTACGAAAAACTATATCAATATTTATGATGAATAATAATTTCCATATTTTGAAAAAGTTTCGAACTGTTTCGATCAGTTAGAACCTTCCCTTATGAAACTGAAACCATTTCTAAACCTTATAATCGGAATCGTTAACACCACTAACACTCACGCGTAGTATCGCCACGTGGTAACCCCCCCTGACTTCCGGTCGTAGGGAATCATCAGCAACGACTGTTACGATCACATCTCGGGTAGCGAGGGAAACTCTCTGTTCTACAGCGTGTTCAACGGGGAGACTCAGGCCGGGATCAAGGACGTTTACGAGGCTTACAACGTCTACGCAGATGTTAGTGTAGCACGTTGTACAGCCCTGGGCAAGGCTTCTGTGTGGGTGACTATCGTGTATTCGTAATATAACTTGACCACAATGAATATATTAGCTACATTTTCATTTACACTAACACTTTATAGAGAGCTAGTTATATATATTAACGCGTATTTTATATAACATTTAATTTTGATATTTTAACAATTTCGGCGGCATTTATTTAAAATCGTGTACTTTAAACCATAGCGTATACGATGTATTACGCCGTACATATAATCTTATCGCTATGCCGCAGAACTGACCACGGGGCGCTGCGGACAGTGGTCAGTGGTCAGTTATGTAGTACGTCGTCAACGTATATAAGTACATTTTATTTAATAACCTTATTCAATAACATTATTTGTTATGGTTTTTAACGCGAGATAACGTGAGATAACGTGAGATAACGTGAGATATCGCGAGATAACGTGAGATAACGTGAGATATCGCGAGATAACGTGAGATAACGTGAGATAACGTGATATATCGCGAGATAACGCGAGATAACGTGAGATAACGTGAGATAACGTGAGATAACGAGAGATAACGCGAGATAACGTGAGATAACGTGAGATAACGTGAGATAACGTGATATATCGCGAGATAACGTGAGATAACGTGAGATATCGCGAGATAACGTGAGATAACGTGAGATAACGCGAGATAACGCGAGATAACGTGAGATAACGTGAGATATCGCGAGATAACGTGAGATAACGTGAGATATCGCGAGATAACGCGAGATAACGTGAGATAACGTGAGATAACGTGAGATAACGAGAGATAACGCGAGATAACGCGAGATAACGCGAGATAACGTGAGATAACGTGAGATAACGTGAGATAACGTGAGATATCGCGAGATAACGTGAGATATCGCGAGATAACGTGAGATAACGTGAGATAACGCGAGATAACACGAGATAACGTGAGATAACGTGAGATAACGTGAGATAACGAGAGATAACGCGAGATAACGCGAGATAACGTGAGATAACGTGAGATAACGTGAGATAACGTGAGATAACGTGAGATATCGCGAGATAACGTGAGATAACGTGATATAACGTGAGATATCGCGAGATAACGTGAGATAACGTGAGATATCGCGAGATAACGCGAGATAACGTGAGATAACGTGAGATAACGTGAGATAACGAGAGATAACGCGAGATAACGCGATATAACGCGAGATAACGTGAGATAACGTGAGATAACGTGATATAACGTGAGATAACGTGAGATATCGCGAGTTAACGCGAGATAAAGCTGACTGTGACACGCCTATAGTGACTCGGCTACTCTGTGTAGTACGTGCGGTAAATGCGCAGTAGTGCAGACTGTCGATATGCACGAGTACGATCTAATAGATGTCGATATGTCTCGCGGTAATGTTCATTCATTTATATTTAGTAAATATAATATTAGCGATTGACATATTAACGATTGAATTTATTTAATTTTAACAATAATTATATAATTTTACTTTATATATATATTAATATATATATATATATATATCCATTGGAATACGCTTGATACTGATGAAATTAATATGTTATCCGCTCCTCCTACAAAATCGGAAATAATGAAAAAGCTTAAGAAGGCTAAAAATACCTCTCCAGGAAAAGACAAAATTGAGTATTTACACCTTAAACTACTGGACAAAAAAGCACTATTACTTGAAACAATATTCAAAGCTGTGCACAGAATTGGAATACCTGCGTGTTGGAAAATCAGCAAGACTATTCTTATACATAAGAAAGATAGCACTGACTTACCTTCTAATTTCCGTCCCATCAGCCTACTTCCTACTATGTATAAGATATACTCTGGGATACTATCCAACCGAATAATTAAGGTCGCTGTGTCAAATGAATGGATATCCTCTCAACAAAAAGGCTTTTTACCCGGATTGAAGGGGATACAAGAACATACTTTCCTACTCGAATCAGCCATTACAGAAGCGAAGAAAAGGCACGATGATCTACACATTGTATGGCTTGATTTGGCTAACGCATTTGGTTCGTTACCACACTCGACATTAAATAAGTTATTTGAATCACTTCCTTTGCCTGCTCATACCTCGGCCATATTGAAAGACATGTATACTAATACAATATGTGAATATAAAGATTTTATGGTCCAACCAACTTCCGGAGTAAGACAGGGCGATTGTTTATCACCAATTATTTTTAATCTTGCTTCTGAACCTATCATAAGAAAAGCAATTGAAATAGCCGGTTATGACCTATTCGGATCTAAAGCTAAACTTACAGCTTACTCAGATGATTTAGCAATAATCACTGGATCTCATGAGGAAATGATGTCGACACTAGATGGAATACTCGAAGTTTCTAGTAGTATCGGCCTCAAGTTCAATCCTAGAAAATGCACTAGCATTTCTTTCAACAAGGGGGTTATTGAGGATCGACAGTTTATGTTGGGTCAAGAATTTATTAAAACTCTTCATATTGGCGAATTTGAAAGATTCTTGGGTATACCAATTGGATCTAAGTTCTTGTTTAATGTTACTACTGATATACCTGCTCAACTTAATCAACTTTCAGACTCTGGACTAACTCCATGGCAAAAAATAGAAGTTTTAAGAAGTCACTTAATCCCCTCTCTATCCCATGAGCTCTCATCTGGACGAGTCTTGAAGGAAAGTATCTACGATCTGGATAAATCTATAAAGCAGTTCCTAAGATACAATACTAATACTCCTGACAATGTTGCTACTCCATTCTTCTATGCTGACAGACATATTGGCGGCCTGGGGATTGGTAAAATCAGCCAAGAAGTAGATATTTGGACAATCTCTAAAGCAACGCAATTACTATCTTCTAGGGATAATATGATATCCTCAATTGCTAATCGCCAACTATCAAATACCCTCAATTGTGCTATCGGACATGATCATGAAATACCACTCACTGAATTTCTATCCGGTAGCCAAACGCATGGGTTATATGGTTATAGATTTTATAGCAAAGGTGCTAATCTTTGGACGCGCACTCGACATGCAGCAACACACCTTGGAGCTCGCATTGATATATCCGATGGGAACATAATCATAGCCATCGATGATATCTGCTCCACTCCTGCTAAGGTTGTAAAAAGCATGCGACTTGCGCTGAGAAAGCAATGGAGCAGAAAATTCATGGAACTTCCGTTACAAGGCAGTGTAGCTGAGTGTTTATCCCAGGATGCAAATTCTAAGGTAATCACTAAGCTAATATCACAAGAATCGACACTATCTTTCAAATCCTGGAACTATTGGCACATGGCTAGAACTCAGACTCTTCCAGTAAAAGCTTTTCCAGGCTCAACAGATAAAAAATGTAGGCAATGCTACTCCAAGGATGAAACGACGATGCACATATTGAATATGTGTACTGCATCACTAAAAATGATGACAGAAAGACATGATGCTGTCCTTGGAGTACTAACTAAGTTCCTAGATGAATGCGATATTGAGTACGATACTAGCTACATCTCACTAGATAACTTAAAACCGGATCTTGTTATCAAATATAACAACTCATGTTATTTTGTCGACATCACAATTCCCTACGACTCGATTACAAATATGGAATCTGCCGCTAATAGGAAGATAGAAAAGTATCGCCACCTCGGATATGTAATTCCCTTCTGTGTTGGTTCTTTGGGCTCTTGGTACTCTGGAAACCATATTCTCAAGACAGAGATGAATTTTCCTACAAATACCTGGAAAATATTGAAGACCGCCAGTATTAAAGAATCAATAGAAGGTTCGGGAAGAATTTTATCGAAATTCTTCAACTGTTTTTAAAGCGTTTTATTATTTTACTTAGCATTTTATATTGTATCTTTAGTTTATTATCTTATTCTCTACTTTTAACTGTTTTTATCACAAAATTCTATTTACATATTTTATCAATTTTTATTTTGTTTAATTATTATAGATATTTTTATACCGTTTACCTCCGTTTTAGTTTTAGGATCACTAACTATGATGAAGAGGTCATAAGCTCAAATATATTTGCTTAATTGATTTTTCAATAACACCCTTCTGAGTTATATATATATATATATATATACATATATATATTTGTAGGCAATAATATCTTAAATGATCAACAAATTGCTAAGTATATTGTACGTTGAATAGCGTACACTGCGAATTGATTTAACATCGCGCCTAATCTATTTATAGTACACTCCCAACCAATGGCACGACGTCGAGATCGAGCTGACGGAAACAGAGTTCAAGGTCACCATTTCTAGCGACACAAAGTCTAGAGAGTTACACCGTTAGTATCACTATAACCACCGCAGCGTATATGTACTGGATAGTTATATGTTATTGTGTATTGTGTATATCAAAAATAGTAATATATACTAATAGTTATATATATATATATATATATATATATATATATTATATAATGTCTCGATAAGCTATCATACTTCTATAATTATCAGGGAAATTCCTACATCTGATAATAATAAAATAATATATATATATTACAATATATCGTTATAATTACCGCCACCCGGTAGTCCCATTCGCCGGAATTGCTGAGAGTTACTGCCCCCTGGTGGTGGGATCACTGATTAAAGAAGCGAGCCTTTCTTACTTCCACGGCTATCTCGATCAGGCTAGTTTACAACCAGAGCTGAACATTGTTACAGCTATAGATATTAGGAGTTACCCTATTTATCTATATAGTAGGGCTCAGAAAGTCATGTTATATATATAACTGTATACCGATACATTACACTCGTATAATTATTATTCCTTATTATACAAGGTCAAATAATTGCTTACAATTAACAATAATATTAATATATTTTTTACTACGTATTATGTAGTACATATGTCTAATTTAATTAATTAAAAATAATAATTACATTACCAGCTTGAAGTATTATCAAACATCCATACACACATATAAATGGAAATTATCATGATGATACTTGTTTGATTATAGATATATTTTATAACATTTGTAAAGTATACTTTACAAATTCACAGAATCACGAATTCACGTCAATCAAATATACGTACAGATGTGATCGTATTTTAAAAATTGATTTATTTTACTATAACATTAATATAATATCATACAAATACTATATATATAATATATAAAAACAATAGAAAATCCTTGTTATTTAGTTCATTAGAAGTAATATGAACCATAATATATTCATATTTATTTAATTATGAACTATTATTAGGTTATAAAATAATATAAAAAATGACTTCTAATAAATAATAATTATTATTATTTGTAAAATTATTATTATATATATATATATTTATATATAATTCTAATACAAAATTAACATACTTTCAGATTTGTTTCTATACTGATTAAAAATATTGATGGTGAAAAAAAGAATATATATATATATGTATGTGTTTGTTTAATTTTAATAATGTAAGTCAAATAAAAGCGTCATATAAGCATAATAATATAAATGATTTTTTAAATGTTTAGAACATATTATTAATTCAATTTTGAATAATACATATGTTTAACAGTTAATTATATATATATATATACATATAAATATTATATGAGGTACTTTGATATACAAATTTAGATAATTAACAAACATACAAAGTAACTTTCGGGTTTCACAGTTTCATAGGTTTAGGTAGATTTTACAAGAGATTTTTTATATAAAAATATCGTTTATTTAGTATTAACTTATCGGTAGTATTATATTTTAATCGTGAAATATGTAATTATAAAACTTCGTATTCTTTATTATAATGTCGTGTATATAAATTACAATATATATATATATATATATATATATATATAATCTATGCTTCGGGATGGGATAAAAGGACTCCACCCATATAACATAACAATATATATAACATGTTAGCATATGCTCAAAGATTTTGCGAACCTTCGGAAGATCTTTGGTGTGCTATTGTTTATTATATTAACAGGCATCATAGTTATAGTTATTATTCAGTATTGTTGGGCATGTGCTATAGGTGAAGAGAGTGCAGCTGTACTTAAACTAGGAGATATCATGTTATGTAATATAATACTAGTAGGAGTTTCAAATGGTAATAATAGTGGACATCATTCCTAAATATATACTTAATTAATTGTATATACAGGTTATGATATATATATATATATATATATATATATATATGTGTGTGCGTGTGTGCGCGTGTGCGCGTGTGCGCGTGCGTGTGCGTGTGTGTGTGTGTGTGTGCGTGTGCGCGTGTGTGTGCGCGTGTGTGATTGTGTATGTCAATTAACACAACGGTTTTTTTGGAAGAGGTGGATTTTGTATAGAATGTGCCATAGATTTATTATTTAATATAAACCATTATATAATTATAATTATAGCATACATTATATATATATATTGAATTTAAATAATATAAATACCTACACTCAGGTCTGTAGGGTTAACTGACTAACCCCCAACTGACCAATAAAATACGATTTAAATAATATTTAGAAGTAATCTTATATAATCGTGTACATAAAATAGGTTTTCTCTTTAAAACTTGGATTCCTTGATACGTGCTCGGACTCGAAAGAGAGAGCATTAGACAGAGCTTAGTTACAATTGAAGTTAACTTAATCTAAGTGGAATCTACTGGACGGGATTGTTTCCACTAAAATAGTATTAACATTATAATAACACTATAACAACAAATAACGTTATAACAACACCACTATATTTACACGCATATACATAAACACATACACCAAACCTCATATACTCACATATATATACACATATATATACACATATATATACACATATATACACACCCACATACGTGCACATGTGTACATACAAATAAGTAAAATACATAAACATACACACATATAACATTTTGTTTTCCTACTATTTCAAGTCATAATTAAGACAAATAATGAAAGGGTGTAATACAATATGTCTAACATATGTCTGAAATATGTCATATATACGTCTAATACATGTATACTACGGGCCGCATATATGTTTAACATGATACATGTATCTATGCTAGACGTATATACATATCCGATTGTTTTCACGATGGAGATATAAAAAAACTGAAATTACACAAACCTGTATATCGTAATATAATTAATGAGGGTTTCATACGCTACCGAATTAAACCGAGTATTAACGAATGACGCTGGTAAAATTTATTAATAAATTAAATTCATGTAATATTATACACATCTACACGATACACATCTATATCTACATCTATAGATCGACGCGATATATAACTATTAACCTTAACATTAACCATATATGGTGGAGTTGTATCAAAAATGGGTTAATAGGTCAAAGTTCGGGCTAAGGTTAATAGTTATATATCGGGGTGACACCACCTACAGTGTGTGTATGTGTGGGTGTGTGTGTGTGATATCCATTAATATTACTAGTACACATAGTGTTGTGTTTACCTACCAATGATAGGCTACCATGTACAAGATTATGTAAACCAGATGCGGGTGAATGTCGTCTACGTAATAGATTACGTCATATAGCTATCACGTGATCGTGTATATTTCATCATGGAAATATCTTGTAGCTTCAGACATCGTATTATGTACCGTATATTGTAAGTATGTATTGCATAAACAACACATTTAGTATAATAAACGTTCAATAATCGTAATAAATAAAACAAAAATGGGAAAACATACGAAATGATAACAATAATATATGTATATAAGATACACAAATATAGTTTAGTTATAAATAAAGATTGCGCTATCGACGGGTAGGGGGCGACGCCCCCGGGGCGTGTCAGTATATCGCTATAGGGACAGCCTCCAGACAGCCTCCTGCATGTGTACGCTACGGAGGCCTGGCCTAGCGATACAGTGCATCCTATAGGCACATATACATATACCTATATATAGGAGTGTATATATACGGTGCAGTAGGGAATATAAACAAATGCACATAGCATTTACGTTATATTATAGTGTAGCCTGGTGATTAGTGGTATGTATGATGCACCTTATGTATGATGCACCTTATGTATGATATAACATATTTATGACGTAACAAATTAGGAAATAATTTTTCAAGATAGATTTGTATTGCATATTGTTTAATTTTACATGAGTATGCATATCTAATCATATACATATTCATACACACATACACTAACTTATATATATATATATATATATATATATATATATATATATATATATATATATATATATATAAAGTTTGAATATATGATTTACCCGGTTATTGATTTATTATACAATTATAATATGTGTTATATTTTGAAAATAAATTGTTAGCAACATATATAACTACGTGTTATACTTTATTATTTTATTTATTTTTCAAATCTATCAATGTCATTACATTACTGCTAGCAGTAGTATTGAATCACTGAAATATAATTAGGTTAAAAGCCTTTTACTCACCAAATAAATACCTATAGTATTTAAAACATACATATCATATTTGTTTGTTATATATTAGTAATTAACGCTTAGTTTTCATCATATAAATACTAATTTAAAGCATATTATTTAACATTTTAAAAGTGTATAGTTTGATACGAATTTACATCATAAACAGTACATAGTTCCTAAAAGTAACCCGCTATAGGTGATACTGGGGTATTTTGTATACAAATTAGAATTATACGATTTCGCGTAAGTGTTGTCCTACCTTTCCTTAGAAACATCGTTAATAATATCATATCTAATATATTATAACACAATAACGCAATACAAAGAGTAGTTATCATTGAAATCACTTACCTTAGTCCATAATTTTGTAACCATGGTTACATTGGTTACCATGGTTACACTGCAGTATCCTCGACACGTGTCAAAATAGCTTACCTTTCTATCACAGTAAGCTCTAGCACACCTATCTCTTTCATCTTACCACCTCGACGCCGAATAAGAAAACAAATAATGTTCAGCATTTAACATCATCCGTGAACTTGAACATATAGTTGGATGATAACCTACCAATGGATGATATTCTAAACGAACTTAGGGATTATAATATATTTACGAAGGCAGATATGTATCTAATTGATACTGGTATATAACGTTGGATCACGCGAATCATCATTAGGTAATACCAACCTAGGTACTAACGACTATGCAAGCATAGAGCGCTTGATAAATATATCTTATATTATCGTTTGGAATTAATATCGTAAGAAAGATATTTCAAAAATAATACAATACATTATCTAGACTTATATTTATAATTTATTATGCAGATGACATTATAATGTATGATAAATATGAATAATATCATAAAAAAATATCCTAACAACTTTGTGAAGAGATGTTTATAACTGGGTATAAACTGGAATACAGAGTATATGGTGTTACATTTATGACTCATAATTTACACGATAGAGAATATTAATCATTTATCTATAGAAAATATCTAGTTGTATATAAAAATGTGATATGTAATCGAAAATTCCTAAGATTAATTAAAATCATTACTCATAATATCTATGTAAAAAATAATCCAAATATTACTTCAATTACTCTTAATAATCTTAAAACTACATATCCTTCCATAACCCATCAAACAATAGATACTCCAAGACTGTCCTACGATAACCGATGAAAAATGAGCTGTATGAAATGAATATGTAATACGATCTGACAAAATACAAATAACATATGTTATATAAATTATAGTCATAAATAATTACTAATTCCGCAGTCATATATCGATGTACTTAATAACTATAACACGTCACATACGAAGCTATTCAGTTAACTTATTTAACATAACTTAGGATAAATCAGTTTATAATAACTATTTAATACCGAGTTATTTAAAATTTTAATAATTTTATAAAATTTTAATATTTATTATAATTGTAATATTTGTATAGTTACGTTACAATAAGTTATTAAGTAGACATATTCAGTAGACATATTCAGTAGACATAATAATATACTTATAGAAATGAATATATTGATTAAGTATTTAGTTATTATGTATTTTATAATACTTGATGTATGTATATTGAATGCAGCTAAAAATGTATGTATAATTTTGATTAGTTAATATTCAAATATGTATATATATTCGCTATATCCTTATCCGGTGTTTCCAGGTGTTATATTTGTTTATGTAATTAACATATTTATGTATACGTACAATTATGTGTATACACATAGGTCAACCTATTGTACGTATATTAGCCGTATTGGTCAGTCTCCAATGGTCCATGCCGCTTAATTACAATCGTATTGTTGTTATCTAATAATACTATTTTGTAATAATATTTATATTTATAACTATAAAAACATTATTATCAATATTATATACTAACGTTTTTAGCCTTGTTTTTTTACGAATAATTATTTGATAATTGTAGAGAATATAATACATAAAGTATGTACTCGGTGGATTAGTAATAAGTAGTATCAACTTATATATTATCTAGCTAGGGGAAAGTCCCCGATTACCGACCCCCTCCTAATCCCGATCCCCTCTCGCATCTCAGTAACTATAATGATATATCAAAAAATTATATATACACGAACTGTTAGTAATTTAATGATAAATGTGAATAAGTATTTTATTTAAAAAAATATGTAATCCTACAATTGTTATTTGATAAAATGTAATATTCTGTTTTTACTTTTTAAATATTTGAATAATAACTTTTTTTAAATCATTGTAAGTACTTTATTAATTAAAAGAAAACTTAATACTGCATATAATATTGTAGATCAATAAAATGTTTAGAATTATTATTAAAATAATTTAATTTGAATAACTATTAACCAATATATCTTAATTATAGCAACCCATGTGATTTTCCTATTACCGACCCCCTAAATTACCCTAATACCGAACCCATGTAATTTAAAATATCCAATCAAAATAGATCCGTATTTTACTTTAAAATATGTCGTAAGTTGTTTGTGTATCATTTATATATATTTAGTATTCATGATTCCAGTTGATTATATACATAGGTGATAACTGATTAATAAATAAGTATTAAATAATAATATACACTATTTTAATATAATTACTATAAAGTTTCAATTTAAATGTAATATTAGAGATTTACTATTAAAACATAAATCCAATACAAAATAAATTGCGTGCATGTTATAATTAATTATATGTATGTATATCTATGTATGTATACCTACTATTACTATTGGAAATTATAATACTACAATTATTTATATCACGATTATTTTAGGGGGTTGGTAATAGGAGAAGGGGTCGGTATTAGGTACATGTATCCGATTACCGACCCCCCTGTTTATTCTTGTAAATATAAAAATATCAAACATTTAAAATAGTCACATTATTCATTGCCATAATATTACCCTAATTAAAATTCATTTAGGGGTCGGTAATCGGAGAATTTCCCCTATATGATGATGATGATGATTATGATGATGATATTCGTTTAGATATATTCGCAGAGTAATCTTGTCTATTTAATAGTAGACTATATAAAGTTTGATTGATAGTTATCCTAAAATTAAGGAAGTAAGTAAATAATGTATGTGCACACTCGTTATATTATATACAATCTCACAAGTGTTGAAAATATATTAAAAAAATAAATAAATATATAAATTAATTTATTTGTCAATAAAAAAAGTCGTAACTTCTTCTTGAATTGATGATGACTCCTAATGCGGCGTGATATCTTGGTAAGAGAGTTCCACAAGGTAGGAGCAGCCCAACTGAACGATCTTTTTTAATATTTCAGACGTATTAATAAAATTAATAAAATTTACATATATAGATTCGGATACTGATAGTCAATTACTAGGGAAGCTCCACGAGAGAATAATAGCTTTAGATTTTACGATAAATAGTAATTTACCACATTCGATAAATAATTCATCATATTAAGTATATAGTATATACTATATACTATATACACATATATTATAATGTTGTTATGTATATAGAATTAAAGTATGATAGTATTCTATGCTATTTGTCAATTATGTGATAATTCTATAAATTAATAGCTTTTTTATTTTAATTTCTCATAATTTTTATTAAATCCGAGTTAGTTTAAAAAACAAGTAATATGTAATTAATACATAATGAATACGTAATTAATACGCAATTATAATTAATTAATTATAATACATGTATATCATATATTTTTAAGAGCAAATATTATTTTTAAATAATTTAAAGTAAGATTATAAATATAATTTGACAGATTACCTATAGATTAATAACATCTCATATATCAATTTGATTTATATAATATTAATTATTATACTAATATATATATATTATATTTAATAAAGTTTATACTTTATTTATATATATATTTGCCTAAATATGATAATAATAATATTAATAATAATAATAATAATAATAATAATAATAATAATAATAATAATAATAATAATAATAATAATAATAATAATAATAATAATAATAATAATATTAATATATATATATATATATAAATTATGTAATGATATAGTATTTAATAATATATACTTTATGCAAATTTAAACTATTTTAGAAATATTGTCAAAAAGAAATTATAAGCTCTCGAGACAATGCAATTCGATCTACGATAGTACATTTATTTTGTAATAATACATCGATTAAAGAAATGAACCAGTTTTCATTTTATAACAAAGATCAAGGAGGGCAATATATATTGACGACAGCTCTATATTTAAACATCAATAACATTACGCACGTACCCATTAATACGTTTATGCAATTTACCAATCTGATAATCATATCTTTAAGACGAAATTATTTAACTATTATAAATAGTACTATGTTTAAACATAATAAACAACTAAGGGAAATTGATCTATCTATAAATAAAATACACACTTTTAATTTGAAATTAAACGTATTTCCAAACTTAACAACAATGTATTTAAATAATAATAAATTAAATGTTCTAAATGAATTGATGTTTATAGATTTCATAAAAAATTCTCCGTATTTCACAATATATAATAATAAGTATACATGTGAGAGTGACATGAACTGGTTGGCAAATATGAACAATGAATTTAAATCAAGAATAATAACTGAAGACGATAATTGCTCTAGTACAACGTTAAATAAAACCAGCATAAAATGTTTCATTATGAAGAAATCAGAAAAATGCCACATAAGAAATGTACCAACATTCAATAATGGCTAGTAATAAAAATTATATATTCATATATGTAATTAATTATTTTCCATTCAAATATTAATTACAGTATTATTTATAATTATAAATTAACATATATAATTATATTATTTTATTATATAGTTTAAATTATGAATACATATAAAATCAAATACAAGTAGGGGAAAGTAACCGAATACGGACAGTGCCCGAATACGGACACTCTCGGTATCTCAGAAACCATAAATCCTATAAAAAAATGTTTAATGAATAATATATTCATAATTATATAAATAGTCTAAAAAATAATTTTTTATTTTATATTTATTCAAAATATTACTGATATTTCCAATAAACTGATTTTTTTATTACGTTTTTAAATTTATGAAACAAAAAATTCTACTTAAAACCTTCTCAAGAATATAGAAATGTATCGATATAAAATATAACACTATATTATTAAAAAATAAAGCATTCTAAAATTATATATATATAATTTCTATATTTGTTATCAAATATTCATCAGGTTATAAGCATATATCTAGAGGTCATATAAGTACCTAATACGGACACTCTAGATGTCTTAATAAGGTCACCCTATAACTAATCAGTGCGCAGCGTATGAACTATTCTGATTTTCATAAAAATCGCGTGCGTTATAATATTACTATCACGAATAAAGCTAAATCTAAATTTTTTATTATTTAGATACTTATAGTGTATTATTAATTACAAAAATAATAAAAATAAATAAATTATTAACTAATTAAATTAAATTAGAATAAATTGTTCATAAAATTAAATAAAATATAAATAGTATAATTGTAATTTGTCTGATTGATTCATCAATAATATATAGTTTATCTAGTGGTATATAGGGTGTCAGTATTATAACACAGGGTGTCCGTATTCGTACATGGGTACCGAATACGGACATCCCCGTTATTTATGGAATTAAAATATTAAATAAAATTTTAAAATCACAATAATATCTATAATCATATAATATTAATACATTGTGATTTTTGAATATAAATAATGAGTCATAAAATGTTTAAACCATTTATTGTTAAAGTGTCCGTATTAGGTTACTTTCTCCTATGTATACCTATATGTATTCATGAATATTAAATATTTAATAATTAATTATCACTTTTTTTATTATAAATATATTCAGTATTTACTTATTTGTGTATAATTTATAATTATAATATTATATAGATACGAATGGCATACTTGTGTATAATAATAAATAGTTATGTTTACCTTATATTCATTTCGTAGTTGTTATACATTATTATTTTTGTTTAATTACAAAATATATAAATACATTTATATTAAATTAACTATATAGGGGAAAGTATACTTTTGGTGTGTTTATTGGGTTATATAAGTGTCCGTATTAGGTTATAATATAATACGGACACTTTAACAATATATGGTATTAACATTTTATGAATTAATATTTTTTCACAAATTACAATATATAAAATTATATGATTATAGATATTATTGTGATTTTAAAATTTTTTAAATCTTTTTATTCAATAGAGGTTCTTTTTATTCAACGTGAGTGTCCGAATACAGACAGTGTAATATATATATACACAATATATTTCACGTATACGTGATATATACATAATATGTATTACATATATACGGTATCCATATTATATCCTTCTGGCGTATTTTAATATCGACAAATTTGTATATATTTTAGAAGGTTTTAAGTTGACATTTTTTTTTTATAAATTTAAATACGTAATAAAAAAATCAGTTTATTGAATATATTAGTACTATTTTGATTAATTAAAAAAAAAGTAAAAACTTATTTAGGCTATTTATATAATTAATTTTGTTTATGATTTATGGTTTATGATTACCGAGAGTGTCCGTATTCGGTTACTTTCCCCTATTTTTAATTACGACTTATCAATATATACTTCTAAGACGTATAAACGCGGTTAACCATCATCATTATCTATAGATATCTATAGGCTTTACAAAATATCCATATCTCCAATAAAGTTACTAAAACATAACTACATGCAAGAGAAATTAGCAATATCTGTATCTTGTAATGTAAGATCTATCGTTGTACTAATTTGTATACTAAATTGATATGTAATTATGAAAATAATTTGAAATAATATGAATAAATCATATAAAAAAGTTATTCTATAGGATACATTTTGTATATATATAATATATATATGGTCAGTTATTTTCGATGCGCCAAGTCCTAGAAGTTTATCATTGATAGATAGCAACATTAACATTTAAACTAATAAAATAATACAAATAAAGTTTGACAAACATCTAATAACATTAACAACAAAAATAAGTTTAGCGTTTTTATATAAGTTCAATTTTTATATAAAAGACGTATTTTTTATTCTTGAATATAGTTTCTTAATACTATAGTATTATATATATTATATATATATGCTTGATAAATTAGCATCAATATTTAAAGATAAAAATAAACATGTATTTATATGGTAAGTTTGTTAATATATTACACTAATTCATACTTTTGTTATTATGAATATATTTTAAAAAAATGTTATTTTAGTATATAATATTTATATGCGTATCAACAAATGTTAAATATTGCTTTTGAGACATTATTTGCGGTTTGAAAAGTAAAACTATATCTTTATTTTGTAAATTCATTTTAAAAAATAAAGTTAAATTTAAATAAATTTAAATTATATCTATGAAATAACATGTGCGCTTGCACAAATCTCGAGATTAAATTTTTGTTTTTATTTTTATTTTTTTTAGAATAGATGAAGGAAAGAATTGTCAAAATATTTAAAAAAAATTACTATAAATTGTAATATATCATTTAGTACGCCACTCAGTGTATTAGTAGAGCGTATACAATGTACACTGCAGTGTACACTGTATCTGTGTATATGGTGTATCCCCTACACTGTGTACTGTGAAATGTGCATGTGTACACATGTACAGTGTACAATGTACACTGTACTTCACACATAATTCCCTAACCCCTAAAATATGCTATATTAGCTCGAAAAAACGTTCATATATACAAAATACATATATACTAGTTCTTCTATACTATATATAACTCCGAAATAACGCCACCGACTTCTTATTTGTGGATTCGTTATTTTTATTTCGTTTACATTCGCGATATCAATTGATATCAATATTAATATTACCTACTTGTTATCGGAAATATTTTCAATTTATATATAGTTTTTTAATTTCTATACGAGCGAAGTGGCTAATATGACCACAGTGCCTATAGGCATTAATAACTGTGGAATAGTATTGGTATATATATATATATATATATAAAGCGACAACTGTTCGGTAATAATATCCCTGATAGTGATATTATTCATATATTTAAATGATATTATTATATGAATATGAAATTGTAAAAATAAAATACTGTAGTCATCAATTACGATGGTGATAAAACACGTATAGGTCAACTTAACTAAGTCATAACTTACCTAAGTTATAACCTACCTAAGTTATAACTAACCTAAGTTATAACTTACCTAAGTTATAACTTACCTAAGTTATAACTTACCTTAGTTATAACTTACCTAAGTTATAACTTACCTTAGTTATAACTTACCTAAGTTATAACTTACCTAAGTTATAACTTACCTTAGTTATAACTTACCTAAGTTATAACTTACCTTAGTTATAACTTACCTAAGTTATAACTTACCTTAGTTATAACTTACCTAAGTTATAACTTACCTTAGTTATAACTTACCTAAGTTATAACTTACCTTAGTTATAACTTACCTAAGTTATAACTTACCTTAGTTATAACTTACCTAAGTTATAACTTACCTAAGTTATAACTTACCTAAGTTATAACTTACCTAAGTTATAACTTACCTTAGTTATAACTTACCTAAGTTATAACTTACCTTAGTTATAACTTACCTAAGTTATAACTTACCTAAGTTATAACTTACCTTAGTTATAACTTACCTAAGTTATAACTTACCTTAGTTATAACTTACCTAAGTTATAACTTACCTTAGTTATAACTTACCTAAGTTATAACTTACCTAAGTTATAACTTACCTAAGTTATAACTTACCTAAGTTATAACTTACCTTAGTTATAACTTACCTAAGTTATAACTTACCTTAGTTATAACTTACCTAAGTTATAACTTACCTAAGTTATAACTTACCTTAGTTATAACTTACCTAAGTTATAACTTACCTTAGTTATAACTTACCTAAGTTATAACTTACCTTAGTTATAACTTACCTAAGTTATAACTTACCTTAGTTATAACTTACCTAAGTTATAACTTACCTAAGTTATAACTTACCTAAGTTATAACTTACCTAAGTTATAACTTACCTTAGTTATAACTTACCTAAGTTATAACTTACCTTAGTTATAACTTACCTAAGTTATAACTTACCTAAGTTATAACTTACCTAAGTTATAACTTACCTAAGTTATAACTTACCTTAGTTATAACTTACCTAAGTTATAACTTACCTTAGTTATAACTTACCTAAGTTATAACTTACCTAAGTTATAACTTACCTTAGTTATAACTTACCTAAGTTATAACTTACCTTAGTTATAACTTACCTAAGTTATAACTTACCTTAGTTATAACTTACCTAAGTTATAACTTACCTTAGTTATAACTTACCTAAGTTATAACTTACCTTAGTTATAACTTACCTAAGTTATAACCTACCTAAGTTATAACTTACCTAAGTTATAACTTACCTAAGTTATAACTTACCTAAGTTATAACTTACCTTAGTTATAACTTACCTAAGTTATAACTTACCTTAGTTATAACTTACCTAAGTTATAACTTACCTTAGTTAT
Source organism: Osedax fenrisi (assembly GCA_964019155.1). Lineage (NCBI taxonomy): Eukaryota > Metazoa > Annelida > Polychaeta > Sabellida > Siboglinidae > Osedax > Osedax fenrisi. The sequence goes on from OZ025243.1 coordinate 35,086,364, forward strand.
AACTTACCTAAGTTATAACTTACCTAAGTTATAACTTACCTAAGTTATAACTTACCTAAGTTATAACTTACCTTAGTTATAACTTACCTAAGTTATAACTTACCTTAGTTATAACTTACCTAAGTTATAACTTACCTTAGTTATAACTTACCTAAGTTATAACTTACCTAAGTTATAACTTACCTAAGTTATAACTTACCTAAGTTATAACTTACCTTAGTTATAACTTACCTAAGTTATAACTTACCTTAGTTATAACTTACCTAAGTTATAACTTACCTAAGTTATAACTTACCTAAGTTATAACTTACCTAAGTTATAACTTACCTTAGTTATAACTTACCTAAGTTATAACTTACCTTAGTTATAACTTACCTAAG
>OZ025243.1:35091743-35481743 GCA_964019155.1 Osedax fenrisi
TATGACGTGATTACATGTAATTCATAATTAAGATCCATGGGGTCTATAGACCATATGGATCTTATATATAAGAATGTTCATTATGCAAAAACACGAACATTTCCCTTTAAGGCAATATAAAGTAGGTTATCTTAAGACTATTTGATCACACGCATAATTATTTGACCTTGACCTTACTCTTTCGGCTAACTAAGAACTAATTTATTCACATATAATAAATGTATAAAACAAGTCAATATATTTGTTAATTATATATATATATATATATGTGTGTTCTACACTCCTCGAGGAATCTGCATTCAATTCCATCCATAAATTAAAACTAACAAATCTATACTACATTTGTACATACATTGTAAATTTATATATATACAAAGTATAATTATAATGTATTATTATTATATGTTATACGTAATATAATTGTATATTGTTGTTATAAAATATAACGTATATATATATATTTATGTAAATGAATTTTTAGTTTAACTTTATATTATTTATAATGTATTAGTTACAGATAATTATTGTTATCATTTTCTAGTAATATATTATCCTAAATTAATATTATCAATGCAAATTTTTATTTAGAAAACAAAAAAAAAATTCAAAAAAGTTAGTATGAAAACTTGTAATTCTATAGAATAATAATAGGAATACCCTATATTATTATCATATAATACGTTAATTATATATATATATGTGTGTGTGTGTGTATGATATTGTTATATATATATATATATATTCACACCAATATATTATTGCTATATTATTAGCTATAACTTTATAAAGTTGTAAATATTAATTTTCATAAAATAGAAATGAAGTGTTAGATATATTTATCAACAGTGATGAAATAGTACAACTATCTGATGCATTTGTGGAGTGTATAACCGGATTAAAAGATGATTTAGCTAATGTAGGTACTGATGATCTGTAGGTTCTGATCTGTATGATCCTAATCATTGAATAAATATTTATAAATTTTAAATTTATTTGTGTATACTAATAATATAATATATGTACTTTCATATATATATATATATATTATAAAATACACATGTATATAGTATATATAGAGTAATCAACATCAATTATAAGTGTACTTAACAGTACGTACCACACAAATGTTTATTCATATATTTTATGATCAAAATATAATATTTTAATCACATAATTATGCATGTAATTGTGATATAGAATCCTATACAATGGTAACTATAGTTATAGCTATATATGTTATAGATTATAGTTATAGTTATAGTTATAGGTTATAGGTTATATATTGCTATATATAGCTATATATAGCTATATATATATATACCTTACCTTACCAGGTCGAGCTTGCTCGGCATTTCATAACACGTACTTTCCATTCATTGCAGTCGGAAGTTCTTCTATCTTAAGCATTGTGTTTTCTTTTAACTGATCTATCTATGATTTCCTGGGCCTGCCACGGTATCTCTTACCATGTTTAGGGTTCCATAGTAGTAGATCACTAGCCAGTTCATCCTTACTCCTCCAACAATGTCCTGCGAAACTTAGTCGTTGTTTTCTAATAGTGTCAGATATTTTCGGGATGTTCTTATATAGTTCTTGGTTAGTCAGGTGTAGATTCCAATGCTTGTTTTTAATACCTATTAGCATCCTCGTATATGTTCCATCAATTTTTCTCTCCATAGCTACTGTCATTGTCCAGGTTACGGAACCGTAGACTAGAACAGTTTCTATAGCAGCTCTGAAGAAGTTTATTTTTAGGTTTTCTCTAAGATTTGATTTCCATATTATATTTAGGTTGTTTAGTGCAGCCCATGCCTTCGAAATTCTAATATTTATATCATGTTCTGTAGATCCTATATAACTTCCAAGGTATTTGAAATCATCTACTTTTTTAATATTTTCTCCGTTTAAACTCTTAATAATCGACGTTGTTTTCTCATTTTGGTAAAAACTCATGTCTTCCGTCTTTCCTGAATTTATTTTTAGACCAATTTCGTTTGATTTCTCTTCTATTAAGAGTAATAGAGTATTTGCTTCTGATAGGTCGTTTGTTGTTAGAGCAATATCGTCCGCGTTATCTGCATCTGTGATACTTACTGCTGGATATATACTGCTCTTCCTTTTCGAAATGGTGAAACCTAGTTCTTTATTGCTATCCAGGGAATTCTTTAGAATAAAGTCAAGGCATATTATGAATAAGAAAAGATTTTTTTCTTATTTTGTTACCTTTCCTTTCTTATTCATATATATATATATAGATATTCATAGGCTATATATAGGCTGCCTATAGGTTATAGTTATATTTATAATTATAGTTATAGTTATAGTTATAGCTATATTTAAAGTGGTAGTTATAGTTATAGTTATAGTTATAGTTATATTTATAGTTATAGTTATAGTTATAGTTATAGTTATAGTTATAGCTATATTTATAGTGGTAGTTATAGTTATAATTATAGTTATAGTGATAGTGATAGTGATAGTTATAGTTATAGTGGTATTTATAGGCTATAGTTATACAAAACATAATATTTTCTCAAGTTCAAAATTAAATAAAACCAGCTTACGATGTTTCATTATGTAGAAATATAAATAAACATAATTTCCATAATATAGGATATTTAAATAATCCTATAGGATTATGCATAATCCTATATATATATATATATATATATATATATATATATATATATATAGGATTATGGAAATATCCTATATTATGGAAATTATGTTATATTATATATATATATATATATATATATATTCGTTATTATCAGATGTAGGCAATGCCCTGCAGGGTAATTATAGAAGCTATGTTGTTTATCGAGACAATTACCCCTTTATTAACATGATATGTTTCACTATAGATTAGATTTATAAGAAAATAAAATGTTATAATATTATAACTTCCTGTTTACATATATATGATAACAATAAATAATATATAATATATTATATATTGTATACAATATAATGAAACTAAATGCAATTATCATATAATAATGTAATCATGTATAATATAAATAAATTATAAAATTATAAAATTTAAAGCTAATAAATAGGTACATAAAGTATTAAAATAACGTAAAGTAAAATATAACATAGTGGAACTAAATAAAAGATAGCCAATATTTTAAAATAAAATAAACAAAAGAACAAATAAGAAAATATTTTAAATAAAATATAGGTTAACAATATTGAATGTACAATGTAAAATGTACATTGTACATACAGAATATATAACCCGAAGTGATTTATTTATTGTCAAAAACAATAAAATCTAATAAAATCATATATAATAATTTTTATAAAGTCAGTTTTTAATAGTGTAAAAATGTAATATAATATCAGTATGTATATATATATATATATACATACTGATATATATATATACATACTGATATTATATTACATTTTTACACTATTAAAAACTGACTTTATAAAAATTATTATATATGATTTTATTAGATTTTATTGTTTTTGACAATAAATAAATCACTTCGGGTTATATATTCTGTATGTACAATGTACATTGTACATTGTACATTCAATATTGTCACTATTCAATATTTTACACTATAGTGTCAAATAAATATATACAAATTTAAATAAAATATACCCAAATATTTTCATAAGTCAAATATATAAAATAAAAATGTAAACTAAAAATAATGCATTAGAAAAAGACTAAGTATTATATGTAATTATTTTAATATGTTTACAGTATGATTATAAATAATGGGACTTTCTTATATATATATATACTTAAATCATTCTAAAGTATTGGTCCGAATGTAAGTAAGGTATTATTCATATAATTATATTTAAAATAATTGAATACAATCACAGTTAGGTACTTATGAAGTTAGGTAGTTAGGTACTTAGGTATCTACTCCTGGTATTAAATCTTTTTTAGACGGCAATGTAAAATCATTTAAAATAATAGGATGGCACAATTTATAGAATATTTTATACATGTAATGCAAGTCTTGTACTTACAAATATAAAAATATATGAAGATAATATTCTATTTACTGGGAAAACCCTTAAATAGAGAAACATTTGAAAAATAATTTGGTTTCATGTAGGTAGTATACATGTACTTAAACATTCAATCGTTTCATTACAAAGTATGAAACATTTTTTATAATCCATAAAATGTTCAATAATTTATTTTTAAGATAACATAAAAGACATTTCTAATTTAAAAAAGTATCTAGATTTATTCCAAGGAATTGTGTAGAAGTTATTTGAGATAAAAGTGTATTAGCTATATTTATATTAAATATTATATAATTTTTAAATGACATACAATGTATTTTATCTATACCTATGGATAATTTATTAAGTTTTAAGACCATAACAAAATGTCATCACATGCTGATTGTAATTTATAATTTAGATTATTAGATGATTTATCACTAGTAATAACTTTGATACTAATTTATCATTAGTATCATCAGCAAATAATATGAATTTATTTTCAGGAGAACATATTACATATCATTAATAAATATAGAAAACAGTAATGGTCCAAGAATAGAACATTTAGGTAGGAGAAAGTAACATAATACGGATATTTTAACAATAAATGGTCTTACAATTTTAAGACTCATTATTTTTATTTAAAAATTGCAATATATTAATATTATATGATTATAGATATTATTGTAATTTTAAAATTGTATTTAATCTTTTAATTCCATAGATAACGGGGGTGTCCGTATTCGCTTACTTTCCCCTACACGTGTAGGTACCATAACAACTATTATATATATATATATATATATATCAGATGTAGGTACCTACTTTCATTATATCGTATGAATTTCTAGCTGTCGTTAATATAGATAATCAACCAATCATGAGGTGTCCCTCTTATTCCGTATTAATTTAATTTTCTAATTAGAATTCCATAGTTGACAGTATCGAACGCCTTTTTTAGGTCTAAACAATATATATTTGAGTCCAAATATTCTATAACTTTCTTTTGTAGTATTTCAATTAAGTTCAGTGTACTTATATTTTTCTGAAACCAAATTTGTCATCATTAATAATATTAAATTTATTACAAAAAGATAACAGTCAACAAATTATAATGTTACTGAAATAGGTATGTAATTACTAAAATCGTTACAATCACCAGATTTAAAAAAAGGAATAATTTAGATCTTTAAAATAAACTTGAAATAATCCATCATCAAATGATTTATTAAAAATATACATATTAAAAGATTTATAATAGAGGATGATATTTCTTGAATAAGTTCCATGGATATTTCAAGTTCATCTCGAGAAACTTTAGGTTTTAAATTATTAATGGATACATAAATCTCACTAGCTGATATAGGAGATAACACCATAGTATTTAAATAGATTCTAATTAGATTTAAATGTTGATTTAAATAATCATGAAATGATTTGTTAGGTATACCTATATATATATATATATATATATATATATCATTACTTTTATCAGCTAGTTTATTACCTATTTGAGTATAATGATATATAATCTATATAAACAATTTATTTATATATATATAGTATATCTACGAAAAACTCATCATAATATATACTATCATTTCAGTTAGTAGATGGGACGATGGTACTGTGGTATGATGGTAGTATTACCATTGGTATAGCATGGCGTAAAGGCGTACACTTTTTGTTAAACCATTTGTTGGTATATTGGGATGATGCGTTTATTAACATACCAACGACATTGGTCCAACGTTCCATCAGCATTTACACATACATGAATACAGATGGGACGGTGGAATACCAACGATGTTAGTCCAACGTATATGTTACAAAAAACGCACCCAGAAATACCATAAAACAAAATTACTCTATCAATTTATATATATTGAATTAAATTGAACTTATTTTAATATATATATATATATTGATTAATAATTAATTTAAATTATAAGTAGTTTTCAAAGTTACACGCATACACACATAAACACACACATATATAAACACATGTATATATATATATATATTGCATTTATTTATTATTTTTTTTATATAAAGTATATAAAAGTCAAATTTAAATTATATATAATATTTATAACTTTAGTTGTGGTATTATATTATAGATATATTATACGTTATAGTACTATTAACAATCTATATACTATTTGTAATATGTTGAGTATATTTATTTATTTAATATATATTGAATTTGTTCTGTGACGTGAAAATACACCGTGTTACCAATACCGACAAGTTTTGACATCGTATCGGTAGAGGTTAACATACAACGGAGATACATTGGAAGACAGCCTGGGAGTTTTACGAGTATATATACGTACACAGTATACGTCAGAACTAAATAATAAGCATGCAAACATACAAGTTGCGACGTTACTAACAATATTAGGAGAATCGTGCAGACGAATATATCACACCTTTACATTTAAGGAGACAGACACTACGACTAGCGATGTATTACACAAAGTTGATTAATACTAGAGATAACATAATATTGAGAGGTGTATTTTCCCGATAGGAATTCATGAGAGTATCGAAACACTAGATAACTAATAGTTATTAACTATATAGGGGAAGGTCTCCGATTACCTACCCCTCTCGTATCTCAGTAACTATAAGATATATCAACAAATTATATACACATGAAATGTTAGTAATTTAATGATAAAAATGAATAAGTATTTTGTTTAAAAAAATATTTAATCCTACAATTTTTATTTGATAAAATGTAATATACTGTTTTTACTTTTTAAATATTTGAATAATAACTTTTTTTAAATCATTGTAAATAATTTATTAATTAAAAGAAAACTTAATACTGCAAATAATATTGTTGATCAATACAATTTTTATAACTATTATAAAAATAATTTAATTTAAATAACTATTAACCAATATATCTTAATTATAGAAACACATATTATTTTCTTATTACCGACCCCCTAAATTACCCTAATACCGACCCCATGTGATTTATAATATCCAATAAAAATATATCCGTTTTTTACTTAAAAAGCTGTCATAAGTTGTTTGTGTATCATTGATATAGATTTATGACTCATGATTCCAGTTGAGTATATACATACTTATAAATAAATAGATATTAAATATTAATATACACTATTTTAATATAATTACTATAAAGTTAAAATTAAAATTTAATATTACTATTAAAATATAAATACAATAACAAATAAATTGCGTACATGTTATAATTAATTATATTTATGTATATTTACTATTTTTATTGGATATTATAATACTACAATTATTTATACCACGATTATTTTATGGGGTCGGTAATAGGAGAAGGGGGTCGGTATTAGGCACATGTATCCGATTACCGACCCCCTCTGTTTAATCTTGTAAATATAATTATATCAACAATTTAAAATAGCCACATTATTCATTGCCATAATATTAATATTAGATATATAGAGTAATTACTCTAATTACAAAATTTCAAATAAATATATTTAATATTGAATTAGTTATTACAAATAATCATTTAGGGGTCGGTAAACGGAGACTTTCACCTAACTGAAATTAAGATTATAAGTAAGAAGCGTGACTTTCAGATAATAACGCCGGAATAGATACCAAGAGATACTAATAGATAGATTCATCAGCGGGATGATAAGTCTGATGATAATCTGACAAAAAGGTTATTGGTTAAAAAGAAGGTCACGCTAGAAGACGTAGTGCAGACTGCAGTTTGCAGTAAGGTACCCGTGATAACATGTAAGAGTGAAGATACGACAATGGTACAAACGAGTTATATGGTGGACAATTATTGGTGGTTAGCCTACAGGTTAGCCTACAGATTACTACTCGAGCGTATCGGTAGCGAGATTGAAGAACACCACAACTACAGAGACACACCTGCTGTTGTTAAACCCATTTGCGATACACTGAATACCATAGAAGATTGTATATATATACAATCCTATAGGATAATGGTCCACCGTTTAGAATAGAATTCAAGAAGTTTTCGGAACAATTAGACATAAAAACTATTTTTTCAAGTTCAAATTATCCAAAAAGTAATAGAAAACCTGAAAATGCAATTAATATAATAAAGAAGTTATTCAAGAAAGAAAATGAAACGAAAAGAAGTAAACAACTAACTCTCTTACACTGAGAAAAATAAATGCATCTGATGAGTTAAATATAATATAAAAAGTGCATCACAGCTATAAAATGCATAAAAATGACTACATGTGCATCATATTTTAACATAATTAACATTATTTTGTCATTTAAATCAACAGATGCATTTTTTTTATAGTAAATAAATGCTGTGATGCATCTAATAAATTATAAATGCATCAGATTTATAATATACATCTATATATTCATTTTAAAGATAACATTATATAGAATGGAACAATACCATTTCGGAAGGAGAACAAGTCAGTCCAAGTGAGAAATTGTTTGATAGAAAAATAATATCATTGTTACCAATAATAAGAATCTACTGCTACCAAGAGAAAAAAGAACCCAGACATACGAGACACGAAGAAAATAAAAGAAATACACACATTTGTGTCGGTTATTATTATTATTATTTTCTACGTGTTTTCATGTTGTACTATATTAATTGTATTTTTAAGTTATTATATGTACTGTTGTTAATCGTCATTTATTATTACATAGTTCTTGATAACACACATTTATATTGAGCCACCTGTGCTAGTCTTATATTATCACTATAGTCATACGGTATACGGTATACGGTATACGGTAAATAAAGGTATATGTGACGTAATTATACATAGTGTCTCTATATATAGGTATTATGTCACGTGGTGGTAAATAACACGTGACACAATATTAAAACCCGGATTGAAACATCTAAACTTTTATTATATAAATCATATATAATATTATATACAAACTAAAGCATTACGAAATACAAACACGATACGAGGTTAGTCCTATTATATATATGTGTGTGTGTGTGTGTGTGACTGCCTGTGTGGCTCAGTGGCTAAGGCGTCAGACACACAAGCAGTAGGACACGGGTTCGAGCCTCGTCCGTACCATTAATTAATTTTATAAAATGGGTCTTAAAATATTATTTAGAAGTGATTTTATATAATTGTGTATAAATAAATGATCGGCTCTCGTTAAAACCATGGATGCCTTAACATGAGAGCGGCTTCGGAGGATTTAACATTAGAGCCATATATGGTTATAAGTGAAAACTTCATCTAATTTCCTGGATGGGATGAAAGGACTCCACCAAATAAAAATAACAATATATATATATATATGTATATATATATATATAAGAATAGCACATAAAACGTTACATTTACAAATACCTATATCTAAATTTAATCCAGCCTTGAGCTCTCATTTAAACGGATATAGAAACTATTGAGGCATGGTTTAGTTTATATAATACACGTATAACACGACTTTGAATATGTTACGGTTACAGGTAAATTATATAATGATGAACATCAATAGATAAGTCTACTGAATATTGGCTAATTAATCTTCATTGAATATGTTCTAGATGAAACAAAATACATAAACCAACCGTGGACATAAATAAGTAGAATATAATAAATAATTAATTTTATATGTTATTAATATAATATTTATATTTAAATTATGTAAAATATATATTTTTATATAAATTATGATATATATTGTAGATGATTATATATGTTTGAATAGTATATATATACATTACACTTTAAGAAACTGATATCCGCTATCGTATGTTGATTAATATATATATATAGGTATATATACTGTTTTGTAAAGTTAACTTTCAATATGTATATTATAACTAGTTACGAATTAATTTAATATAATAAAATGAATTATTTTAAATTAAATTAAATTACGAATAATTTCAGTAATTATTATAATTATAATATTTGTGTATTCATAACATAATACTTTATTAAATATGGTAACTGGCAATACAAAGAAACTACATTTATTATTATGCCAAATTCAAAACTATATTCTCGAATTATTTGCACATGCTGTTTTAAGACAAATTATTAAACAAATAGATGGCTGCTACAATATAATGTAGTACCTCACATGGGACATTTCAGGTAGGTAAAGTGTTATATAACATTTAATATTATTATAAATTAATTATTAATTATATAACAAAACTTTTCAGGAAATAAAAAAGAATCAATATGTATTCAGCACTTTAAAGCAAACCTTGAAGTTCTATACGAAATAGCTAATGAGGGCATACACACACTATAGTGCACTATAGAAAATATGCTAAAATATGCATTGATTAGATTGTGTTTTCTGCTAGAGATATGACTGGAAGATAAACTTGTGTACTCTGTGTACACAGTACACTGTACAGTACAGTGTAAAGTATTTAATATATCATTAACAATCGCTGCCATATTACAACCATGTGTATATCTGCAATGCATTGCAGATATCATCGAGTAAATATAATTGCTCTATATGTTAGCGAACTGGAGTCTATAATATCTATAGAAGATAGACTATAGTTACTGAAATCGAACAATTTTATAATTATGTATAATACAATTCTATAAAATTTAGAAATATTTATAAGTATTTATAAATATATATATATATATATTTATATCTAAAATATATATATCTTGAAAATTGAAGGCATTATGTCCAACCCGCTGGAAAAATTGAAAGGTCACTATAACAGATACATTTAAATATTACAAAAAATATGCATACGTCTTTAGATTAAATGATACATAGAAATGATATTTCCTCTGATCTATCTGATAAATACAGTGTAATTATGAATACAATTGGAAGCGGCAATATATATATATATATATATATATATATATATATATATATATATATTTACATATATATATAGGCTCTATATCCTAGCTATGACTGAAATTGGCATTACGTATTTCTGATCCTTTATATATATGTGTAAAATAAAATGTGGTAACAACTAATACATTAGCTTTTATAAATTATTCTGTATAAGTATGTATCCGATCCATGCATATTGCAAGGAATTCATATGCAAAATTAGTTCATGAAATTCTTCGAAGATATAACTTGTAAAAGGAAAATAAAATCAAATACAAGGTAAGTTATGTAATATATTATAAGTATTATATATTATAAAAAAAGATACCGTCGTCGGGGGTGGAGCACATGATAATGACGAACGCAACTTCCTCCATTATTCACGACCGGCTGTATTATTTGGGAGTTCGCGCAAGGGGAGATTAGAAAAATCCAATATGTAATCCATCCATTTTCTTTTTTGGAGTCTTCTCCTTCGACTGAATTTAACTTTATATTTCAATATTATCTTAGCTAGCGATTTATATTTAAAGATATGCCCAAACAAAGTCATTTTCCTACCACCATATCTAAGAGTAGCTCATAATTTTATATTTTCATTTTTATATCGGTGGATACGTATTTATAAATATCTATAGTTTTACTTTGTTTGTATTTCATATTTAGGAATTTTAGATGAGCTTTATATTATATTTCTCGAATCTTCTTTTTAGACTCTTCCAATAAGGTCCAGGTTTCCCAGCCATTAATTAAAACGATAGTACTAATATTTGTATAGATTGTAGCCTAAAAGTTGTAGGTTAAGTCCTACTTGAGATTGAATTAAATTTCTCTATTTTTATCAATCTTCTCTGATATCACCATTGCTACAGTTGCTGTGGATAGTCTAATTAAAATCTCTTTCTAGAAAGAGCAAGCTTGCTCGTTCCATTTTCAGTAATCATCGTTCCAAGATATTAGAAGGTTTTAACTTTCTCGAGCCATTCTCCATAATGGTGATGTACGCTGCACACATATCACCCACCATTAATGAGTGCTCTTCCCGTGACTTATTGAAATACCAAATGATGAAGAATTTGTTTCTATAGTCTGTTAACGCTTGTAATTTACTTTCTGAGCCAGCTAGAAAATCAATATCATCAGGGAATCTTATAATAAATATAATATATAATATATAATATATAATATAATAAATATGGTTATTTAAATTTAATATTGTGCTTCAATACAATTTATCGATTTTAAATTTGGATCAATGATATGAATATAGTTCAGTCTTGTAATCAATCAATATGAGGGTTTGACTTAATGGATATAACTCGGCTTTGATAATTTGATTGATAATTGATTTATTAAAATACATAGGTATACGTAGGTTAGAAATTAATCTTCCTCGTATTGATATTGTTGACTGGTGATTTACTGAAGTATCCTGCATTGTTATCTCTAGAAATATATCGAATAACGCCAGAGATGGTCCACCCTTACCCTATAGGGTATCATTAGTATAATATCATATTTCAATTTAAAACGTATACGTTTTAAATTGAAATATGATATGATACTAATGAGTAAAGGAATATAAACGGAGATTATGTATTACCTACTAGATGTATGCGAAGTCCTTACGTCATAGGGCTTACGTCATAGGGTAGGTACCCTATACCCCATATATGTACACCGTGTAATAGCAATAGTTCTGAGGTTATAGGAGGTATTGGTAATATAGGTATGCATAGGGTGTATGTCCAAGGTAGTAGATGTAACATGTTCTTGAATATTATTTATGAAAAGTATAATTATATTTAATGAGAATATTCATTATTTAATATATCTATTTTATATATATATATATATATATATATATATATATGTGTGGGTGTATGTTAATTGTAAAGTAACTTTTGAAACGTAGTACGTCGTATACGATGTATACACTGTAACGTCTGTTAGGATTGGCTATAGTAATATTCTAAGATGAACTCTAAGATGAACCTTTTAGTCAACTTCGAACCCTTTATGATATATATATATATATATATATATATATAAAACTCCATGTGTGGCTATGTGGCTAAGGCATCATACACACAAGCAGTAGGACACGAGTTCGAGCCTCGTCCGGACCATTAATTAATTTTATAAAATGGGTCTTAAAATATTATTTAGAAGTGATCTTACACAATTAATTATGTATAAATAAATGATCGGCTTTCGTTAAAACCATGGATGCCATAACATGAGAGCGGCTTCGAAGGGACATTAGAGCCATATATGGTTATAAGTGAAAACTTCATCTAAGTTCCTGGTTGGGAAATTGATACACCAAATAAAAATAACAATATATATATATATATATATAAATATATGTATTAATCCATATTGAGGGTATTAATGAGTATGTTATTAAAGTTTTATTAATTTATAATTTAACTGTCGATAAATCATGTTTCAAGTCACATAGTTGTCAAAAATGTAGGGAACATGTGTATTTCGTTGCATCTCCTTTTCTTTACATTAGTCCTAACATATTACTACAACCTTACATGGTTAACTGTTACATAGTGTGCGCTACAATAATATGGTATATAAATAACTTTGTTGAAAATATACATATATATATATATATATATATATACTAGGGTGGGTGGCCGGCGTTGCCCGTGAATGAGACTATTTTAGGTGTGGGTGTAATGGGTTAGTTGAGACTATTGGGTCTTTTTTAGATTTGTATATAATGTTTTCTAGCAGTCAGTGGGCCGTTATTTATCTTTTTTTTTATTTAATGAAAAAAAACAATGATAATTTCATAATGTATTTATTAAAACAAAACTTTAACTACTTTGGACTACTATTACTAATGAGTAAAAGTATTTAACCCAACCTAACCACAACTGTGAAAATATACTTTTATAGGTTCACTCGGGAAGTAATGCAGCTAAAAAAACCTACCAATATTTAAACTTAACTCAAACTAACCACAACTGTGAAAATAACAGGCTCACTCGGGAAGTAATGCAGCTAAAAAAAACCTAAACATATTATAACTTAACCCAACCTAACCACAACTGTGAAAATATCCTTGTATAGGCTAACTCGGGAAGTAATGCATCTAAAAAAAACCTTCAACAATTAAAACTTAACCCAACCTAACCACAACTGTTAAAATAACAATATATATAAATATGCTTTTATAGGCTCATTCGGGAATTAATGCAGCTAAAAAAATCTACACAAATTAAAACCTAACCCAACCTAACCACAACAGTGAAAATATAATTGTATAGGCTAACTCGAGATGTAATGCAGCTAAAAAAACCTACACAAATTAAAACTTAACCCAACCTAACCACAACTGTGAAAATAACTAATACTCAAAATATCACTGAACACACACACATATCACTATACTTTTATAGGTCCACTCGGTAAGTAATGCAGCTAAAAAAACTACCAATATTAAAACTTAACCCAACCTAACCACAACAGTTAAAATAACAATATAAATAAATATACTTGTATAGGATCACTCGGTAAGTAATGCAGCTAAAAAAACTACCAATATTAAAACTTAACCCAACCTAACCAAAACTTTGAAAATAAATAAAATTCAAAATATCAATGACACACATACATATATCAATATGCGTTTATAGGCTAACTCGTGAAGTAATGCAGCTAAAAAAATCCTATACAAATTAAAACTTAACCCAACATAACCACAACTGTGAAAATATCCTTATATAGGCTCACTCTGGAAGTAATGCAACTAAAAAAAACCTACACAAATTAAAACTTAACCCAACCTAACCACAACTGTAAAAATAAAAATATAAATGAATATGCTTTTATAGGTCCACTCGGTAAGTAATGCAGCTAAAAAAACTACCAATATTAAAACTTTAAAAAAATATATATATATATAAATTATTTAAAAAATATATATATATATATATTTGTATAGACTCACTCGGTATGTAATGCATATATAACTATAGTATAGATTTTAGAAAAAATATTTTTTTATAAATCTATATTTTTTTTCTTGACTTATATATATGATGACATTTGGCGAAATATTAAAACTGTTAGGAAACCATATTATTGATATTTTCATGATTTTTCTCATTTTATTATATGTATTTTCGTACTCCAAATCTGATGAATCCATAATTTATACGAAAATATAACCGGAAGTCGGTCAAATAGACTATTCTAAAATCATGTAAATTTCACTTTTTCGGCCGTAGCTCGAAGAATAGTAAACATAAGAAGTCACAATTTATCAAAGTATATTCTATTTTAATTAACTATTTAATAAAGTTAAAATTATTGAAATCGAATAATTATTGTAGATTTTGATTTTTTTATATCACCTATGTTTTATAATTTATGTTTACATGGCGTAATAAACTCGTAACGTAAAAAATATAAACTCTATTTTACTCGTTCTTGAATTTCACCTCAATAATACGGGTAAATAAATTCCGATTTACCAATTGTTATTTCGATATTCAAACTGGAAGTACCTACGTAAATTTCGTAAATCTACGTAATGTATTCGAAATTAAAGAAACTCATTTTTACGAAATTATTTACGATAAAATTCTCCACGATAATGTTTGTTATTAAAAATTTGCGTCGAATTTACATTTTTCGATTACGTAAATCGATCAAAAAATGACACTATTTAACGATTATTGGGATCGCGTGAATACATATTCAAAAAAGTAAATCATTCATGTTACCCCCGCTGCCCCACTTTATCTCCCGACGTTTTCCTTACGTTTTCCTTACGGCGAATTTTAATTATTTGAAATTATATAAAATATTAAATATTAAATTTTAACGATAAAAACCCAAAATACTACCATAAATATTGCCCGTAGATGAAAATGAGTGTGCGCATACTATGTATTCCTTAATATATTTCGAGTAGCTAACCTCATATGTATACATTGGCAAAAAAAAAATTCAAATCGAGCATTATTTGAATTTAAGTATACACTTTGTTGTGATTTTTGACGGAAAAAGACTTTTATGGGAAAGACATTTTGAAAAATTTTGAAAAAAAATCACACCTCAATTTAAAAAAATTATTTTCCTATCCGTTAACGTCGAGGTGGGGATGGCTCGGCCTGCGGCCTCGGCGTACGAGCCCGCCGCGCACCACCTAATTAAAGTATGTTTAGACGAATATATATATAGACTAGCCGTACCCGACCCGGCGTTGCTCGGTTTTTGAATATTTGCCTATTATCTATTATTTATTAATTATAGATATATTATATACCTATTCATGATTATGCATTGCTATATATACAATAAAATAAATGTTAGCTAAAATACAAACAAAATATAGAAAAATATTTAAAAAATTAGTGGAAATATATTAAAAAATGCAACAAATATTACAAAATATGTTTTAAAAAATGTCTAAAACCCAAACTTAAACCCAAACCGTACCCAAACCGGCGTTGCTCGGATATTGATTGTTTGCCTATCTATTATTTATTAATTATAGCTGTTCCTGATTCTTCATTGTTATATATACAATTAAATAAATGTTAGCTGAAATACAAACAAATGTAGAAAAATATTTTAATAATTAAAAAATTAGTAGAAAAATATTTCAAAAAATATATTAAAAAATACAATAAATATTTTGAATATTACAAAATATGTTTTAAAAAGATGTCGAAAACCCAAACCTAAACCCAAACCGTACCCGACCTGGCGTTGCTCGGTTTTTGATTTTTTGCCAATTATTATTTATTAATTATAGCTATTACTAATTCTAATAATATATAACAACTAATATTTCAATTATTATAAAATATGTTTTAAAAAAATGTCTAAAACCAAAACCCACACCGTCCTGACACGGCGTTGCTAGGTTTTTGATTGTTTTCCTATCTATTATTTATTAATTATAAAAATTCCTGATTTTAAATTTTTTGCCTTACCCAACACGACGTTTCTCGGTTTTTAATTATTTGCCTATCAATTATTAATTATAGCTATTCCTAATTATGCATAGCTAATCTTTAATTGTTAGTCTTCTAACTAATATTTAATAAATCTAACTGTATCCGATGTATATCTAGCGTTGTTCTTTTTTAGATTTATTCGTAAAATATTTTGTAAAAATACAAAAAATAATTTAAAATATTATAAAATATATTTTTAAAAAGTGTCTAAAAATATTTTTTAAATATAAAAAATATTTCAACATATTAGTAGCCATACCCTACCCGGCGTTGCTAGGTTTTTGATTGTTTGACTATTTTTATTAATTATAGCTATTCCTGATTATTCTAAAATATATAATTGCTAAAAAATACAAAAAATATTTAAAATATTATAAAATATGTTTTAAAAAAATGTCGAAAACTCAAACCTAAACCCAAATCCAAACAGTATCCGACTCGATATTTATCGGTTTTTGATTATTTGCCTATTTATTATTTATTAATTAGAGCTATTTCTGATCCTACATTTCTAGTATATACAATTAAATAAAGTTTATCTAAAATACAAACAAATGTGGAAACATATTTTTTTTAATATTTAAAAAATTAGTGACAAAATATTTCAAAAAATACAACAGATATTTCAAATAATCCAAAATATGTTGAAAACCTGAACCCAAACAGTTCCAAATCGTCGTTGCTCGTTTTTTTATTATTTGTCTATCTATCATTTATTAATTATAACTATTCCTTATTTGGAATTTCTTGCCGTACCCAACTTTGCTTTACTTGTTGTTTGATAGTTTACCTATCTATTATTTATTAATTATGGCTATTCAAAATTCTGCTTTTCATATACACTAACATAAATTGTTGCTAAAATTCAAACAAATTTATACAAATATTAATATCTCAAAAATTAGGGGAAAAATATTTCAAAAATATTTCACAAAATATTTTTAAAAATACAACACATATTTCCGATATTACAAAATATTACTTAAAAAATGTCGAAAACTCAAACTGCACCCTGCATTGCTCGATTTTTGATTTTTGATTGTTGTTGCCCATTTATTATTTATTAATTATAGCTATTTCTGATTCTGTATTTCTGTATTGCTACAAAATATATTTTTTATAAATTTTCTACAAATATTTTAAAAAGTATAATATTTATATCTTATAATATTTATATATTTATTATATAATTATAATATTTTAATTATATCTTAAAATAATAATATTTCAAAGATTAGTTGAAAAATATAAAAAAATATTTCAAAAAAATGTCCACAAAAATGTTTACAAATATTTCAAAAAAATGTTTTAAAATATTTGAAAAAAAATTTTTTTAAATATTTCAAAAAATAGCCGTACCCGACCCGGCGTTGCTCGGTTTTGATTATTTTCCTATATATTATATATTAATTATAGCTATTCCTGATTCTTAATTGATATATATAATAAAATAAATGTTAGCTGACATACAAAACAAAGTAGAAAACATTTTCAAATAATATGTTAAAAAATACAACAAATATTTCAAATATTAAAAAATATGTTTTAAAAAAATGTCTAAAACCCAAACCTAAACCCAAACACAAACCGTACACTACCCTGCGTTGCTAGGTTTTTGATTATTTGCTATTAATTGTAGCTATTATTTATTAATTATAGCTATTACTAATTCTAATAATATATAACAACTAATATTTCAATTATTATAAAATATGTTTTAAAAAAATGTCTAAAACCAAAACCCACACCGTCCTGACACGGCGTTGCTAGGTTTTTGATTGTTTTCCTATCTATTATTTATTAATTATAACAATTCCTGATTTTAAATTTTTTGCCTTACCCAACACGACGTTTCTCGGTTTTTAATTATTTGCCTATCAATTATTAATTATAGCTATTCCTAATTATGCATAGCTAATCTTTAATTGTTAGTCTTCTAACTAATATTTAATAAATCTAACTGTATCCGATGTATATCTAGCGTTGTTCTTTTTTAGATTTATTCGTAAAATATTTTGTAAAAATACAAAAAATAATTTAAAATATTATAAAATATATTTTTAAAAAGTGTCTAAAAATATTTTTTAAATATAAAAAATATTTCAACATATTAGTAGCCATACCCTACCCGGCGTTGCTAGGTTTTTGATTGTTTGACTATTTTTATTAATTATAGCTATTCCTGATTATTCTAAAATATATAATTGCTAAAAAATACAAAAAATATTTAAAATATTATAAAATATGTTTTAAAAAAATGTCGAAAACTCAAACCTAAACCCAAATCCAAACAGTATCCGACTCGATATTTATCGGTTTTTGATTATTTGCCTATTTATTATTTATTAATTAGAGCTATTTCTGATCCTACAATTCTAGTATATACAATTAAATAAAGTTTATCTAAAATACAAACAAATGTGGAAACATATTTTTTTTAATATTTAAAAAATTAGTGACAAAATATTTCAAAAAATACAACAGATATTTCAAATAATCCAAAATATGTTTTAAAAAAATGTCTAAAACCCAAACCTAAACCCAAACACAAACCGTACACTACCCTGCGTTGCTAGGTTTTTGATTATTTGCTATTAATTGTAGCTATTCCTGATTATACTTAGCTAATATTTAATTGTTTTCTTCTAACTAATATTTACTAATTCTAACTGTATCCGATGTAGACTCAGCGTTGTTCGTTTTTAAGATTATTTGTAAAATATTTGGTAAGATTACAAATAATAATTTAAAATATTACAAAATATATTTTTAAAAAGTGTCTAAAAATATTTTAAGAAATATAAAAAATATTTCAACATATTAGTAGCCATACCTGATTTTTAATGCCTATTAATTTTTTTTATTAATTATAGCTATTCCTGATTATTCTAAAATATATAATTGCTAAAAATTGCAAAAAAATATATAAAATATTACAAAATATGTTTTAAAAACAAACCATACCCGACCCGGCATTTCTTGGTTTTTGTTTGTTTGCCTATCTATTATTTATTATTTATTAATTAGGGCAATTTCTGATTCTATATTTCTAGTATATACAATTAAATAAAGTTTATTTAAAATACAAACAAATATTGAAAAATATTGTTTATAATATTTCAAAAAATATTTTTAAAAATACAACAAATATTTCAAATATTACAAAATATGTTGAAAACCCAAACCGTCCCAAAACGGCGTTGATCGGTTTTTAATTATATGCCTATCTATACTTTATTAATTATAACTATTCCTGATTTAGAATTGTTTGCCGAACCCAACCCGACGTTGCTCGTTTTTTTATTATTTGCCTATCAATTATTAATTATAGTTATTCCTAATTATGCATAGCTATTCTTTAATTGTTGTCTTCTAACTAATATTTAATAAATCTAACTGTATCCGATGTAGATCTAGCGTTGTTCTTTTTAAGACTTATTCGTAAAATATTTTGTAAAAATACAAAAATACAAAAATACTTTAAAATATTATAAAATATATTTTTAAAAAGTGTCTAAAAATATTTTTTAAATATAAAAAATATTTCAACATATTAGCAGTCATACCCTACCCGGCGTTGCTAGGTTTTTGATTGTTTGACTATTTATTTTTATTAATTATAGCTATTCCTGATTATTCTAAAATATATAATTGCTAACAAATACAAAAAATATTTAAAATATTACAAAATATGTTTTAAAAAAATGTCGAAAACTCAAACCTAAACCCAAATCCAAACAGTACTCGACTCGACATTTATCGGTTTTTGATTGTTTGCCTATTTATTATTTATTAATTAGAGCTATTCCTGATCCTAGATTTCTAGTATATACAATTAAATAAAATTAAACATATGTAGAAACATATTTTTTTTAATATTTAAAAAATTAGATAAAAAATATTTCAAAAAATACAACAGATATTTCAAATATTCCAAAATATGTTGAAAACCTAAACCCAAACAGTTCCAAATCGGCGTTGCTCGGTTTTTTATTAATTATAACTATTCCTGATTTGGAATTTCTTGCCGTACCCAACTTTGCTTTACTCGTTGTTTGATAGCTTACCTATCTATTATTTATTATTTATGGCTATTCATGATTCTGCTTTTCATATACAATAACATAAATTGTTGCTAAAATTCAAACAAATTTATACAAATATTAATATCTCAAAAATTAGTGGAAAAATATTTCAAAAATATTTCAAATAATATTTAAAAAAATACAACACATATTTCCAATATTACAAAATAGTACTTAATAAATATCGAAAACCCAAACCGCACCCTGCGTTGATCGATTTTTGATTGTTTGCCTATCTATTATTTATTAATTATAGCTATTCCTGATTCTGTATTCCTAGTATACAACAAATATTTCCAAATATTACAAAATATATTTTTTATAAATGTTCTACAAATATTTTAAAAAGTATATTATTATATCTTATAATATTTATATATTTATTATATAATTATAATATTTTAATTATATCTTAAAATAATAATATTTCAACGAATACTTGAAAAATATAAAAAATTATTTCAAATAATATTTTTTAAAATACAAAAAATATAAATAATATTACAAAATATATTTTAAAAAAATTTCAAAAAAATGTTTAAAAATATTTTAAAAAAACTTCAAAAATATTTCAAAAAATGTCAAAAATATTTCAAAAATATTTCAAAAAATTTCCAAAATTTCCAAAAATTTCAAAAAAAAATCAAAAAAAATTCAAAAAAATAGTTCGAAAAAATGTAAAAAAAATATTTCAAAAATGCGACGCCGAAGATTTTGGACGACAAAAAATCATTTTAATGGCAAAAAGTCAATTTTTCAGGTTTTTCTGGGGTACGCGGTATAAAATTCAAAAAATTTTCCGGACCAACACCATACTGTTGCAAATTTATTAAGATCGGGTATAAAATATTTTCGCGACGTACCCCGGTTCTCGAGTTACCTCACCAGATACACACACACACACACACATATATATATATATATAATTAAATAGACTTTCTTTTATATAATAGATATGTGAATATAACAATAACATAATATTAATATAATTCTGAATCTAATAACATCTACTATATAGTAATAGTTTATAATTATATTACTGTTATGTAACTTTTATATTAATATACATTAATATAAAAGTTACATATCATTAATATGATTATGAATATAACCGTCACCTTTAATTTTCTTATGATTTAGTTTATGGTGCCACCGCCTAGTTTTGCTAGCAACCATATCTGTCTTGTTGGTCTATTATTTTGTATTTCTTCTTTGTCTATCTCTTCTGGTGTATCTATAGATATAATATATTGTTATATCATCTAACATATCTCTTATTTCTTTCATAAAATCTTAATATCTTTTCTGTTTCTGATATATTCAGCGTTTTCTATCTCTACTTTATAGCTTATTATGTTCATCTCTTGTTTACATTTACACTTGGTCCAAGTGTTCTTTCCCTATAGTTTGATGAGCATTTCAACTTCTGGATAAATGTCTACATAGTTCCTTATAGCTCTGTCGTAGTATTCTTTTTGCTTTTCTTTCTTCCTTTTCATATTTTATTATTCATTTGTTGTGTTTCTCTTGGTATTAATACGTTTTTATTCATTGGTAATAATTTACTTGTTTTCCTCCCAAATGGTGTTTCGCTTGGGCCAACTTCTTTGTTTTCTGATATTATGTTGTTCCCATCGAGTAAAGTGAGTTGTTCACTTTATTAGTTTCTTTTGCCTTCCTAAATAGTCTATTAACTGTTTTACGGCGTTTTATAATTTTCCGTCACTATTTGAGTAGTATGGACTGGAATGTATGACCTAAAAATACATACTCGCTGCAAACTTCTTATAGTATGTTCTGAATTATGGACCGTTATCTGATACTAATTGCTGCGAGATACCATGAATTGAAAACATATTTAGTAATTGTATATTTGTTTCTGTTGTTTTTAATTTTACAGTGATATGAAACTTGAATAATAGTCTGTTACTACTAACAATTATCTTCCTTTAATATCACAAATATCAACAAGGTTTTCCAAGATGTCTCTCCAATATCGTATTGTTCTAATTTCCTTTATTATTTTATGAGAATGTTATGCTGGTCTCACACGTTTTAACGTTTTGTGTTATTTGTTTCGTCATTCGTGGCCAATACATTACTTATCTATGTGTTCTTAAGAACGACTATATACCCTACCACCATGGTTGGTGTACGCTAAGCTAAGCATCTCCTATCTCAACATTTGAGGAACAATAAATGTATCATCTTTAAAGATTAACTTTTTATTTTTTACTTATATTTTTCTTATTGAATAATACTCTTTATGTTCGGACCGAATATCTTTTTGTCTAGGCCAACCAGTCATTTTATACTCATTTGGTATCTTGCTTGTATCATCATATTCCGTAGCATTTTGTATTCTTATTAACCTTTTTGGTGATACAGCTAAATTGTTTGTATTGTCGACTTCTTCTACTATACGTATGTCTGAATTATCTTCGGGTGCTCTACTTAGCCTGTATGTTATGTACATTTCCTTTCCATGTTTATATATTATCTCTAAGTTTATATATTTGTAATGCCATCATCTTTTTTTGTAACCGAATTATGATTTAATTAATTGGCATCTTGTATATAGTGTTCTAACGGTTTATTGTCTGAATGTATTGTTACATTCTGTTACATGCTGTTTAACATACAATTAGAAATCAAATGTATATAGGGGCGCTAGAACGATATTTAGGTAGGGGGGCCTATCAAAATAAATGTGGTGGTAAAAGTGGGGAGGGGGACCAATACATAGGAGGTCCCCCTAGATTTTAAAGTGGGGGGATATATCCCCCGTCCCCCCTGTTGCAGCACCCATAATTACATGCGAACAATAACGCTAAAATGTCTTTCCCCATATCTTCATATCATTGTTGCATTTCATTTAGTGTTTTAGATTCATATGCTATCGGTATACCTCAGAGCTGGGCACGATACTCGCAAAAATGTATAATAGATATAATTACAATTACACATTTTTTTCTTATAATAGATACTACTACAATTACTTTAAAAAAAATCATAGTAGATACAATTACAAATACATAATTTTCTTAGTAGATACATCTTAGTAGATACAAATACATTATAATTATATACAATGTATATAGTATATAGATATAAATTATATTTATATATATATATATATATATATATATATATATTATATAATATAATATATATATATATATTTATATATATATATATATATATATATATTAATCGATGTCGATTTGAAAGTACATATCAAGGAACATTAAGGGGGTATCCCACTACAAGTATTTTAACTTTAAAACTATTTTCTATAAAGTTAACTATAATTTTACTGGGAAACCCACTTAATTTCGGCAACTTGCCTGAAATATAATAACTTTATAGGGTATCCCATTACAACTTGATAGAAAATGGTTTTAAAATTACAATATTTCCGGTAAGTTGCCGGAAATCTTGTAGTGGGGTACCCCCTTTATACGGAAATAATGTCCGGAAATGTTTTATAGAAAGTGATTTTCTAGTAATTTGTAGTGGGATACCCCCTTTAAAGTTACTATTTTTCCGGAAAGTTGCCGGAAAGTAAGAGGGTAACCCACTAACATTGTAGTTAACTTGCTAGAAAATAACTTTCGCAAAATATTTCAGGACATTATTTCTGGAAATACTGCTAATGGGATACTTCCTTTAAAATGACATATTACATATTTACACCTTATAACGTATTCTTCAATAGATGATATAGAATATATTTGTTGATATATATTGACATTTAATGATGCCCACAATGAATATGTTAGTGTACTAGCGTTTAAACTAATTAATTTAAACGAAATAATTATTTCATCTGAAATTATACTATGAGCCATTACAGACTATAGAGAAATATACATTATTACAATATACTATTTTTCAACTACAAATAATCAGCGACCTTTACTTTCGAATGTTAAACATGAATATAGTAAATTATCAAATATACACAAAATTAATTATTAATATATTATTAATTATTATTATTTAAAATTATCATATTTATTAAAATGATTTTATCTTTCTATATAATATATACTTTTGAATTATAAATAAATTATTATATAAAATATATTTTCAAAATAATGTCTTTGTTTTCAATAAATGTATATAATGGTTTTTGAGAATAAATCACTATTCTTAACAATGAATTAATTTCAATATTTACAAAAGATATTTTATTAAAAAATATATATATATAATGTATATATATATATTAAAATTAATTTATAAATGATATTATAAAATATTGATATAAAATAAATATAATGAACAAATGATATATTATTTAATAAAATGTATCTGTTTAAATAATTGTCTTAGTAGATACGTATCGTAGATACTATTTATGACTAATAGATACGATTACAAATACTTTTGTAATTTTTATAATAGATACAAATACAAATACATATGTATCTACGATACTGATTTTTTGCCTTAATAGATACTGCCCAGCTCTGGTATACCTTATTAAATCAGTGTTCTCGTAGTCCAACATTCGAGGCATCACATTGTATTGTATGTCCTTCTTAACACCATAATACCTAAGTATTTTGGTTGATGTAACGATATTTTTCAATTCATTTTCTTCTACTGTGCCACATTGCAATGCTGTTTTTTTGTTAGTTTTTGTTAGCCTTGACTCTTTTGTTTTACTAACTTCGGAAGGAATTTTTCAAAATAATTTATCATACCTAGAAATATTTTTACGCCTGTTTTATCTACTGGCTGTGGAATATTTTTTATCGTGGATATCTTTCCATCCCCTGCTTTCAAACCCCTAGATGTTGTGTTATACCCTATGCAGTGTAATACATTTTTTTCAACTTGATTTTATCGCAATTTATTTTAAATTGTTTTTTCTACAAGTTTTTAGAAAAGCCTTCAAATTATTATCATGATTTGATGCCGCTTCTCGGTCATTCTCTCTATATCCAATTATTAAAAAATCATCCGCAATTACCTCTTCTCCCTCTATCCATCCTATGATTTTGTTCATTCGTTTCTGAAATACTTCTGGCGTAGAGAATATACTGAAAGGAAATCTCTTCCAAACATATCGTCCATATAGAGTGGTTAGTTTTCTTGATTTTTTTTCAAATTCTATATAACAAAACCCGTTTTTAATATATAATACCGCAAAGTATTTAACGTTGTTTAGTCGTGGCGCTAATTTTTCTATCATAACTGGCAAAGAAAAAAACAAATAATGTTCTCTTTGAATGACTTGATTTAGATCTTATGGATCTAAGCATATTCGTATATCGTCATTTTTTCTTACAACTATATATAGTTGTATAACTATAGTTGTATGATATACCATGGATGAAATCCACTCTGTTGGTTACCGAATACGTTATATTATGTCGTATTCTCTAGTTCTTCTAGTTTTGTTTTACTTTTATTTGTAGAGATTTTACTTTTTATTGAATCCACTGTTCTTTGACAGTGGTTTACTGGTGCGTATTTGTCTTCGATTTATTTTATATTTTCCCTGTATTGTTCCTAGTTTATTATCAAATACATCTGCAAACTCTCTCCTCGTATTTTCTTGTTTCCACAATGTGTTAGTTTGTGTAACTGTGTTTGTTTTGCACCACTATCTTTATACATTTTAATTCGATGCACGCTCATCTGTCTCATTCTTAAAGATATTGTGAAATACTAAAAGTGTAGGGAAAGTAACCGAATACGGATAATGTCCGAATAATGACACTAGGTATATGTATATATAACCTATATATATATATATCTCAGAAACTATAAATCCTACACACAAAATGTGTATGAATAAAATATTCATAATTACATAAATAATCTAAATACTTATTTTTTTAATTTTTAACTATTAAAATAGTGCTGATATATACAATAAACTTATTTTTTATTACGTTTTAAATTTATGAATAACAAAATTCATCTTAAAACCGTCTCAAGAATATACAAATGTATAGATATAAACATGACAATATATTATTAATAACTAAATAATTCTAAACATTATATACATAATTCCCATATTTGTTATAAAATATTAATTAAGTTATAAGCATATATCTATAGATCATATAAGTCCCTAATACGGACACTCTAGATGATATTAATACTGACACTATATACCCAATCAGCGCGCAGCATGTTAACTATAAAGATTTTCATAAAAACGCGTGCGTTATAATATTAATACCACCAATTAATCTAAATCTAAAATATTATTATTTAGATACTTAACTTGTATTATTAATTACAAAAATAATAAATATTAATAAATTAATTACTAATTAAATTATATTAAATTATTCATAAAATGTATTATAAATAATGTTTTATAATTGTAATTTATCTCATTGATTCATCAATAATATATAGTTTATCTAGTGGTATATATAGGATGTCTTTATTATAACACAGTTTTTCCGTATTCGGACATGGGTACCGAATACGGACACACCCAAAGGGTCCCCGTAATCTATTGAATAAAATATTAAATCAAATTTAAAATCATAATAATTCTATAATCATATAATATTCATAAATTATAATATTTGAATACAAATATTGAGTCTTGAAATGTTAAGACCATTTATTGTTAAAGTGTCCGTATTAGGTTACTTTCCCCTATATAGAATTTTGTTGATATCATTAATAGTTTCTGAGATATCAGAGTCGGCAAAAGTACCCTTCCTTCCAGTAACATGTACTGCGTAGGTAGTACATATATGTAGGTAGGGGAAAGTATCCAATTATCGACCACTAAATGATTATTTGTAATAACTTATTCAATATTAAATATGTTTATTTGAAATTTTGTAATTAGGGTAATATTATGGCAATAAATAATGTAGCTATTGTAAATTGTTGATATTATTATATTTAAAAGAATAAACAGGGGGTCGGTAATCGGATATATATACCTAATACCGACCCCCCTTTTACTATTACAGAGTCTGTAATACAGACCCCCTAACATATCGAGGTATAAATAATTGTAGTGTTATAATATCAAATAAAAATAATAGATATACATAAATATAATTAATTATAATATGCAAGCAATTTATTTTTTTCTTGAATATGTTTTAATAGTAATATTAAATTTTAACTTTATTGTAATTAAATTAAAATAGTGTATATTATTATTTACTATTTATTAATCAGTATTTATATAATGAACTGGAATACTGAATCATAAATCTATATCAATGATACACAAACAACCTACGACATATTTTAAAGTAAAATACTGATCTATTTTGATTGGATATTATAAATCACATGGGGTCGGTATTAGGGTAATTTAGGGGGTCGGTAATAGGAAATTCATATGGGTTACTATAATTAAGAATTATTGGCTAATATTTATTCAAATTAAATTATTGTTATAATAGTTATAAACATTTTATTGATCTACAATATTATGTCAGTATTAAGTTTTATTTTAATTAATAAAGTATTTACAATGATTAAAACAAGTTATTATTCAAATATTTAAAAAGCAATAACATAATATTACATTTGATCAAATAACAATTGTAGGATTAAATATTTTTTAAAACAAAATGCTTATTCATATTTATCATTAAATTACTAACAGTTTATGTATATATCATTTTTTTATATCTCTTAAATTTACTGAGATACGTCAGGGGGTCGGTATTAGGAAGGGTCGGTAATCGGGGACTTTCCCCTATATAGCATATACAGAGCTGGTCACGATACTCAAATAATGTACAATAGATACAATTACAATTACAACATTTTCTTAGTAGATAAAAATACATTATAATAATATCCAATATATATATATATATATATATATATATATATATATATATATATACACAAATACACATACATATATATATATATATATATATATATATATATATATTAACATTTTCTTAAATGATATAGAATTATTTTGTTGAATATTTAATGACATTTGATGATGCCCACAATGAATCTTGTAGTGTACCAGCATTTATTTCGTCGTTAATTATACTATTAGCCATTAATGACTGTAGATAAATATCATCACAATATATTATTTTTAAACTACACATAATGACTGCCCTTTATTTTAGAATGTTCAACACGAATTAAAGTAAATTATTAAATATACACATAATAAATTATTAATATATTATTAATTATTATTATTTAGAATTAATACTTTTTATTAAAATAATGTTATCTTTCTATTTAATATAATTTTTAATTATATATTAATTACCATATAAAATATAATATAAAAATAATATCTTTGTTTTCAATAAATGTATATGTTTTTTTTGAGAATAAATTATTATAATTGATATATCATAATGTTTAACAATGAATTTATATCAATTATTTTCAAAAGATATTTTATTAAAAATATATTTATAATTTATATATATTAAAATTAATTTACATATAATATCCAAATGATATATTATTTAATAAAATATATTTGTTTACATAATTTTATTAGTAGATACTATTACAAATACTTTTGTAATTTTTATAATAGATACAATTACAAATGTATCTACGCTACTGATTTTTTGCTTCTACTACCCATCTCTGTATATATATATATCCTATAGGAATAACCTATACAATAAGAATACAGTAATATATATATATAATATATTTTAAATGCACACCTCTATATTTCCGATAGATCTTATAGAAATTAGATTATACAATTATAATTAAATATTTTAATTTGAGTCAACTAAAGACTGGGACTAAATTAGTAGTACATTTATTTCACAGAATAACTAATAATTATTAATTTAAGTTATGTAAAAATTTATAAATTAATTATTCAATTTTAATATATTGTTTTGTATATGCTAATATGGATATCTATTGTTATATAAAAAATATATAATATAATGCAAATTTTTTTTGTATCAACTCTCATAAAAAAAATCCATAACATTTAATTTAAAACAACAGAAATATAATCTATAAACTATTATTACAAAACACTAAATAAGCCATAGCATACTAATAAAACTAAACTATAAAATAGTACTTCTAATTAAACACCAACAAATAATAATATTATTTAATAATTAAAAAAATGAATATGTTATTAATATTTAAATATAATACATAGTATACACTAAATTAAGTAAATACATTTATTATTTAAAACAATAAATATAAATTATTTTATTAATACAAATTATTATTATAAAAGATTAAAAAATAAAACCATAATATAATGTAAGAATTAAACAAAATTATAATAATGTTTAATATTTTAAATGCATCTTAAATAACATTATAACAACAATATAACAAACAATTATATACAACTTTTAATTGGATACTTTTTAGCATAATTAGCTAAATCTGCTTTCAACTTTTCAGCATCTATAACTTTTGGATCATTCTTCATGCATTTATCGATAGAATTTGAAATGTGAAAAGTCATATTATTAAAATTTTCCGCTATAAATTCTAAATATTCCCTGTTCGAATTATTTTCTGTATATATCATTCCCGATACATTATCATAAATCTTTTGTGAAATAACATGCAAATTCTGTGGAATATTATATAGAATTAATAATAGAATAGATCTATTTTGAAGATTATACAATCACATAACTACAAGAGAAATCATATATATATATATATATATTATGAATATGCATTTTCATCTATTATAAATAAATATATAATAATAATAATAATAATTTATTTAGACACTTAAATAATAATATAAAAATTCTCTAAAGTGTATTCAAATAATAATATTAAAAAAACTATTACAATAAACTAATAGTTAACCTAATATATAACTATATATATATATATATATATATATATATATATATATATAAATATTTATTAGTCAATACTATCATTTTTTTAATTATTTTAATAATTATTAATAAGATTAATTTAATATTATTAAATTATATTTATGTTATTGTTATTAATCCACTTGACATTACGATCATACATACCATATGTGGTCGTTCATATACACCTTGAATATTCTGTACATGTTTCCCACGATGTAATATCAACTGTTGATGAATATATGATTACTAATAGTTAACCAAATATATATATATGTATATGTATATTGTTATTGTTATTGTTAATGTTATTGTTATTCTATGTTGGTGGATTCCTTTCATCACATCCAGAAACTTAGATAAAGTTTTCACTTATAACATAATGTTACTTTGAAGCCGCTCTCATGTTAAGGCATCCGTGGTTTTAACAAGAGCTGATAATTTATTTATACACCATTATAAGATCACTTCTAAATATTATTTTAAGATATATTTTAATGGTCTGGACTAGGCTTGAACCCGCGTCCTACTGCTTGTGTGTCTGGTGCCTTAGCCAACTGAGCCACACAGGCAGTTATATATTATAGTCTGTATATATATTTTATACATTTTTCATATTTATATTGTAAATATTTAAGTTGAATTTAATCAGAATAATTATTGTTACCAATTTTACTCATTCAAACACTATTCAAACTCATTCAATAATGCTATAAATGAATTAAAATTTGCAGATAATTTATAATATATATATAATCACACAATAATTACATTTTGTTTAATTTAATAATTAGTTAAATTTAAAATATACATTATTCTATTGAATATTGTCAAAATAATAATAATTTATAAGTTAAACATAATTTATATAAAATAACTACAATCATATTCTATAAAAATTATTATAGATCTTTATAATATATATCATTGCGTTAAATATTGTATTGCATAAATAAAACACAAAACAGATAATACTCTTTAAGTAGACCACTTTTTTCCTAATAAATACATGTAAAAATCTATTTATAGAACAGACTGTCACCTACCCTTAAATACGATAATTAATAGAATTTTTTATTTCATGGTTGTATAGTTTTATAATATTGAATTATTTTCCGAAAGTATATGTTAATCTATGAATAAATGGAATATGTAGTGTCTCAGTAATAAATATACCCATGTATGTTGAATATAATTTTTCATGAATGTCGATATGTTGTATTTTAAATATAATTGTATTGTTAGTATAAATAGTACATATAGTACATTAAATGTTATCGTAATTATCAACATATATGTATAAATAAATTTTAATAAGTAAAATTTAGTAGGTATTTAGTGATGGGTTTCGACTGCAGCGCCTCTATCGTAAAGTACCATACTCTACATTCAATTGTTCATCCACTTTAGCACTACATTGACAGGTTCAAGTCATAATAAGATTAGCGTTGCGATCGATCGATGCAGCGATGCCTTCGATTACAACCAATACGATGATATCGTATTCACGATGATTACATCACTTACCCCTTGAAGTAGTTGAATTATATGCGGATCATTGACGAACATCGCAGTCATGAGTTGAGCGGCGCGACGTTTAATCTCTTTATCTTCGGTCGGTACTAGAAATATTCTTATTTTATCTATAATCTGTAAACAGAAACATACGTTATTAAATTTAGGTTTGGTAGTTAAATATAGTCGATCATTTTAGAAAATCGTAAATCATATTTAATATTAACCTGAATTATACTAAAGATATTATGTATTAGATCTTTACATAAGTTATGTATCATAACCATGTATGTATCATATAATAATACAACTTATCAAATGGTACGCACTATATTATAGTATACAAAATAAAACTACATTAGATATTTATTGGTATATCATCGTATATATATTTCGTAGGACACACCCGCGCAATGAACCTAAGATATAATCGTATTTATAAACGGGACCTCAATACATATACAACACAATCTTAACACTCGTTACTATTAAGAAATTTAATTTATTTTAAAGACTCTTTATAAAGAGTCATAAAGAGGCATAAATGCCAGAGAAAGCAAGCGTTGAAAGTAAAAATAAAGCGTACACCGCAACCGAGAAATGAACGTTAACGATAATAAATAACTAATAACAACGAACAATACGGAATAAATAATCACTCTCTGCGTAATAGCTATACCTAGGTAGCGTTCGCCGGGCTACTAACGAGCATATAGTTCATCCTCAAGTCCCACTTGTACAGGTTGCAGAGATTCTTGAGCGCGCGGAAACACTTCGCGATAGAAGATCGCCGGTCGTGATCCGACGTGAAGTTCATGAGCATCACTTGCAGGATCAGATATATGATCTTATTCTGGTGGCTTCGTTTGCCTGGCGATCGTATGTTAGATACACGTTATTATTTGTGTCGTGAAAAAGTGTTGATTAATTATATAATCGTATTATAAGCAAAAGTATATGAGTTAATTATAAAGGGGCAAGATTTATTTTCAAAAATATTTTTTAAGAACACCCAAGTTATGTTTTATTTATGGATATTTAAATGTAAATATATAAGAAAATATGTTAACAAATCTAATGATCGTTTAATATTTGTTATTATTACTATAATATACCGCTCTTCTTTTAACACATTTTATTTATTATAACTTTAATATAACTGATAAATCATGAAATAATATAAAGAATATTACAGATATATAGTATAATTGTATTAATTAAGTTTAACAAATACTTAATTGATATATATATATATATATTATTTAATTATTTTTATATTTTGTATATATTAATTTAAATTCAAGTATTGCATCACTAATCGGTATACTATCTTAGTCATAGGCTATGAGTCATAACGTATTGTCGCGTATTAGATATAAACTATTAGATTGATCTAGATGTGTGAATTATTATTATAAAAAAAGATGCATTAATGTAATATACCAAAAGTACCAGAAATATATTGTGTAAGTACATAGAAATGTATTTTGTCTATAAATATATCTTATAGGTAATCTAATGTAATATGATTGACACTATTAATAACTAATAATAATACTGCAACTTGTAGATACTGATTTCTATATAAAGAATTATAGAGATATAATATTATAGATATAAATGTAATATCTATTGATGTTATAATACGTATTGACGTATACACACGATATAAATTAAACTGTAAATTATTTCTATGACGACGAAGGTGTACACCTCCGATTAAAATATCGATTAAATAATATAGAGATTAATATAATAAATCTAATCTCGACTAATGAACGAAACCGTAAATGTTGGTTATTACGATGATGAAATGAATCCAAGCCTCTAATATTATACACTCTTCTTGTTCGTAGTTCCCGCACAGATTCTCGAGACTGATGATAGCCATTTCGAACAGGTTAGAAGGGTCGTAGCAAGATACGTACATCAACAATTCAATAGACTGTATGCGATGATGATGAATGTGTAGTTATACACCTACATAAATCATATAGGATTTGTTACGAGTATACCGTATAAAAATAGTAAATTATAATACCGTATAAAATAATAAAGAAAAAAATAATGACAAATAAAATAGTATTTCCGACTAATATCAATCTTTGGATTAATCTATTTTATAACTTAAGGGACAGTAATATATATATATATATGTAATATATATATATATACATATTGTTATTTTATTTTGGTGGAGCCGTTTCATCCCATCCAGGAACTTAGATGAAGTTTTCATTTATAACCATATATGGCTCTAATGTCCCTTCGAAGACGTTCTCATATTAATGCATCCATGGTTTAAGAGAGCCGATCATTTATTTATACACAATTATATAAGATCACTTCTAAATATTATTTTAAGACCTATTTTAATGGTCTGGACGAGGCTCGAACCTACATCCTACTACCTGTATTTCTGACGCCTTAGACTAAGGCCCTTAGTCAACTGAGCCACACAGGCAGTTATATATATATATATATATATATATATATATATATATATATATATATATATATGTATTATATGTATTATATTATTTTATAATTGTAATGGTGATAAAAGTTTTTTTATCATTTTGGTTATATTTAAGTAATTAGCATTATGATTTAGTTTATAACTATATATTCAAAGATCAATGTAAGCATTATGACATGGTACTTGGAACAGCTATTATTTGTTTATAATAAATACTTGATGTAAATTTTCTTGCACTAATTATACATTATCTAAATAGGTCTATTAGGATACCATTCATTATAAATTAGTATATAATAAATAAATATTTATTAATTGAAAATATATTAATTAATTAACTAACCATTGCATGTAATGTAGGTTTTTCTGATTTTTTCATCAAATCTACTATTGCCTGTAATTAATGGACATGAGATGGACATTTAACTGCCTTCGTAATATTTATATGATCTTAATAGTGAAATAATTAAAATAATTAATTCATTTAATAGATGCCACTCTACATTTTTTTTTAAATAGTTTTTGAGTAAAAGTTTATAGTGTAAATATTAATCTGGAAAGTTGCTAAATCGAACATGATCTATATACTTTTAGGAAATAGTTGCTCGAAAATAAAGATATTACTATTTTCCATAACATTTTTGTTATATTAATTAATATTAAGGGCATCAATGTATCACCAAAATTTGAAAAAAAATTTAAATTCACATATTTATTACTTATTACTATTCGGTAAATGTTATGTTAATGTTATACATTTTCAGATAATTATATTCATTAAAAGTGATTGAAAAAAGATTATTTAGAGCTAGTAATAGTAATAGTAGTATAAATTAGTAATTTTCAAATCTATTTTACTCTGTATTAATTTTGGTTATTACCTGTGTTAAAAATCTTCCTTACGGTTCAATATTAAATATTTTCTCCTCAGATTTATAGTATATAAAGATTAGATATCAGACACAGTTTCCAATTTTTTATTTTTATTATGTTAAATAAATTTTTATTTAAGCGTATTTATTTTACTAATTTATAATTTTTAATTATTGGTAATTTTCAACATATCATTTTATATTGAAATATATAATTATATTAAAATCAAAAACCGTAATATATATATATATATAATCTTAATATAATAGATAAATAATAAATGCAATGTATTATTTATACTGAAAATAGCATTTTCCTATCTATTTACATGTAAATGTGAGCGTATTTTTTGTGACACTAGGATGCCCTTAAATAAGGGTACACCTTATAAATAAATATACAATATTATTAAGGTATCATATTATTAATCTATTTTATATATTAAATTAGATATGTACCATTTATATGAAAATATTTTATTTGATATTTATAAACATATATAGATATT
Source organism: Osedax fenrisi (assembly GCA_964019155.1). NCBI lineage: Eukaryota > Metazoa > Annelida > Polychaeta > Sabellida > Siboglinidae > Osedax > Osedax fenrisi. Next base: position 35,127,821 of record OZ025243.1, read on the forward strand.
ATTTATAAACTTATTTTTTACATAATATTGAAATACATCAAAATAATATTATTACCATATGTTTAAAATTAGTAATGAAATTTATAAATAACGCTTTTTTTAAATAATAATGAATTTTTCGTTTTACAGACTTAGAATCTCAAGTATTAAAAATTATATAGAAATTACATAAATCTATAACCATTTTTATGAAATAAATACAATATTTACCCATATAATCTTGTTAATTTTTTTTAGGACTTGATAAAAAATTAATATTTTATTAATTTTTATGTTAACTCTATATTTAAAAAATTATTAATCTACATCTAACTTTTAGTTTATATAATCACAGTTACTATTTAGTTATGTAATAACAATGCGTGGATATTTGTGTTTAAGAGATCGGATTGTAATTTCTAAATATAGCTGATCAAAGCGCCGATAACTTAGTCGAATACCACTTTCCGTGCCTTTTTAAGGGGTATATTTTGAGAAATTGATCGCTACTATTATATTTGGCCCTCATTTTAAAATCGTTGACAATAAAAAATCAGATTTTTCATAATCAATTATATCATTATCTTATTTACTCATTATATATAAGAGGTCGTATTTAATTAGATTGTTTTCAAATAAAATTGAAAAAAAAAATTATTTTCGGAATTTGTCATTCCTGCCCACTTTTAAATCCTTAAAAAATGCACTGCCACTCTCTTTCACACGCGATCTCACCTTTTTGATATCCGGTATGCGTTGAAACACGTGATTTTCACGTCTGAGAATACATCTCTTTAAAGTGGTGACTCCTTTCAGTTGCCGATCGAAACAATTCGAACGAATGTCCTCTAACCCCTGATCGTAAACTTGTATAGGATCTGAATCTGGCGAGTGCGTGATCTTAGTACATGATCTTAACGGTTCAACTCTTCGTTTAAATGGTATATTTAAGAGTAATGTAGTATTAGGAGATTTTAACAGTTAAAAATAAGTAAATTAAACCCGATAAATATTTCATTAATACATAAATATAAAAACTATTATATATTTAACCTTTATTACCTTTTACCAATGCTTCTGTCTTTTTTATTAATTCGCTAATATCTTTTTTCATATTAATATAGGAAAATAGCATTAATAAAATGTAGATGTTTAATAATTAGTCACAAATATAATAATATGTTATTCTAGTTTCAAAAGAAGTATTATAAAAACATATTCTTAAATTAAATTATAATGATTATTACATTTTATATTTTACAACTTATTTTACAACTTAAATATTACATAGTAATGTTAACAGTATAATTTCCTTATCCTATCCTGCTATAATATTTATATTTAAAATACATCAATGCAAAATATAACATTAATTATTAGGTTAGAAATATATGTATACTAGATTGGGAAAGTATACTAGTACGTATATTTATTTTATTTTATTTTAAATTTACCTATCAGATACTTTATAATAAAGTAATATTAATTATGTATACTATTTATTGGATATATAAAATATATATATTATAAATATTATATATATATATAAATATTATATATATAGCTAAAATTGAATAAATGTGTACCTTGCGCACTCTTACTTTCAATAAATTCATTTAGAGTAATAACTGCTTTTTTCAGACTAATAATTGTTGATGGCTTTGAAATATACTTTTCTATCTTCTTAACAATAATCAACAGACAAACAAAATATCCAGGAATCAAAGATTCAAGCTATTTGAATATTTATTAATTATGTAGTATTATGACATTACATGTATATTATATTACTATATAGAAATAATAACATTTCAATTTATTTTTAAATAAATTCAAAATCAAGATTATTAATTTAGCAATGTTTTTTACATTATAATAAATTAATATCAATTTTTGCTAAGGGGTGTTGGAATTTTTGGTTTTTTTGTGAATAATAATTTGTATTAATAAATTGTTATATTGAATAATATTTGTAATAAATACTTCTATGATTATTATTAAATATTTCATATATATTAATTGAAAAAGTATTATAGTATAATTTATACAAAGATTTATTAGTTATTTTAGTAAATTATTTACTAATTGTATTTTATTTCGGCCCGGCATTTTTATTAAATGGATAACTTTTTATAATATACATAATTTATACTATTGGTACTTAATAATATTGGTACTAATATTAAATGATACTATAGTATTGAAATTAATATTCAATAATTTGTTATAAAAATAACCATATATATAAATATTTATTGAAACGGGTAAACGACTAGATAAGAATCGCACTTCTTCGGTTACTATGGTCGTTTCTAAATTCTGATATTATTATTATATATATATTAATGAATCTTAAATATTTAGCACCAATAGCTTATTTAAATGAGAAAAGTAAGGAATAGTCACACATGAGAGATACTAATGTCATAAAGTTACTAATTATTAATGATCTATTTTGAAATTTGAGTTATTACAATGCATAAATATTACGAACTATTTCATATTTATTTTCAATTATAATTAAGATAATCAATACTATTTAAAATTAGTTTTTAGTTTTTATTATAACGGTGATTGATGTGTTATAGATAAAGAAAATATATTATCAAATATTTTAAGCATATAAAATGTTATGACCACTGTAAAAAATTTAATTTCTTTAATTATGTATTATTCTTTGTTAATTTCAATAATGTTAGTCATCACTAGATAATATTTATACTTTATACCTATATTTTATACCATTATATATGTTCTTAATAAAATATGAATCAATCAATCAGAGTTAAAAGAGCCTGAATACAATATTGAACTCATTGTATATGTGAATAAAGATATGGCAATAATATTTCTTTGGTGAAGATAATACATGAGATTAAACGAACCTAATTAAACTTACTGATACTAATTGTGGTGTGCTTATAATGTGAGGTTAAAAATAATGGTATATTACATTAGGTTTAAATCGTATATTGTATCAGTAAATTATATTAACTATATATTGTAATAATATTATTAAGTAATTGTTATTAAGTTATTTCTAAGAACAAATAAATAAGGAATAAATCTAGATGTTGCCAATATATATATATATATATTTTTAAGAGTACTTTTTTATTGTTATATGTGGTATCTAACATGCAATATTGATGAAATATAACAAAATATTTTATAGTAATTTACACACATTTTTTATATTTGTTAATAATATTTATGCCAAATTATATGGTCGAAATTATAAAATTTGTAATAATTTTTTATAATACAGGTTGTTGAATATATTATAATGTTGTCACTCTCATGTTATACTAATTAGAAAATGATAATGGTCATATATTATTGATTTTGTTACTATAATTTGATGGATACAAATTATAATGCTATAATAGTAGAATCATTCTACTTTGTATACAGTATGTATTATATTAAATTACAATTATTCTCTTATTAGAAATTATTATTCTTTATCGAAATTACTATATTTATATAATTAATTAATGTTTTAAGAATTATGCAATATATTAATAGTATACGAAATAAAGTTAGTCTGGTGTATAATGAAACACATACGTATTACATATATGTATGATATGTTTACATATTCATTTCATCGATAAAGTAAGTGGATTAGCAATTGAATGTAGTGTATGGCACTTTGCGATAGAGGCGTTGCAGTTGCAGCCTACTACTAAATACCTATTAAATTTTAAATTAATATTATTTATTTATAAGTATATATTAATAATTACTACCAATTGTAATGTACTATCTATACTACAAATAAAATTACAGATTTAAAATACATCATATCAACATTCCTCATAATTTTGTGTATTAAATTGAAGATATGATACTATTTTATTGATATTTATAATCTAAATCCATTGATATAGATAGAAATCACTTGAATCTATTTCGACGAAAAGCCTACTGTTTTATTATTTTTAATATTTGACATATATAATATGATTAATATCCATTCAAAATCACTGATGTCATTTTGTTAATTTATCGATAAAAGTGCCATTCGCCTATCTATCTTTTATATGCATTGCGTGCGTCAATTACTTATCAACTTTATTTATATCGATGATTCATGTATGTATAATTTCCTGTGTGCTATCTGTATACGACACTCTCTACGACACATATGGAGAGATGTCGAAAAGTTTATCGTATTCATTTTTATGGTCAGTCACCAAAATTGGTTAATATTTACGTAATTATTATTGTTCTAAGGCTATTAGGTGTAAAGTAATAATTGAAATTCAATCGGAATCTCAAAATCATTATAGATAATAAGAATGGTGTAATAATAATACAAATATAAATTTCAATATTCAAATGTATACACAAATACAATAGAACTATTATTCGCAAAATAGTAATTTTCAATTTATAAATTGATTTTTTTAAATAGAATTTTCTAACATGCTCGATTTATTTTGAAAAATTCTGAAAATTAATTATAGTTGGTATAAGCTTTAAGATTACTAATATTATATTTGTATTCGATTCTACCAATCACTATTGTATGGTATATGTGCATATATGTTATTATTGGATATGATTCATCATAACATCTACTTAATAGTGGATGAAATCCTACATTGTATACCTATACATTATATTTATGCTGGAATAAAAGTGTACGCATATTCCGTATATACTAATTAAGAATTATTAGGTAGACAATTATTTTTGTTATCTATTTATCAATAATATAATTAGGTAACATTATTTTAAATATATTAATTAATTACACTTTACATTATATATACCAATTGCTTAAAACATATATACTATTTAGAATATTATAGATTGTTTATCATTAGTTATATAATACCTATATATATATACATACGTTTTGGAGTAACATTGTATGAATCATATTCAGACAAATCGCAATTGATTTCTCATATTGAGTTGCACTTATTTCGGTTTGACCACATTTCTCCAAAACTTTGATTCCGTCCTTCATTGTATCCTGAAATGATATGTTAATATATATATATATATATATATATACGTGTGTGTGTGTATATATTTTTTTTATATAAATACTTATAGAAAATATGAAATAGAGATATAATGAAACCGTAAGTGAAAGGATGAGATCGGGAATGTTATAGAAGCAACATTTTACAATCAATCCGGAACATCCTTTCTTGTCCAATATTTGTTTTATCATGTCTATATTTTCATAATGATGTAATATTATTTAATATCAATTATATATAAATATATTTAATTACGAAGCGTATGATATCAGATTAATATATTAAGATAGAGTAGATTTAGATTATATAATATTTTAGATTATATTGGATTACCATTTACATATTTCACCTTCAGTTCAAAATTATCAAATTTCTTATCATTCAATATATTTGATATCTAAATTATTAGTATTATTATAAATATTATAATATATATGAATTAAATAAATCAATGAATAAGAAATAAAAAATGAAGTAATTATATATATGAGATATTATATGAGATATTTTATTCGATAAATATTATATTATTATAATATATATATTCACATATATTATTTTTGTATACATACCTTTAGTAATGAAAGAAAATATGCACAATTAATATTTTTACTGCACATGTAAACCAGTATTCGATGTATAGATTGACAAATAACCCCTATCGAATCGATGAGATGTCTGTATATACATTTATGATGATTACAGATGATTAAATTAAATAATATGATATTTTAAATTACTAACTTTGTACTTTTATAAGATAAATTGATTTCATTTTTTACAACGCAACCTTTAACACTATTCATAAGTTTATCGTTATTAATAGAATTTAAGTTAATTTCCACCAATGATAAATCTTTTAATGATGTCAACGCAAATGTTCTGCAAAATATTATAGCTTTTTTAATAAAGAGGAATATTTGTACTTATTATTCAAAATAAAATAGATATATCATATTATAACCGATTATTAGAATTAGATATAATATAATTGAACATATCATACATTATTATATTCTATAAAAAAGAATATTAAGTTTGGTGTCCCTCAAGGATCTATCCTCGGTCCCCTATTATTTTTAATATTTATAAATGACATAGTCAATATTAAAACACAAGGCCATTTTGTTTTATTCGCTGATGACACTACTATTATATTCCGTGAAAATAATATTGATTCTATGGAAAATTCCATGAATAAAACTTTAAAAAATCTTGATATATGGCTATCATTAAATAAATTGACAATTAATTTAAGCAAAACTAACTATTTAATATTTAATAATAATAAAGCAAAATTATCTATTATATTAAATAATATTGTCATTATTCAAAAAAACTCAATAAAACTCCTTGGTGTAATTATTGATTCGAACATGAATTGGAAACTACATACTAATATGGTTAAATCTAAACTTTATTATGGATTATCAATTCTAAGAAAACTAAATAATATTGTACCCATCAATATTTTAAAACTGATATATTATTCTGTATTTCATTGCCATCTTATTTATTGTACACATATATGGGGGAATAATTATGATGTAACATCAAAACAAATAAGTATAGCTCAAAATAAAGCTATAAGAATATTATATCGTCAAAAAAATAGAACTAATGTGGATAATATTTACAAAGAACAACACATTTTAACTTTTAAAGAAATAATATTCTATAATGCTTGTAAAATTATGTTTAGGATTAAAAATTATCAAATTTCAACAACAATTATAAATTTATTTAAATTACAAGACACTACTTATAATATGCGCGATAATAACAAATTTAAAATAACTTTAGTTAATACCAATGCAAAAAAGTTTAATATAACTTATTATGGACCCATTTGCTGGAATAATCTACCGATACAAATAAAATCATACAATAGTCAAACCACACTTAACCAATTTTGTTCAAAAATTAAATATTTAATATCATGTAATCTCTAATCTATATTAAAAATTCATATCTTTTATAATATTTTGTAATATATGTACATACGTAGTATTAATATGCGCACTATTATTATTTATATTATTATTATTATTATTATTATTATTATCATTTATTATTATTATTATTATTATTATTAATATTATTATTATTATTATTATTATTATTATTATTATTATTATTATTAATATGTATATTCGATATAAATATCTTGTATTACACCATTTTTGTTATTACATTTTCTTATTTCATAATTATTATTATATATTAAATATTTAATATTTTTGTTATAAGGATATTCTTAATATAAGCTACGTATAGCTTCTGAATATCCTTCTGTATATTAATTAAATATTCAGTAAATAATTAATAATAAAAAAAACTATAATAAAAATATATAAATAATAAATTTGTAAAATATATGTAGTATATATAATAATATATATATAGAAATATAAAAATAAAATTATGATAACAATTTAAGAAATTATTTATTTTATAATTTGTGGTTCATTAAATTTATATTTTAATCCAATATTCCTTTTTATTTAAATATGATAAGTATATTGGGAGTAAAAAAATATTCAATATTATGTTGAATCTCTTATAAGGGACAAGCAAACCAATATAATTAGAAAGCAAAAAGAAAACAAACAAAAATTCTTCTAATAAAAATATATATTATTATTATAAATGAATAATACAATTTTTTTTAATTTTGTTTTGTATTTATTTGTATATCAACCATGTATTTAATAATTAAAATTTACCTCCATCATATCATTTTACTGAAGAGTCAATATGAAAATGGAAAGTTTTACATTTAAAATGTATGATTAATATTTTAAAATAAACATAGCCAATATAATATATAATTTATAATATATAATCATTGTCCAGGAGTTTATATTTTAATTTGATATAAAAGATCAATGAAAAACTCGTTTTTAATTAATGATTTCAATATAATTATATTAAAATCATGTATATCGAGAAGGAGCAAAAGAAAGAAAGATTTATATATATGTATATAATATATACTATATATATATATATTAAGATATAATTTTTACGAAATAAGGGGATGTCACACTTAATGACAACTTAGAATATGTAGGGGAGAGTACTCGAATACCGACACCCTAACAATAAATCACCATAACTTTATTATTTATCAAATTTTATATATAAGTATTAAGAAGATATATACATATAATAGCAATTTTTAAATTTAATTTAGTTTATTTAACTCTTAGATAATAGGGGTATTGTTATTATGTGTAATTAGGGTTAAAATGTATGAAAATGTATGTTGCTTAGGTAAAAGTTCATAACTTTGTCACAAATTATATCATAACATTGTAAAATATAATTAAATCTATAAGATTTATTTAAAATATTTAAAATACATACATTTTTAAATAATTAAGAATCGATATTATAATTCAAAAATTTCATAAATTTAGTTGTTTGAGTTGTAACGAAAAAATCAGTTTTTTGTTAATAATTAAAAACATATAGATATTATAAAAAAAAGTATACTGTTATGACTTAGAATTATATTGATTAACATTTAATACATTAATTATTTTTTGATTGTTAATAGAGAATACACAACTACTATAAATATATAAATTCGTCAATTTATGGAATATTTAAAATTGTACAATACTTGTCCTATATAAATTAGACATATATACCTATTAAAACAAAGGATATAAATTTATAAAATATTATATTAATATATGAAATATGTATTTTATTATTAATTTTGATGTTTTCTAATAACTTATATAAATATGCATATATAATCATTTCGTATACACATTAGAAAATAAGCTTATAAATTAAAGATCTATATAACTTCTTTCTATGTCAAAAAAAGTATTATTATATCTCATAAACTGTAATCTCTGATATCAGTTAAATACTAGTGATTGTGAAAAAATATTATTCAGATAGATGAATTTTAATATAAAGGCATATTTCTACTAATTTATATTATTTTTATAATAAATTTAAAATTCCATTTATTTCATAATACATAATACTATATGGCATACATATACAGTGTATATAAAGTATGTATATAAATAAAATGTGAACAATTTAATAAAATATATAATACAAGTTTAAATAAAGTAAAGAAAAACAATAATATAATATTAATATTAAATTACTACGCAGATTAATATCATATATATTTAATGAAATATAATATAGTATATGGTGTTGCAACTAACCGTTGTACATCGTTTTGGAATTGAAATAAAGCGAAGGAATGAAACAGTGCTACCGCTTCGTCGACTGGTAGTAGTTCGCAATAGTTACCGATCAGCATCAAGATGTTATTTCTTTGTGGTAAGTAGTGAGTGGTTACATTAATCGAATTAATTAGATACAAGTGCAATAAAATTAAATGAAATATATTTATTTATTATTATTATTATTATTATTAATAATTTTATCAGATTTAGGCCATGGCATGGTAATTATAGAAGACAGGGTAATTATACAAGCAGCGTTGCTTATCGAGACAATTACCCAATATATATTGCAATACTATTATAGTAACCTCAAGGTCGTATTATGTAATCGGTACGTGATATGAAATAGAACATCGATGATTGGTTTTAATTCAAAATAGATGATCTGTTGATGATACGAAATAGGACCAATTTTCGAAAATAAATTACATAGTATAGTAAGATAATTTATGATTTCCAGATCTTTTGCGCCGTCTATATAAAAGTTTATTAAAATAGATTATATAGATAATTAATGCATATAGTATTATAGGTATTACCACTACACAAAGGTATCGAAATAAATGCAATTACTTTGATATATTACGCAATTAGAAGATTATATAATTATAATCGATATAGTAATCACAAAACGTTTATGACCAAACTAAAATAGAAATATTAAACAGTCTATAAATCCTAATAATTTATTGATGAATAAAATATTATACTTTTAATCGTGTCAAAAGAATATTATTTTACGAGAATAAATATTCAAATTCTATATATTAATCATATTAGTGAAAATTAGTTATCCTTAGTTGTAATAAACTAAATGTAATCGTGTTATAAAAATATTATTTTTATAAATAATTATTAAATTTGATCTCATATATGTTATGTATAACTTGGGCATGCGCTATATCTATATATTTTCACGCAAAATATAAGTCATTTTTATAAATAATATATATAACCATAACATGTACTATTTTTTATCTTATTGGATTTTCCTACAATTTATGTATATAAATAATTTAAAAAGCATGGTAAAAGTGAATAAATATTAATATCAATTAATTTAAAATAATTATAAATTAAATTATAAAAAATTTACAACATAATGATACATTTATAAATTATATTTAATACAAAATAAAAAGTTATGTGAAAATAATTGGAAAAATAATTATTTTTATTAATTCCAATTTTAATTAAATTTTTAAATTTTAAATATTTTATTGAACAAATAGATAATTTCCTGAAATATATGTATATATTTATATCATGAATGTGCTAAAATAAAAACATGTACAATATATATCATTATACTTATAGAAACTCAAATATATATAACATGAGTATTAATAATAATACAAAATATATATATTACAAATTAAATATATTTTATTAAAAATATGTATGACTTATATTTTAATTTATATTTTAGTGGCTTTATTAAATTCTTATTTTATGAGTTATATAATATAACTTATATAACTTATATTCCAATTAAAAGCATAATTATGCATCATTTTAGAGATAATATTTAGAATTTTATTAATAAATATTAAATCAAATTATAAAATGATTTTTAATTTTTATGGTAAATCGCCGTGCTCCCGATTATAATGTCGACATTGAGTGATAATAATCTATAATTATTTAATATAGTATCAATGACACGAGGTCCGATGCTATCTCTGCAATGGTTAATTTTGAACTCCGAAATAGATACTTTTCAGTAATATTATAAATATTGTATAAATTATGTTTCAATGATTTAAATCTTTGTGACAAATATATCAAGGATACTTATTTATTTGTCAAATAAAAATGCATTCGTATTTTAAATTATATTTCTATATAAATATTTTATTAAAAATATGTATTTATTTATAAATTAGGTTCGAATTGAACGATGTTTTTTATATTATTGATGTTGATATTCCAAATAATATAATGTGTATTAAATTATATTATGAATTAAACATAATCATATTGAAAATATTGGTTTAAAATGAGTTTTTGAATTGAGTTGTGCATCAAATTGTAATGTGTACTCTTGGACCATAATCGGCCTTCTCTAAATTCGTACATTTAGAATTTGCACGAATTAAACCTAATTCGTGCATATTTATATATAGAATTCGTACACGCACGAATTTAAGAATGTTCTTTAATTCAATTATTTTTAGATCTATATTCTTTCAATTTTTCTTTATTAGATAATTTTAAATGGCTAATATATTATAAATATCCATCCTTAAAGGATATTGATAATATTTTAAATTTGTAGTTTTCTTTTTAGGAATATTATCTCATACATATTCTTCCTTTCAGTAATTACCGAGAATTTACACTACAACTATAATAATGTCACTAGTCTCTGGATATATTTTACTATTTGTAGTCCTTATTTTATTTCATGTGTTTTGAGAAAATAATATTCCCTTTATTAACATTATATAAAGTAAATAAAATAAAATTATTAGTTACATTTTTTATAAATAATAATCTTTGGTAAATAAATTATAGCATTTTCTAAAATATACTAATATATAAAGTTTATTTTCATTCAAATTGTACATACTCTAATATATTCTATAGTCTATATTAGTAAATTAAATTATGAAATTAAATAATATAATGGTTATTAGTTAAATATATATATTAATGAAAATATTTACTAATTGCTCCAATTAATTACACTACAGTAAATCGTGCATTTTTGGATATAGAATTTGTGCATTCATGCGAAATGCATGAATCTAGAGAGGTCTGACCATGATACAATATGATAACATCACTATTGTGGAGAATTAAAATGTTCACAAAATATTCGTTAGAAAAACTCCCATCATTGATATATTAACAAATTTATTTAAAATCACGCTTAAAGTACTGTATTACATATTGTTAATAAATTATTAAACTATAAATTAATTCTATAAATAGTGTAAATAATGTAGTAGAATATAATGCGTTATATTCTGAGATAAAAGCATGGCTAATATGTTATATGGTATAATGATATATGGTTATTTATATAATTATAGTATGCAATAGTAAACTAACAGCGAATGGAATGTATTTCCCGTATAGAAGTATGTACAAGATGGGAATGAACAGTTATTGCCAATTCGTCCATGTTGCCCAGTAACTCATTGATTATACATACACCGACATTGTTCTTCCACACATTTTTCGTGAGAAGGTAATCATTTAACTTAATTTAAAAATTATACAGATTACGAATTATTATGTATGATTAAATAGATAAATGTAGTTTATATAAATTAGATTATACATTAAGTTTTTATAAAGTTATAAGGTATTGTAAACTGATAAATTAGATGAAGTTAGATAAAGATAATTTATAAGTGAACATATTATAATTAAGTATACTAAGTGTATATCATAATAATAATAAACTCATGATCTAATACTAATCTGAAATTTACATATACTCATGATATTTAAAAAATTAATTTGTCTAAAATTTGTACAAAATTAATTTTTGTATTTTTACTATAATTATACATATTTTATAATATATTAGCTAAATTTATATGATATAATTATAGTTTTGTTTATTATAGTTTATAGTAATAATATAAACTATAAATATAAATATTTTATTGAGCAATTATACACACAATTTAACGAACAAGATTCATTATTATAGAAATATTTATAGTATGATAAAATATGAGTTAGAAAAAAAAACATTATTAAATTTTTAAACTATATATAAAAATTATAAATTTAAGTGAATATTAAATTCAATTCTTCGCAATATTTAAATAAATTAATAAACGGAAGTATTTATATTATTAAAAATGTAAATTTATAGAATATCATATGAATAAAATATTACTATATCGCTAATTACAATATATGAATGAATATTAAATTAAATTACGATTATTATATTTATATATATAAATATATATACTTATATATAGTATATAACTAAACGATAAACTATGTAATAAAATATATTCGTTTGATAAACTTGCTTGAGTAGAACTGGAACATGGTCTTTATGGATGTAGTTTCTGATAATATTCGAAATAGTATCAGATGACAATTTACATTTCATATTTAATTCATTGTCAGCAATAGCATCTGAGAGCCTACATGTAAATATATGCTTTATATATATTCAATTATTATCTATTCAACTATTAAATGAAACGTTGAACAGAAATACAATAAATAATATTATATAAAATACAATATTAAAATAAAGACAAGTTAAATATGCGATATAAATATAAATTAAACTAACATAAGATTTTGCACAGCTTTTGTGAAGCTATCATCACTATCAAAGAGCAATGATGATAAAATCTTATATAAGTATTTATTCAGCCAACAATATATGCTCTTTTTCTATAATATTTGAAAATTAAGTATAAATAATATTTGTAATTCTATTATCAATTACAAATTTATAATATTAGAATATTAATTATAAATAATTCACAGATTATATTAATATTTAAATTAAATTTATATATATATATATATATATATATATAATTAGTATTTTTCTATAAAATTTAAATAGCTGATTACATAATTAGTAATCTTCTTTCATGATTATAATCAATAATTGTATTATTTCTGATTCATTTTCTAAAAAAATTCTTGTAAACCCATATTTTAAATCATTAAATGAATTTTTAATTTATAATAATTAAAGAGATATAAAATATGATAAAAACTAAATAATTTCATTTGTATAAAAATAGTATTGATTCTACAGCTATATTATGGATATACTTTGTAAAAAATAATAAAATAAGTTGAAACATTTTTAAATAATTGGCTAAGTAAATGTAATTTAAATGGAGTTTTTCACTAAAGTGGAAAAAAAACTAAGGAGAATTGCAAACATTTATTTATATAAAATATATAATTATTATTATTGACATAAAAAAGTAAGCAAAATTAAATTATTTTATACTGAATAAAAATAGATAACTGTATGTATATATATATATATATATATATATATATATTTATGCATATATACCAAGTAAACTTGAGAATCAGTCAATGCCCAATCGTGTGATAATACGTTATTATTCGCATACTCCCAAGGACTAACATGAATGAGTCATATTTTTTTTTAATTGCATATGATACAAAAACATATGAGTACCAAAATACAAATTTTTAAATTAGAATTTTCATAGTATTCTTACAGTCTCATGGTAAATACTACTGAATTCGTGAATATTCACTGATTTACAAAGTTAAGTTATATTTTTGAAATTTTCTATCGCAAAGCAAATTCAGTAGTATACGTCATTTGGGTGCAAATATTTTAAATTTAATAAAAATATTAAAATGTTATTTTATAATTTGTCGCTACTATCGATGATTTTGGTTAAGAAAGATATTACATTTATGCAAAATCATGTAATTCGATTTGACGTAAAAAGTGAGAACAGCACCTCATACATGGGTTGAATTTGCGGATAAATATGATGTTTATAATATAAACTTAAATTAAACTATACACTAAAAAATAACTTATAATGTAAAAAAAATCTGTTTTTAATTTTTATTTATATAATATAACTGTTCGTTACTAATGTATAAATCTAATCAATAGGATAGTTTAGTTATATTTAGTTTAATTGTATACATAACTATGAAATGAGTAAAAGATAATTTATATTTCGTGTAATTTAAACGAACAATGAAAACATTATTATATAGAAACCGCACCATATAGAAAACATCGTTGAATGCAAATCGATTCAAATCAAAATGATGTCAGTGATGTAGGTATTACTGCTAAGTTAGCAGTGTTATCTAGTTAGCAGTGTTAGCTAGTTAGCAGTGTTATATAGTTAGAAGTGCTAACTATTAATTACGTTAGATAAGTGTTATCTGCTAATATTATTGTATAAATATATATTATTATATAAATTTATATATTTACAAACTAATTTATTAAATTTAAAAGTGCATGTTTACGATATCTTATTTCACTTCAAGATTAATGTTTTTATTAAGGAATTTTTATTTAGGAATTATTAAAATGAAATTTGTTATATATGAATATTTTACATATTTAAAATTACATCAATTTACATATATGTATGTATAGCTATAGCCTTCGGTTACCGAAGTTCGGTATAAGACATACCTACAACTATTCTATATATAACTGGAAAACATGGGCTACTCTATAATTGCCATAGTTTAGAATTAACAAAAAATTTGAAATAATTTAGTAAAGTAAGTATTGATGTTTATAAAATATTATATTTAGATAAATAAATTATTTTCTTATAAATAATGTAATGTAGATTGGCTAAGCCAAACCCCATTAATATATGTATGTGTACATATATTATATAAATATTATTAAAAAACCATTATATCAAGAAAATCCTGGCTACAGCTATATATAAATATATAGTGAGACATTGCGGACCTCCTCTAGTATATATATATATATATATATATATAAATTATTAATTTAATATCTTTTATAAGGTTTACGATCAAAAAGGACGAGTTGACGTGCAAAGGTTAAATTTTAAATGCGAAATAAATTTGTATAGGCTCAATTTGGGATGTAATGCAGCTAAAAAAAACCAAACAGAATAAAACTAAACCAATTAAATCAAATAACCCACAAATATCTATACAAAATATATATATATATATATATACTATTAACTCGTATTTCAAATGTAACCTTTAACCCTCAACTCGTCCTTTTTGATCGTCTCCCGTTTATAATATTAATTTAAAATTATTATGTTTAATCCAATTTTATAATCACATTACAATTTCTAATAACATTATATTTTCATAATATTCACAAATTATATAATGTAATTGTTTAACATTACATTATAAAATATACTAACACAGTTAATAAATTTAAGTATATCAAGAAAAATAAGATTCACACTCCTCAATTGGAAAAATCTAAAGTAGTTACTTCGACACCATCGTTTTATTTCAGTTATCATAGGATCAATTTCAATCTCTTTATTTTCTAAATAAATCAATTTCATTACAACGGATACTATGTTATATTGTATAAAGCTACTAACGTAAGGGTACCAGACCTCTCTTTAGAACTATAAGCGTAACCAGTAAACTACTAAACATATTATCTGAAACAATATCACCGAGAACCACGAGTCCGGTATTAATGTGATCTTTAATCTTCAAACCTATATCGTAAATATATTAATTAACACGCGTTATTAAAATTAATAAGTTAGTAGATAATATTAAAAAATTAAATATTAAAATATATTATTTCAATATTCAATTACGATCTATATCCGTGTGATGTATAATTTATCGTAGATAAAGATAATTAGAAATTAAATAACTTGAATCGTGCTCTCCAAATTTGATGGATTGGCAGTATTGTTGATCGATATCGTCGGCGTTCTCCTCGAGATCATTTTTCTCTCGTTCTTCTTGTTCCTCTTTTTCGGTAAAAAAGATTTTAGATTTCATAAATATTAATTGATCGGCTTCAATTGTATTATTTCCGAGCGTTTTCTCATATTTTTCACTATCGTTACAATTATTATTAACATCAGTAGATGATTTATCGTCGTTTAATTTATCTTTAGATAATACGGCATCGTAAAACTCGTTCGATTCTTTAGTGCGATCGCACTTTTTTTCAAGCACTATTATCTCTTCTTCTAAAGGGCTTTTGTTATGAAAGGATAACGATAAGTCAACGAGACCGACTTTTGTTCCCTCTCTATCGTTAGGATCCGAATTCAGGTCTTCGTATGCCTTGTACGGAGCTTTGTACATGATCCTAAGAAGAAACATTTCAAAAATATAAAACATTGCTTTGAAAATCACGGCCAATCTCTTGTAGTTCATATTGTACTCGTAGTGTGAACTCGGAGTGTTAATTAATGCTGCGTTCTAGATGTGATGGTGGTGGTGAATATTAATCAATTTAAAATGCAACTTAACTAAACTAACTATTAAAGAGGCGTCTCTGTGTAGAATATTTCTCGGCAACATGGGTTCGATACCGTAGCGTATGATATTTTCGCACGCATTAATCAAATACTGACGTTGATCTTGGTTTAAAGGTAGACTGCAATTATTTCAAAATAGCTACATTATTTCAATATTTATGTGCTTACATATATATATATATATATATAATTATCTTTCTTTTCACATTCATTCATGGGATTAAAATATCAAAAAAATAAGTTACCAATAAACAAAATAATTCATTTTTTGAATAAAATAATTTTAAATATGCTTAATATAGTTTAATATCTA
The DNA here is from genome assembly GCA_964019155.1 of Osedax fenrisi. Lineage (NCBI taxonomy): Eukaryota > Metazoa > Annelida > Polychaeta > Sabellida > Siboglinidae > Osedax > Osedax fenrisi. The sequence continues at coordinate 35,145,312 of OZ025243.1, forward strand.
AATAAATTTCACATGCATTTAGTAATATGAAAATTAACTAATATATATTAATTTCAACTAACACTAAATTAAAAATTACAATTTATTAAATTAGATAAAAGGATCAATTAAGTAATAAATTAGTAATTAGTAATAGATCAATATTTTAAATATTACACTAGTATTAATATTTTACTATATTCCCATATAACTAGTATCCAGTAAATACTATCTACTGAATAATTTATTTTTATATACAAATATAATTAGATTTAAGATCTCATATATTGTTTACCGATGATTAATTATATATTATAACATTATATTGATTAGAACAATTATAATTTAAAAATAGTTCATTAAATGAACCAATCAAAATTACTTCTGATTAAAATTTATACAAATTTGATCTTATAAGTAAAATGTAAATGTAAAGATGTTTTAAAAAATTAAAATAATTCAGGATAATTCAGAAATCAACTATTTATATAGAATATAAATAGATTATTAGATAATACATTATTATAATCAACTAATAATATATATCATATATTTTGATATAAATGATATCATATAATAGAAAGTTATATATTTTGATATATATATAAGGTATAAGAGATATATTTATAAATTATTAACATTAACAAAATAATACACTAAAAAAAAGAAGTATTTAGTTTATATTAATCAAACTTTAAAAATTGAATTATAAATACTATTAAAAAAATAAGTTCACATTTTTAAATTAAACGAGTTATGATTACTTAAAAATGGAAAAAATATAACCAATATTTGCCAACAGATTCAGCTCCACACTTTAGTAAATCCAGGTTTATAAGTACAAAATTCCAATTGGGGTTCGTACGAGTTTTGTACGTATCATAAAACGTTTTATCGCGAGATATTGGAAAAATGTCTCCCATGTAAGGATCCGAGAACACAAAATAACTTTCCATCTGTCTTTTAATCGGATCTGTTAATAATAATATTATTATTTACGTATTATGTATTTACACATTATTGTAAATATAACAACAATACATTATATATAAATTAATATATAAATAAATAAATATAAATATATATATATATATTGTTATTGTTATTTTAATTTATATATATATATATATATATATATGGGGTCTATAGTTCAGTGGAACAGCCAAAAGGTAGTAAGCGAGAGGTCCTGGATTCAACTTCGGGCAGTTCTTGTTTTTTTTCTTGTGTTTATCAAGAAATCAAAACAAAAGAGAAACAAATTTTATTATTTGTTTTTATTGTCCAGTATTGTTGTATTGGGGCCCCTCAGTTATTTATAACATGTAAAAGTCTACGACTTCTTGAGGGGAGTCTTGTATTCTTGTATCCGCTATTTATATTCTATTCAATATATATATATATATATATATATATTTATATATAATAAATAGTATTGTTATTATTATTATTAGTATTATATATATATATATTAATTGTAATACTTACTTGATTTTTCATTGTAAAGTATTTCTAATCCTCCCCAAAAGGTATCAAAATAACGCATCTATGAATTTATATTATGTTTATATTAAAATATTAATAGTGAACAAATTGTATATATATATATATATATATGCTAAATAAATATTTAATTTGGATATATATATATGTGAATAAGTATAAATAGATATTTATTTAAGAATATTCCTATTAATAGATAATACCAAAATAAACAATCTTAACACTAAAATAAATTGATGATATAGTATTTTTTTTATAAGTGTGTGATTATTTTTTTAATGTAATATTTTTGACGAAGTTTAATTATGTTTAATAAATTATAATTTTAAATCTACTTAAAAAGTGTATATTTGAATATTTGGTATAGTAATGCATATTAGAAAGTGGGTATCTTTACATTATAAAAGATACAAAAATCAATAATAACATAATAACATGAATTATCATAGCAGTGGTATTTATTTGGTGGTACTTAATTGTAATGTATACGCATTGGATTTATATAAAATATTGAATTATTTTATAAAATACATAATATATTTGGAAGTTTATTTCTATAAATTATGTTAAAAGTCAATGAGAGAGTAATTTACTGAATAACCTTACTGAAAATATGTTTTGTATATTTCTAATGAATTATTAACAAAATAATGTAAGATGTGCTTTAATGATATTGCATTATATGCATTAATAATGTATATTGTTTATGAATATAATAAAGTTTATTGTTAAAATATTTTTTAAATATTTATTTTTTTATAATATTTTATAATCACTATTTAAAGCTAAAATATTTTATAGTACAGTCGAAATCATGCACCTCAGTCGAAATATAAAGATTATTTACATTATCTGCTGCCATACTTTCTCAGAAGAGAAATCGCCTCTAGGATGCTACTTTAGATATGTTATTATTTTTATGTTAGAATTTGTATGAATAATATTGTGTCATAATAGTTTATAAAATTATATAGAATTCACATTTTTTTTTTCATTTGTTTTATCTAAATAGATATTTTTAAATATTTAAAATTAATATCCAATAGTGGAAATTTTGAAACGAATAATTATCGAATAGTGAATTTAAAAAAATCAAATCCTGAATATTAAAACTATTCATTTACACCACTAATATATATATATATATATATATATGTATATTTTTTGGTTTACAGAGATGAGTGAAGAGTAGATGTCATGTGTAGCCTAGCAAGCTCGATACGGCAAGGTAAGGTAAGGTATATAGGGTATATAAGTCTCCTATTACCGACCCTAATGACTATTTGTAATAACTTATTTAATATTTAATATATATATTTGAGATTTTGAAAGTAAATTTTGAAAGGGTAATATTATAATATTAAATAATTTTGCTATTTTATATTTTTGATATAGTTATATTGACAAGATTAAACCGGGTAGTCGGTAATTGGATGTATCCACATATAGGTGTTCCTAATACAGAACCCTTTCTCCTATTACTGATCCTCTAAATACTCGTGGTATAAATAAATGTAATATTATAATATCCAATTAAAATAGCAGACATAAATAGATACAATGAATTAAAAAACTCAATTTATTTATTTGTGAATTTTAAAATTAATTTTAATTTATATTCAAAATCTATATTTATATTTTAAACTTTAAATTAACTATTAGGAGAATTACATATTCGTAAGATGCATTGGATATTGTTTATATTACTTATATCTCTCTAGCTCTATGGGACGAAGCTATAGGTATTCATATATTACGTAGTTGACAACAACCGGGTAAAATAGATGATAAAAGAGCTACAACTATGGAGCTTCGTTAAGATCCATCCTATATTATATTTGTAAATCAAAGAAAATAATTAAAATATCAAAACCAACACACATAATATGTATTACACAAACACAAAAACACACATTTTAATTATTTATATAGAATAACCTTCTAACAATTATATAAATATTATATGTAAAATAATAATAAATAAATAATATGTTTGAATTATATTTGAATATTTGGTCTGAAAACGATGGCTGACTTTTATTTCCGATCTCCTCACTGGCTCACGCTGCCAGGCATTGCGTATTAGGTCAAAGCATATTTCGTCTACTTATTAACTAAGGTTAAAAAGCTGTGCTCCTATAATATATGCATCACATTGGCCGTAGCTTTAATGTAAACTCTGATCTCTTTTGATTGGATATTATAAATCACATGGGGTCGGTATTAAGGTAATTTAGGTGGTCGGTAATACGAAAATTATATGGTTTGCTATAATTAAGATATCTTGGTTAATAATTATTCTAATTATCATATTTTAATAATTTCTATAAACATTTTATTGATCTACATATTTTGCACAGTATTACGTTTTCTTTTAATTAATATAGTATTTATAATGATTTAAAAAAAGTTATTATTCAAATATTAAAAGTAAAACCATATTACATTTTATCAAATAATAATTATAGGATTGAATATTTTTTAAAACAAAATACTTATTAATATTTACCATTAAATTACTAACAGTTCATGTATATATAATTTGTTGATATCTCTTATAGTTACTGAGATATAAGGTGTCTGTAATAGGGACTTTTCCCTATATATATATATATATATATATATATATATATGTATATTTATATATATTATATATCGTTATTTATTGAAACTCTATAATTGTAATCAATCAAAACAAAATAAATATTATTTAACATAAACATAACATAAATTATTTAACACTAAAATGTCAGAATGTTTAAAATCCAACCCTGTATATAATATGATATATTATTATATTTTAATATTAAATTATACTATAATATTATATATATTATACTATTTTTTTATATTGGGTAATATATTTTGGATTAATTTTCAAGAAATAATTAAATTAAATTAATATTAAAATAAATATTAGTATGGTGGTAGGTATTTCACATATGAAATGAAAATATAGGAAAATAATCACATTTAATTCATATTAATATTAATATTAATATTAATTCCTCAATATTGAGTGGTTATTAAATGATGGTAATAGTCCTGCTATAGGTCGTCCATATCTTATTACTTTACTGTACAAACAAATTATTTAGTTTGGACTCAAGCTAATTGAGATCATTACGAAGTGAAGTTACTCCATAAAACTCATTGATTATTTTGACTCATTATTATTAGGTAGCACTAGTGCTGTAAAATTTCAAATCATAGATCTCAAATATCAAATACTTAATTTTTCAGTTCGGTTCTTAAAATATCGGGTATTTTATAATATTTGAAGATGTCAAATACTTTTTTATGATTTCGGTGCGGTTCGGTTTTTTAAATTAATTATCGGTTCTCCAATATTACATTTTGTTTGTAAATATATTTTCATATTTTGGATCCATAGAATTATAGTTGATGTAGTAGTAGTAGTAGTAGTAGTAGTAGGTGGGGGTGGGGGTGGTGGTGGTAGTAGTAGTAGTAGTAGTAGTAGTAGTAGTAGTAGTAGTAGTAGTAGTAGTAGTAGTGGTGGTGGTAGTAATAGTAGTAGTAGTAGTAGTAGTAGTAGTAGTAGTAGTAGTAGTAGTAGTAGTAGTAGTAGTAGTAGTAGTAGTAGTAGTAGTAGTAGTAGTAGTAGTAGTAGTAGTAGTAGTAGTAGTAGTAGTAGTAGTAGTAGTAGTAGTAGTAGTAGTAGTAGTAGTAGTAGTAGTAGTAGTAGTAGTAGTAGTAGTAGTAGTAGTAGTAGTAGTAGTAGTAGTAGTAGTAGTAGTAGTAGTAGTAGTAGTAGTAGTAGTAGTAGTAGTAGTAGTAGTAGTAGTAGTAGTAGTAGTAGTAGTAGTAGTAGTAGTAGTAGTAGTAGTAGTAGTAGTAGTAGTAGTAGTAGTAGTAGTAGTAGTAGTAGTAGTAGTAGTAGTAGTAGTAGTAGTAGTAGTAGTAGTAGTAGTAGTAGTAGTAGTAGTAGTAGTAGTAGTAGTAGTAGTAGTAGAATTATTTAACATATGATATACATTATAATCTAGATTCTGTATATGATATAAAATATGATTTGAAAGTTTCGATATAATGATTTAAAGATTTTAAAGTTTCGAGACCATGATTTTGAGGAATTGAAAGATTTGAGACCATGATTTTGTAGATTTGAAAGGTTTGAGACCACAATATTGTATAGGGCATATGGATTTGAAGGTTTGAGACCATGCTTTTTAAGATTTGAAAGAGTTGAGACCGGTCAACTATTTGAAATTGTACAGCACTAGGTAGCACAGGCTGTACTGTACAGCACATAGTATTTATTATATAACATGAATTATTATGTTTATTTTTGTGTAAATAATATTTTCAAACACAAGTGATGCATAAGAATAAATTTTTAGATATATTTGCAAATAAATTACCAAATTGATATATAATCTTTATAATGAAGGTATATAGGTGAGAGTGCTCTAATATCGACATGCACGTAATATCGACACCCTAGATATCTCCTAAAATATAATTCCTATCAAAAAATAATTAATGTATGAAATATTAATCAATATAATTTTAATTCATATAAGTATAATTTTTTTTTTTAATATTTATATATTTTTAATTATAAACAAAAAACTGATTTTTTCGTTACAACTCTAAATTTAGGAAATTTTTGAAGTACAATATCGATTCTCAATTTTATATATTTTAAATACATCGTATAGATCTAATTATATTTTACAGTGTTTCGAAAATATTTTGTATTTTTCATAATTTGATAGAAAGTTATTGACGTTTACCTAAGCAACACAAATGTTCATAATACCGACACCATATCAGCGTTATTTGTTTATAATGTGCATGCGTTATGATAATCATAAATTAATAGACATACCTAATAATATACACATATACTTGGAATTGATTCTACTTGGAATTAAATAGTCTTTTAGAAACTATATAAAACTCCTATGTATGTACAATATTCACATTACGTAATTTAAAACTTAATATTTATAATATAATATAAAATATTAAATATTTCCAAAATTAATTATAGGAAAACAACGTATGAATTGCGTATGTTAACTAAAAGTAACGCGCATTAAATTCTGATTGGATAGTGGATATTAAATAATATATGGTATATCTAAATATCGATATTATGTGCCAAGGTATCGGTATTCGAGGCAGTGCCTGTAATATCGACACCCCTTTATCTCAGAGTTAAACAAACTAAATTAAATTTTAAAATTGCTATTATAAGTATATACCTACTTAATACTTATAAATAAAATTTGGAAATATTTAATTGAGAAATAATAAAGTTATGGTGATTTATTGTTAGGGTGTCGGTATTCGAGTACTCTCCTCTATATATAAAATAAATTATATATAAATAATGATATATTGTTACTAGTTTCTCTATTTAATTTATGAATATAATATAACAGTGTATTAATTTAATAAATGACTACTTAAAAATAAGATGCAAGTTCCTTGTAATAAAGTGTAATAATATAAACTAATTTTATTTAAATTATTTATTTAGATCACTTTGACAATATAATATTGAATATTGTATTGAATATATTTATTTACACTAATAATGTGGTTACCGATATTCATCATATAATATATCTATGCTAATATAAAATGTATATTAATTAATTTTATTAATATATTCAAAATTATTAATGAATTGATTATATAAAATGTAACAGTAAAAATGTAACAAATATTAATGTAAATATTTATATATTAAATATATATTAATATAATATTTATACTTATTTTAAATATTTAATATATTAATAAACATTTTATTTATATATAAATGTGTTGAATATATATATATATATATATACGTTTTTAATATGCAATATATATAATATATTCAATATTATAATATTAGTGAATATATAATATAGAATTATTCTATATTCTATATTCTAAGATTACACAATTATTTTGAAAATATTCAAGTAGGTGGAGTTCCTACGATCTGGAATTTCTAACTCTTAGAGTTAACTTAGAGTTAGCAATTACTTAGTTAGTACTACTTAATATGTAGTGAGGTAATCTGTATCCAAAATAAAAAGTATTATTATTTACCTTAAAGGTAACCTTTTAAGATGTATAACATATCACGTTGTCTAATTATTAAGGTAATTTACTAATGCATTTTATAAATGTTAATTTTAAAAATTGATATTTAATAAAAATATTAATTTAAAAAAATTCTTATAAAAACCTTGTTCTATGGTAAACATTTTAATTGGGTACTATTTTTTATAATCAAATAATTAAATATCGTATATAATTAAATATTGTATACGAGTAAATTACCTAATACAATTAAATATACCTGAAAGATATTCAAATTATTCTTGAAATATACAGAATATTCTAGACTATATATAGTAAATGAATATGATTGGTTTATATTCCTAATATAACTCTAAACTACCTCCGGTATTTTTATATAAATAAGGGTATATAAGAATATATAAATATTTAATTTACATATTTATTCCCTTAGGATTTATTCTAAATACTTTTGTGAACAAGTGAAACATAGAGCTATAGAGAAATATATGAAGTGAAATGACAGAAGCGAAGTGAAGTACAATTTCACTTAATGTCTATGATAATTATATAAATATAATTATATATATAACATTTAATTAGTAATTTTATATAATATGAATATATATATATAGGTATATAATATAAAGTAGGTAACTATATAAAGTTAGCTATTAAATGATATTAAAAAAACACAAATACACACACCATCATAACAAATGGAAAGTGGTTATACTAACTTCGATACTACGGCGTCGATTATGGCAGACAGGTGCTATACAATATCACTCGTCTAATATCCACGACTATTCACGACTTTACACGAATATCACTCGACTATTCACGACTTTACACGACTATGGTAGTACGGTGACGATCGTTACACTCGAGTATTCCCTTCGAGGATATTATCTAGACTAACGTTACAATTGTGGGAGGTTCCGAAGACGTTAATCGTACGAATGTTAAACTGTCACTCAAGCCCGGCCATCAGCTATTACGTAATGCACTACTACCGTTAAACTTAGACACTACGCGAGCTATAATCTATTACGTAATGTGTCACTGGTGTCAGCACAACCTAGTAGTGGTTATGTAATACTTCGTCGTTATCTATAGATATTCATATTTAACGGGTGCCGGTGTATTAATTTGAAACTAAATTGTTAATTGTTAAATATATAATATAATAGCTATTATATCCTAGGATACACTGTATATTATACATCATATATATATATATATATATATATATATGTGTACACACACGTGTGTGTGTGTGTGTGTGTGTAATCAATGAAAAGAAAGTTTATTTATTTCGATAGTGTAGGCCGCAATGTGGTTGTCATAGATTTGTATTTTACCTAAACGGTAAATCATAAATCTATGCTGTGTGTATATAAATAAATGTGTATATATCTATTACGTATTAATCATGCGCAATGATCAATGAACACACACCAGTGTTACGTAATATAAGATGAATAGGTCGACTCACTACTCCCCGCTAGTGAACGTCAACACCAGATGACCAGTTGACCGGCTATTCCAGCGGCCTACATTAAAGACCGTGTTATTGAGCTCAGTGAGTGTATATTTGTTTATGTGCGCCTGCTGGTGCGCATACACAATAGAGCGGTAATAGAACATTGAGGGGATGTCGCACTTGATGTCACCTACTTAGTATATAGTATTCACATGTTAAAACTTATGTGTGATTAATTAATTTATGAATGCGTTCATCTATTATATAATTATATATTTTTTAGAATTGTCTGGAATTTATATTTAAAATATAAATTATAAAATATATAAATGGTTTTCATAGATTATAAATTACATAGATTATAAATTATATTATATTATTGAATACATATATTTGATTAATTATGACTGTACTGATTTTATCTGCTTGTATAAATCAGATAAATATACTTGCCATCAGTGATTTTTTAATTTTCTTACTTTCATCAACATTTGATAATATAGCTTAGTAAAATCAAACATATTTTATTTATTATATATATATATATATTTAAATTTAATTTTTAAAAATATAATAATTTAAAAATATTATTTCAATAGTTTATAATATGTGTAAATGTAATCCCTAGCATGTATACCATATAATCATAAGGCGATTAGTCTAAAACAAAATAAATGTTTAATTTAAATTTATTTATTATATATAAAATGTCTGCCATAAAAGGGCAATACAAATAACACTTGGTTATAATTAATATCATAAAAAAGGTGTGTCTATATATCTAATTAAGTTGGAGGTATCTAAGATTAGGTATTACGATATGGATGATATATCGTAGCCAATCAGGGGTCACTATTTAGCTGATGAAAGTAGCTGGTCACGAGATTAACTCACTTATGATCTCAACGCAAACATCGATAGTACAATGATAGGTTTCATGCCGATAAGATTAGCTACGGAGATAGGTGAGATGGGGTCGAGACACGAAGGATTATAATAAAGTATTATTTCTAGATTATTTTAAACAAGTTGGATTGATAGTAAAGGTTGTTTAGATGGTAAATTAGGTTTAGGCAGTGACTATTCATTGGAACTATTATCCAACGGTTGAATAAAGAATGAAAGGGAGCGTGTCAGTTACTGTAGTTGGTCGTCGGACTTGATCGTGAAGAGGGGCTAGGTAGGGGTAGTGGGGCTTGATCTGGTAGTGGGGCTAGTTAGAATAGTGGGTCTTGAATAAGTAGTGGGTATTAATCGGATATGGGGGCTTGATCGGGTAGTGTGGTTTAATCTGGTAGATGAGCTAGTTAGAATAGTGGGTCTTGAATAAGTAGTGGGGCTTAATCTTGTAGTAGAGTTAGCTAGGGTAGTGGGACTTGATCGGAATGTGGGTCTTAGATCGTGTAACGGTGGCCTATATTCTGAGAATGCGAATGTGTTTCTCAAGTTTGATGTCAGGCTGGAACGCGAATCGAGAGTGTCTGTTGATCTCGTCGATAGCGAATTCTACATGACGACTGACCACTGGGTCCAGCCCTATTTCTCCTATCACCACCCTCAGCAGGTTGTACACTCTACGTATTACGTTCTGCATTATCTGTTACGGTAGTGGTGGTGGTGGTGTTAGTGGTGGTGATGGGGCTCACAGTGGTAGTGGTGGTGGTGGTGGGGCTAACAGTGGTAGTGGTGGGGCTAACAGTGGTAGGTGTGGTGGTGGTGTTAGTGGTGGGGCTCACAGTGGTAGTGGTGGGGCTAACAGTGGTAGGTGTGGTTGTGGTGGTGGGGCTCACAGTGGTAGTGATTGGGCTTACAGTGGTGGTGGTGGTGGTGGTGGTAAAGTAAATAAATATAAAAATTATATACACAAATTAATTATAGTAAAGAGTTAATTATTAAGAAATAAAATAATTTACTGAATAGAAGTAAAATGTTCCCATTAAAAATGATATAAGTTATTATAAATATGTAAATACTAATTTCTCTTAAATTACTGATGTTATGTATGAAAGAAAATGAATTAGATAGACTCTATTCATAGTTTCAATGAATTCATATCATAACATATAGTGTAACAATCGCTAACTTCAAAGAAGTGTTCGTGATCGATGTTGCGTAACAGAAATGACAGAAAGTGGGAGGAGCTTCTTCTTACTAAGGTGCCTTCACTCATCTGCAGACTGCCTTCGATCATCATAAGAATCTATACGCGGGTTATAGGTGTAATTAGAGGTTGTTGTGATAACCTATTGATGATGATGATTGTGGTGATGGTGAAGATGATGATGATGATGATTGTGGTGATGGTGATGATGATGATGATGATGATGATAGTGATGATGAAGGTGATTAATGATGATGGTGATGATGATGATGGTGATATTGATAGTGATGATAATGATGGTGATAGTGATGATGATGATGATTATGATGATGATGATGATGGTGATGATGATAGTGATGCTGATGATGATGATGATACTGATACTGATGAGACTAACTTCCTCCTCGAAACCGTAGATATTATATTTCAATTCTTTAATGATATCCGTCAGTACAGAGATAGAAGAACACTTCACTAGTTCATTGTTGTTGTGCCGGATCACACATAGTAGAGTTGTCAGTACTTTATTCTTATACTTCAGTATTCCTAGGTAAATTAGTTGTGTTGTTAATAGTACTTGTGATGGTGGTAGTGGTAGTGGTGATAGTGATGTATTGGAGGTTATGAATGTGGTGATAGTGATGTATTGGAGGTTATGAAGGTGGTGGTGGTGGTGTATTGGAGGTTATGAATGTGGTGGTGGTGGTGTATTGGAGGTTATGAATGTGGTGATAGTGATGTATTGGAGGTTATGAATGTGGTGATAGTGGTGTATTGGAGGTTATGAATGTGGTGATAGTGGTGTATTGGAGGTTATGAATGTGGTGATAGTAGTGTATTGGAGGTTATGAAGGTGGTGGTGGTGGTGTATTGGAGGTTATGAATGTGGTGATAGTGGTGTATTGGAGGTTATGAAGGTGGTGGTGGTGGTGTATTGGAGGTTATGAATGTGGTGATAGTGATGTATTGGAGGTTATGAATGTGGTGATAGTGATGTATTGGAGGTTATGAATGTGGTGATAGTGGTGTATTGGAGGTTATGAAGGTGGTGGTGGTGGTGTATTGGAGGTTATGAATGTGGTGATAGTGGTGTATTGGAGGTTATGAAGGTGGTGGTGGTGGTGTATTGGAGGTTATGAATGTGGTGATAGTGGTGTATTGGAGGTTATGAAGGTGGTGGTGGTGGTGTATTGGAGGTTATGAATGTGGTGATAGTGGTGTATTGGAGGTTATGAAGGTGGTGGTGGTGGTGTATTGGAGGTTATGAATGTGGTGATAGTGATGTATTGGAGGTTATGAATGTGGTGATAGTGATGTATTGGAGGTTATGAATGTGGTGATAGTGGTGTATTGGAGGTTATGAAGGTGGTGGTGGTGGTGTATTGGAGGTTATGAATGTGGTGATAGTGGTGTATTGGAGGTTATGAAGGTGGTGGTGGTGGTGTATTGGAGGTTATGAATGTGGTGATAGTGGTGTATTGGAGGTTATGAAGGTGGTGGTGGTGGTGTATTGGAGGTTATGAATGTGGTGATAGTGGTGTATTGGAGGTTATGAAGGTGGTGGTGGTGGTGTATTGGAGGTTATGAATGTGGTGATAGTGATGTATTGGAGGTTATGAATGTGGTGATAGTGATGTATTGGAGGTTATGAATGTGGTGATAGTGGTGTATTGGAGGTTATGAAGGTGGTGGTGGTGGTGTATTGGAGGTTATGAATGTGGTGATAGTGGTGTATTGGAGGTTATGAAGGTGGTGGTGGTGGTGTATTGGAGGTTATGAATGTGGTGATAGTGATGTATTGGAGGTTATGAAGGTGGTGGTGGTGGTGTATTGGAGGTTATGAATGTGGTGATAGTGGTGTATTGGAGGTTATGAATGTGGTGATAGTAGTGTATTGGAGGTTATGAAGGTGGTGGTGGTGGTGTATTGGAGGTTATGAATGTGGTGATAGTGGTGTATTGGAGGTTATGAATGTGGTGGTGGTGGTGGTGATAGTGATGTATTGGATGTTATGAATGTGGTGGAGGTGGTGGTGATAGTGATGTATTGGAGGTTATGAAGGTGGTGGTGGTGTTAGTGTTAGTGATGTAATAGTGATGGTGATAAAAATGGTTATGATATTGTTCTCATGAGCTAATCAGTAGATATTATATCAACCAGAGTATACAATATATATATATATATATATATATATATATATATATATATATATATATATCAATTTAAAGAAATAACATCTTTAATTGGATGCAATAATTACATTGAAATAAATTGATAATTAATAGTTAGTTCATCATTCGTATATACATGTCATATATTGTATACAACGAACGTATTACGACTATAATTGTATTTATTCTAACCGAATTATCACGATATCTGCATTACTTAAGTGATTGTAAATAAATTAATATATAATATTTAATCACTTACAACATAGGGATATATAAAACAATGTAGGGATTCGTATTGTTGAATCTTCACTACTGTTTATTGGCCTACATAGTTAGAGGTTATGTCCTCACAATGGTCTACATGCCATTAGTTATACATGTGATGTACACAAAGTCTATTTATAAATATAAGAACAATAGTAGTGTAAATATAATGCTTGTGTGTATGTGAAAACATTATATTATACATGATGATAATACAAAGTAAACATACATATGTCCTTGCATACACCTCACATACACAACACAATGGATTACATACATATGTCCTTGCATACACACATACACAACACAATGGTCTACATACCTATGTCCTTGCACACACACATCAACACCTCAGCCCAGCGACACATTATCTTGCCGTCAATAGATTTGGAGGTGGACTCCAACTCGTCGAGTATAATCAACAACATGCGATCTGGTATGAAACAAGCCATAGCTCTGATACCGTTAATTGCCTGTGTGATGGACGGGGGAGATTGGGGTACGTTATATGTATATCTTGGGTCGGTGACTATTTAAAAAAACAATTAAAATATATATATATATGTATATGAAAATTGTACAGATATATATACACTACAATATAATCAATAATAAATATAAGTTAACTAAGTATTATTGATATATACAAAAAAATATAAACAAATAATCTAATAAAAAAGTTATAGCCTTTACAAAATATTCCTTTTCCCAATGTTTTACATATTAACTTGCAAACATCGCATATCACCTTAATATCAAGTTATCAGAGTTATATCCGCAGATATTTAAAAATAGAATTTTTCGAGTGCTCTATATAACATTCGAAAATTCACAAATAATTTAGAAGTATACAAAGTATACATTTATTATACAGATAATACTATATATATTATTATAATGTAAAAATATAACATATAGTATCAAAGAGCAAGGATACATTGTGCATGTTCCTGTGAAGTAAACACTCACAATAGAGGCATTGTATATAGATGAATGGTGTACAAGCAATGAATGTATACTATGAATTAGTTGTTTAACTAAGGTCATACAATGAATACCAGCTTAATATCTATATGAACAGGTCTATACAATAGTACCATAGTATAGTATACATTTTATCTGTAAAACTATACACATATATATATATATATATATATTTATATTTGTGTATCTTTATATATAACATATTGTAAAAAAAAACATATATAATTAGTTTATTTAGACTCTACAATAAATAATTTTGTTATTTAATATATCATATAATTTATAGTTTTAATATTGGTGAAACAAAATTAAAGTGATATTAAAAATAAGAATACTAAGTGAAATATAATAATTTTCTATTAAAAATATGATTTAAAAATAGAGATGTCTTATTGCAAATATATAAAATTCCATTTGAATATGATTACAATCATGAATACAATAGGTGATATCAATGACATGACGTTTACCTATGCATATTTTGTGAACATTTAAGCTTGCATTGTATTATCATATTGCATCATGGTCCAGGAGTATATATTTAAATTTGATGCAACAACTCACCATTAAAGTAATGCTTTCAATACGATTATATTAAAATCATAATATAATGTAACACTATTTATATTATATAGACGGTCGACGTAAATAAAATAGAAAACATTTTTCAATACAAAATGAATTTATAAATAAATTCTTGTTTAATAAAATATATTATAGAAAAATAATATATGCTATTTTATTAATAAATTAATATTTGTTATATTTTTGAAATCATTGAACTATAATTAAATATACCTTTGAAAGTTATCTAATTCAGAGTATAAAAGTTACAGTTGTAGAAGTATGATGTGAGAGCAGACTGAGTGATATTTTCACAATATATAATACTATATTATACTATACAAGATACATAATATATTGATTTCATGACAAATATATCTAATTATTTGAAATTATTATAATAGTGCCAACATAATTTAATATTATGAATATATACAATTAATTTACTCGATATGTGAAATAAAATACATTTTATATAGCACATAATAAAATAAATCCAGTTAAAATATCAAAAATTACTTATTTATAACATTGTAAATAATTTTTTTTTAATATTTAGTATAATTTAACAAAACATAAATTAAAATAAATATATAAACAGGATTATAGATTAAAAAATAATCATTTATTAATTTTGTCGATATTATAAGTTAAATGAATAGTTATGGGAACAATTCAAGTATTTGTAGAGCATAGCCTCGTGCTTTTTAATTCGAACGGGTTTAATTCAATACGAGTCTACTTCCTACCCATTAGAGTATTTTTTATTGGAGGTTGGGTATTTAAATTCTCTATGAAATACTCGAAAAATAGATATATATATATATATATTCATTCAAATAATAGTAATTTTAGTTTTAATTTTATTAAATTAATATTGTTATTTGTATATTATATTTTAATTTTACGGAACTTATTAACATCCAGTAGTAAACCTATTTTTCATTATAACCTGAAATTATAAAAATAATCAAAAAACTTTATCAAATTTAATATAAATACTATTATTCCAAAGATAATTTACTAAATATTATGATATAATAATAACTTATATATGTTTATATATCAAAGTAATATATTACTTGTAATACTTAGTGATGGGATATTATTGGGAGCAATTAGTAAAAGTTGATTACTACTGAATTTTATTAAATCTCCACTCTACATATATTCAGAAGTTAAATGTATTCTATATTTACAAAAAAATACTATTTTAATTTTCTAATAATGAAAGAGTATTTAATGAAAATGTCTTGAAACTCATCCTTTTTATAGATGTTCTTAATTTTCTTATTTATAAATTATGCCCTGGTTGAATGAAACTGTTTCGAGATTGTCTGAAACCCACGACTATTATACTGAAACCCTAGGCTATTATTTTGAAACTCCATTGCACTAAACTGAAACAAAGTCGAAACATTACTATTGGGTTTCATTGCCAACACTAGATATGACATTTAAAATATAAAGGAAAAGCTATGAAATTAAAGTATTAACAATATGCAGCAATAGATAAGTATTTATTACTCGGGTAGTGAGTTATAAATAGCTTTAACTGTAATTTAAATATAGGTAACACTATCATATTTTTACGAATTGTAAGTATATTGATCTATACAAACTAAGTTTTTGTTGTGTTTATTTCTTCAGGTATTATGTTGTTTATAAGGTTTATTTGAACATTATTGAATTTTATTAAAATAATTGTATATAATTATATTCATAATTTTATACACATTTTTTAACAAAAATAACTTGCTTAGAATAATTTACTATAGACCCAGTTATTTTCTACATATTCTGAAGTGTATGATTATATATACAATACTGAACACTACTACTAGAATACAACGTTGAGATACTAACTTGTAGATGTATGAAACTGTCGTAGTGAGTTAAACAGTCCTTGAATATCTGTACAGTGAGTAAGCATGTAATAACATATCGCTTACAATATTTCAAACATACGCCATACTTAATATTTTATCATAAACTTGTATTTATCAATATTTATCAAAAAATGTTAGAAAAAAAATTATAAATTTGAAATAAATTTGAAATAAATTTAAAATAAATTAGAGATAAACCAAAGATAAATTAGAAATAAATTAAAGATATTCTAGAGAGATACGCTAGAGATATGCTAGAGAGATATGCTGCCGTAATGTTACATACATCTAGTACGTCTTCGATGTGGTCCATTGTTTCGCCTTCCCTGTAGCCGAGAAGTTTGATGAGCGCCATGATACCGTGACCTTTGATCGGCACCGACGGGTTAGACACCAAGGTCAACGCCTCTCCGTAGGTCTCCATGTTGTTGGGGTCGGGTACTTGACCTAGGGGTGTTGAACATCGAGGTAGTAGGGCGCGGTGAGTGATATAAGAAGCGCGTTATAAAGCTGCGATCACACAAATACGCATGAAACGAACTATAATTCACACACATTCTATATATATATATATATATGTATATTTTATTAGGTAAATAACAAAATAAATAAACAAAAATATGGGAGAAAAAATAGATGAATTGATACACAAATTAACATTAGTTTTACATTTAATAAAAAAATGCCTTGGTTTATGCACACCGAAATATAATATATATATCATATATATGCATATACTATATATATATATGTATAGAATATATATGATGGCATAACTTATAAAAATAGAAATAATTTAATTTCCTATGTCGGTATATGTGCGGTGTGAACCCAGCTTAAGTATGAATGATACCTAATATAGCATAGCCATGTACCAGGTACATTACTGCTAAAACTAAACTGCTTGCTCTTGTAACTAATAACTTACTTCGCGACTAATAATATTACTTAATATAATAACTGGATGCGCGGGTTTCAACTAATGCACGCTGTAAGGTGAAGCCTCCATATGTTACTAGGAATATTACTAGGAATGATTATGTCATGGTTGAACGATTCTCGCCTTATTATGGAATACGGTATTTAGTGAAACAAATCACTTCATATTAACGGAGACTTCGCAATCAATTATCGACAATAACGAATAGTAAAACGAGTCACTGAATAGTGTATGTGTTTCTGTGTAGAAACACAGAACGTTACGGACCATTGTAGGGCAGGAGCACTATCCACGATGCAATACTCCTCTACGCATGAGTTAAACACCTAATGGATGATAGATAATACGGGCGTAAAGTAGCCACTAACGATTATCTACGATGATTGTCTTGTGCGATTTTAATGTTAAAGAAGGCGTGTCAGAGATGATGGTTATATTCTTTCTTTCTTTGTCTTTCTTCTTAGTGTCTTTGGTAAGTTTTAGACTAATTTCTTCCGCTTCTATGTCATTAATATAATATAGATTAGATAAATGTATAATCAAAATTATAGTATCAATAATTTATTTATTATACAATTTTAGCTAATTTAGAAAAGATAATAAAATTAATAAAATTAATTATAAATATAGTCTATATTAGAATATGTTTATTAGTCATATATATATATATATATATCAATATTGGTAATAACTATTATGAACATTAATAAATTATAAACTCTATAAATATTATAAATAATACTAATACTACATATATTACTATTACTATGAGTTACTCGTGATCAATAGATTACAGTACACTTTGGTTACAGTGATGTAGTGGCATGTACCGGCTGTCTCTACATAGTGCCTAGTGAAGTTGTATTAAACCCTTATTCAGCATTATCCTACTTCTTTTGTTGATCGTGCCGATACTCTGACAGAGGTTGGTAGCCATCTCTTTAGTGTACTGCTCCGGGTGTATTAGCACAATGGTACTCAGGTAGGGCACACATTCCACCAGTATGGTGTCTATTTCCTTATCGTTAGCCTTAAGGTATTGGGTAGTAGTTGTAGTAGTTGTAGTGGTTATAGTGGTGGTAATAGTGGTAGGTTTAGTAGTAGTAGACTACCTCTCTCTCTCTCTCTCTCTCTCTATCCCCTTTACTCTCTCTCTATCCCCTTTACTCTCTCTCTATCCCATTTACTCTCTCTCTATCCCCTTTACTCTCTCTCTATCCCCTTTACTCTCTCTCTCTCTCACTAACAGCATCACTAACCACTAGATTATTAGTGAGGACGCATGACAACAGTGTGATAGCGATGACTAGGGAGTTCTCGTTCTCTTTAGCCTTGTCTTTAGACGCTTGTGAATGTAGAACTATGTTGGATTTCAACATCTTATCCCCTCTCTGCAGTGTTTCCTGCGATGTGTGTGTGTGGTGGTGCTGATTAGTATGAGATTAACATTAAGGGGAGGCCGCATAGCTGAAATTTGATAAAATAAAAATAAAAATAAAAAAAAATTTATTATAAAATATACATTTATAGAATGTTATTTAGTACCTGTTAAAAAATAAATAACGAAATCGTGTTAGAACTACTATGAAAAGTAACTTTTGTGGACCACTATATAATATAAATGTTTTATTATGTTATCATTTACTTGTAAAATATTGTGTTTTTATATATAAAAATATATTAATTTATTATTTTATAATAATTTATTTCCATATAATATATATATATATATAAATGTAACATAGTGTGTTTTTATATATTTTATTGTATTCATCTATCTGTGTATTTATGTATATTTTCATTTATAAATATTTGATATTTTATTTATATAATTACTTATTTATGTAAATATTATTTATTATTATTTTTAATTTATATATATATATATATATAATATAGTGTGTTTTTATATATTGAAATCTACTCATTTATTTCCATATAATTGTAAAATATTGTGTTTTTATATATAAAATATAATATATGTATATATGATATATGTATATATTATATATATAAACAATAACTATTGAATTCATAATATGTATATAAATGTAATAAATATAAAATAATGTGTTTTGTGTATTGAATTATAATATATTTATATAAAATAATGTGTTTTATTTATTGAATTATTGAATTTATAATTGAAAAACTTTGAATGCAATTTACTCAGAATAATTGTTTATCAATACCTATAGACTTCAATTGCCTACTACTCTCAGAATATGAATACAATCTATCTAATTTTTATTGATATATATAAATAACATTTATAAGAATATAGTGATAACTCAATAATAGTATTTTTTTTATACATTTATTTTTTATGCTATTATATGAAAAAATATATATAAATAATATATAAATACATATATATAAATACATATATATAAATAATTTATAAAATATATTAGAAAAAATTATTATTGTATTGTAGCTATATATACCCTTAGTATAATTTAAAAATTTCTCATATATTTATACAATATCCATTGAGTAGTAGGCTTTTGAATGACACTATGAATTTCCTATCTAACACATGTAAAATAAACAAAATGGCGGCGGTGTGCGGCCTCCCCTTAAGATGCTAATATCCACATCACAGTAATCACTATGCCATCCTCCACATGTTATTAGTAATGATTACGTATCTTTTATTTGGAAACCCTTTATCGAATAAAAATTAATTTTATTTCAAAAATTATCGGATAAAGTCAAAGGTCTAATGGCCGGTCTAAACGCCTAGTGGTAAAGCTACAACAACGAGATGTCCCGGGATCGATCGCATTTAGTTTTGCTTTCTCTAGCGTGATTATCGAGTACTTAGCGCTAGTTCGAAAGTCTAGAAAAAGTGTTCACTTATATATCGTGAATTGTCGAGGAGTTCTCAGTTATTTATAACACGTTCGAGTCTATGATTTCTCAAGGGTACATTTGTATCCGCTATTACTGTACACAATTCAATAAATATTTTTATTAATATTAGATATTATATATCAATATTATATATCTATTCGAATATAAACTATACATGTTAGCATTAGCATTCATTAGCGGTGAGTTGCTGTTAACATTGATCAGTACTAAAGTGGCGTGGCGTAACGAAGCTGATTGTTAATAGCGTGTGGAGATATTATACTCGGAAGTAGATGATTATTTAAAGTATTTCCTATAAAATATTTAAATAATATAAACTTTAAACATTTGCCTCGGCGAGGGTTCAAACCCGGGCATATTGCACGGTAGGCGGCGATGTCAACCGCTCACCTACCGTCAATAACACTAAATACAGCGCGTGCTTACCTTGCCGATTATGGCTATTCTCTTAGGCTGTCCGATGAATTGAACAATGAGGTCATTGTTGTTGTCAGCCTCTACCAGAATGCAGTCGAGTAGTTCTGTTCACGAGAGAATGGGCATTAGATGAAACGGGCCATTTTAATTATTACAGGAATAAGAATATGAACAATTGTATACTCCTATAGTATACGAGGTACTTGCTGGTAGTTTAGTGTGTGTTTATAGTGATGTATAGTTGATACTGCGAGCCAGCATACGCTTATACTAACTACATACGAGATGCTTGTGGTAGGGGTGACTTCTTTCCCTGTCTATTAGACCATTCAATTCCTGATAATAGTGCACACATATATATGTGTTGTATATATACAATGTATGCATTCGTAATAAATATTAACATTAATAACGTATTAAATGTCTTAAATTAAAAAAAAATTAAAATGAGAAATGAGAAATGTTATTTGAATGCAAAACTTACTAGACTAATTAATACACATATAAAGTAATATATATATATATATATATATATATATATATATATATATATATATATAATTTATATCAAATAATTGTATTAAAATTGAATATATGTAAAATAATAATAAAATGATAGTAAAACTAAATATGATATTTCATAAACATTCACGTATTATAAACATTTAGAACAATAAACCTAAACAAATAATAAATATGAAAATTAATATACCACATGATAAAAACTAACCTATTAAATTCCATTTACGATATCTAGTTATTTAAAATAGTATTATAATAATGAGCCCTCATTTTTTGGAATAAACTACATTGTAAATATACACAATATAAAGATCAATTAAATACAAAGATCTACAAAATAGAGGGACAGTCTTCAAATTAAGTCTTCAAATAATATATATTTAATACAAAATAGAATTATTTTAGAAAAAAATACATTAAAATAATATAAATTAAAATAAAAATAGACATAAATAAATAGTATAATTAACTATGACAACTCCTCTTTATGACTATGTAAACAAATTAATACAAAATTAAGAAGACGACGAAATAAATAGAGACAAATTAATAGAAATGATGAGAAACAACAACAAAAATATCCATTAAACACAAGATATATAATCATGAAATGGATCTGGCTAGAGTGGATATTGGGGGGTGACGACTAACGTATCACAAACTTAGTATACATTTGATTCTATGAGAATGAAATAAAATTACAAATTAAAAAGTTTTAACTTTGCATGCATAATAATATTATATTAATTATAGTAAATTCTTCCAATATATGAAAAATATCATGACTCTTTTATGATATGAAAAATATTTTCGAAAATAATAAATATTTATTTTTAAATTTTTATAAAAATAAAAATTTAAATTATTAAATAATATACGTTAGAAACTCGTTAAAGTAGAATTACGTAAGAATGCGTACATTACATACGTAAGTACGTATGTAACCTTTAACAGAAAAATGAAGAAATCGGCGTTAAGTTCCTTGTCTTTCAGCTCTGCTAGGATGTCCAGCACAGTTCTAGTAATCGTTGATACTGCGTTGGTAGGTGGCATACTGCTAGAGAGAGGGGTGGGTTAGGGTGAGGGGGGGGGGGTGAGGGGGTAATCACAAATGTCACATGGTAAGCGTAATACGGGTTTAAATTAGTATAATCTATAGAAATATCTATTGACATATGTATATATAAATTAATAATAACATAATATATACAGATATTTTTGCGGTTATTTTAATTTCTTTGATAGCATAGTTTAGCGTATGCGTTATATAGTTATGTGTTAATGATGACAACATGTAACGCTACTACGCATAGCTTGAGTGACTGACTTGTTGTTGTCTTCGACATAGAGCATTTCAGGTTTCATGCTGGCGAGGATATCGTGTCCGTGTATCTGATCTAGGAACACTTTACGAGTGCTGGGTACCTCCTTTACGACTATACGGTATATCTGATGGGCGTACAGTCTGGGGGTGGGGGTGTAGTGGTGAAGGGGGGGGGGGCAGAGGTAGATCTGGTGGGCGTACAGTCTGGGGGTGGGGGTGTAGTGGTGAAGGAGGGGGTGGGGGGTAGGAAAAGGATAGAGATGGGAAGCTTTGAAGAGATGTAGGGGAAACAGGGCAAACTACGATGAGACAGGGGAGGAGAGGGGGGAGGCGTACTTGTCTTTATTCTCGGTGAAGCTGATGCAAGACATGGAGAGTATCTTACGCATGCCATCAGCACCACTCATTGTAGAGAGGTAGCGGCAGATTAGAGAGATTATCTGTTTCCTGTGAGCAGTGGTAGTGTACAGTCGCGTGAATGTGCCTAGTGAATGCATACTACGATCTTACGCGACTTTGAAATTATATAATACGGTGTAATATATGAGAAGGTTGAAAATAAATATGTATATGATTTAATGAATCAGATATTTAAAGATATTCAATCAAATGAGTACAAATTTAAACCTATATACGTATTTAAAGAGAGTATAATTAATAAATAGTTGCGATATATACATACGGATATATAACTAAATAAATAATAGAACAATGCATTATGCGTATATTACAGGCATATGTTGTAAGGCCCGTCCCTAGCGGTTAAACCTCCACTGTGATATTCGCAGGTGCGTACAGAAGTGAAACAGTATATCGACCATGGGGCCGATCATCTCCACTATCATTGGCTGTTGGTAGATCACCTGACCACGTTTACAGAAGATGTGGTACAGCGTTTCCAGTTCGTACGTGATGTTGTATTCGGAGCCGTATGGGATCTCTGTACGGCAACAGGGGTTTGAGTGACAGGTATATTCAACAATGTGAGAGATAATTAGCTTACAGCGTTGCTGACGGTTAAAGCTACGGTACCGTGATTTGTGTGACAGATATGCTAATATAATATGTTATTACAACTGAGGATTAAGATGATTAAGAAGGCGTAGTAATTAAAATACGAGTAGCGCCGTATACATTTTTTTAGATACAAATAATGACACTATCTGGTATGCACCTCTGCAATGATTGAGTCGCGAGAGACTGTCCCTAAAGATGAGATTCTTCAGTAGCACCGACAGGGTGTCGTCAAACTCTAGCAGACGGATGATAATGGAGGCTGAGGTCTGTCTCAGGAAGCTGGCCCCACAATGCAACAGCGTTGATAACTGTTCATTGAGGTTATACAGTGGTTAGAAGAGGATTCGATATTCGACGGAAAAAGAATATCGAGCGATATTATTATTTTAGGCGCTGGTTTAATCGTGTTTTTGAATTGTTTTTATAATATAAAATATAATCGATGATTTGTATCGATTTAATTTATATAAATTCATTCATAATTTGTCAAATATACATATATAAATAATGATCCCTTCGATAAGGCTGGCAAACGTATAATTTGTTTAGAAATAAATATATTTTTAATAAAAATGATATTATATAAAATCAGTAAATGTAATACATTATCTTTACGATACACTGCCGATGCATGAAGATAACTACGAGTGCCACTAGGTGGCAGCAGCGTGACCTGATTGAAGAGTTCGTCGAGGAGGTCAGTACGCAGATAGCTACGTATAATGGTCATGATGATGATGGAGACCTGTTCGCATTTCTCTTCCTCATCGAAGTTAGTCAACGATTCGGTGGACCTTTATGTGTGGTGTTATCAAGGGGGTGTTTACGGGTGTTGTTAGTAGGGGTGGGTGGGTGTTAATAGGGGTTGGGTGGGTGTTAGTAGGGGTTGGGTGGGTGGGTGTTATCAAGGGGGTGTGTACGGGTGTTGTTAGTAGGGGTGGGTGGGTGGGTGTTATCAAGGGGGTGTGTACGGGTGTTGTTAGTAGGGGTGGGTGGGTGTTAGTAGGGGTGGGTGGGTGGGTGTTATCAAGGGGGTGTGTACGGGTGTTGTTAGTAGGAGGTGGGTGGTGTTATTAAGAGAAGTATGTGTGTGTTATTAGTAGGGTGGGTAGGTGTTATTATGGGAAGTATGTGGGTGGGTGGAGAGCCCATTTCAGTAATTTTTGTAGTTCCATTCTTAGAAAAGTTCCATCTAACTAGGAATAACTCCTTTTAATCATTTCTGATATAATAAAAAAACAAATTTTAAAACGGCTACAAATTAAGAAATCAATAACAATATAAAAAGAAGAGAATTTATTACATTGAAAAATATCGAAAACATTTAAATCACAGATATATTCAACAATAAAATATTTACAAGTATGTAAATAAATATTAATATATAAATAGTCATACAAATATTGAAATATATAGCTTATTTTATGTAGAAATTGTATGTTTACAATTATTTCAATGTTTACAAATTATATTTATGAAAATATCTCTCTATTAGTATTTATATCTATGATCTTTATATATATAAATATATAATATTCACTATATTATTAATATGATACTATTTCATTGTATAATTATATTGTAAATATAATACTAAAGACTGGTTCAATTCAATGAATATATTTCTATGCACCCTACCATGAATAGACATATGCATGGTGTATCAATGCACATGTTAGTGTCTGTGAGATGGTGTATGATATACTAGCTTGTAAGTATACATATAAAGTGTACATAAGACTACGTATAAAGTGTACATTTGTATACATATAAAGAGTAGCGGTGGCATCACTAACAGTAGACTTCTGATGGCCACAGTAAGACCCTTAG
Source organism: Osedax fenrisi (assembly GCA_964019155.1). Taxonomy (NCBI): domain Eukaryota; kingdom Metazoa; phylum Annelida; class Polychaeta; order Sabellida; family Siboglinidae; genus Osedax; species Osedax fenrisi. The sequence goes on from OZ025243.1 coordinate 35,171,225, forward strand.
GAGTGCTTAGCAAACGTTCAGACAGTATCTCTATGGTGGAGATCCTCAGCCACTTACGCTTCGTGAACTTGGACGGTTCCGATGTCTTCTTGTTCTCAATCTGCGCGAGGGAGGGAGCCACCGTTGTAGTGGTGCGTACCGATTGGTCGATTAAACACCCCGTTAGATATGTGTATCTCGAGTGGCGGCGGTATAGCAAATATAATGTGTAATAGATGTAGGCTATAAACGCGTATCTCTTTAATTGGTATTAATTACGTTGTAGCGGTGCATGATTACATCAATGATGCACGGCGTGTATATATATATATATATAAATACAAATGTACAACTAGGTATTTAAATCACTAACAGGTATCTAGTATCATGATAATACTAGTGTACATGCACTCTAAGCACTGGTATTATCTGAGAGAGAAGTGTGAGTGTGACTCATTAGTTATGACTCATGAGTGATGAGTCATGAGCGAGTGATGTGACTAACGTAAGCCTGCAGCATGACCAGGTCTATGAAGATGAGGCCGAGGTAACGCATGCTGCAGAACTTGGACAGGTTGTCGTGGCACCACTTAGTGCGGGCTAGCATCTCAACCTTCAGTTCAGGATCCTGGTCTGTGGATGCGGGGAGGGGGGGTGGTAACTGTGGGGGTAGAGATAGCTGTAATGCGAGATGAGGGTGGTACAAGGGTAGGCGATCGCGCTAGGAATGACGGTGTCGAAGGTGCGAGAGACGACTCTAAGAGAAGGCGTTAGGAATACTATAAACTTGAAATGAACGCGTACGAAACATAGTCGGTCGTATCTGGAATACTCAGTAATGTTAGATGAAGGTACGCGGTATGAAAGATAGTAACATATGACTAGACCCGTATGGATGCTATAAGTAAGATGTAGCAACACGAGAATAGGTATTACATGCTAGATAGTGTTAGGTCGATGGGGAGACAGTGATACATGCAGCTAAGTAGAGCTAGATAATGGGGGTTGCCACCACCACCACCACCACTACCACCACCACCACCACCGACGCTGTACTAACCGATCATTCTATTGCTGCGTTTAAGATGACTAAAGCCTACAAACACCGACAGGAAACATTCGTCCATGACGATGTCGGCGAACTTCTGCAGCGCGGAGTCGATGCATCTCTTATCCACCTGCGCATCGGACGAGGCCGTGGGTATGGCGTCCACCGGAGCGCGACCTCCAGCCGACGACCTCAGACCGAACTCTGCGGCTGAGAACGTCGGTTCCTCCTGGCTGTTCCGTCTCTTCTCCTCGTGCAGATCTCGTTCGGCTAGACCGATCGGCCGACGACCTTTAGACGAAGGGTCGCGATATCTCAAGGTGGTGTCCTCGATGTGCCAAGGACCGGGCGCTACGATACGCCGGTCAGCGGTATCTAGGACGTAGTGCAACGCCTGGATGACGATGAGGAGACGGTGGTCGCGCAGGTTCCACTCTTCCAGTGACTTCGGGGTTTTCAATAACTCTTCTCCCTATACGAGTGGGGGGTGAGGATGTATTGGTGTGTGGGAGTAGGGGTGTGAGTGGAGGTAGTGGTGTGTGGGGGTAGGGGTGTGAGTGGAGGTAGTGGTGTGTGGAGGTAGGGGTGTGAGTGGAGGTAGGGGTGTGAGTGGAGGTAGGGGTGTGAGTGGAGGTAGGGGTGTAGGCTTGGGTTAGATATTCGGCTCGTAAAAGAAATTCTCAGATATAATTATTTAGGAGATATACATATAGAGTTACATATTGTACATTTGTAAGTCTATACACGACTATATATATTTCTTTTTATCATATAATATGCTGTTATATTATATTTATTTGTTATTGTTGTGTCTGTTATTCTCATAAAATCCATTCTCAGATTGTCTAACTTCATTGCAGACACACATAACTTATATCTCATATGTATATGATATCAAATCTGGTTGATATAAATCTGACATGCATGAAAGATACTTTACAAATTCATAGAGATATCAGTATTAATACTGATTATTAATTTAATAGTAATAGAATTTCAATATGAGACTATATTAATAACTAATAATATCATATATATAAAATAGTATAAAAAAGAACTAATAGAATAAGATGGCATTATTGCAAATATAGAAGTTGAGTAATATTTATATATTCATTATGGTGTAATTAATAATTGATATTTATATGATATATAGATATATATATATATATATATATATATATATATAATTTTAAATAAGCCTAATATTAATTTAACATGACATGGCTTAGCATGGTGAAAGTGTGCTATATGCCTAGTGGAATTATGTAAATATGCTGCATGTTTAGGGTACATGCGTATTGCACACCCGTACCAGTAGATATAGGTACCCACACGCACACACCCATACACACATATACACACCCACATACTCACATAAACATGCATACTCACACATACTATCATACCCACATACTAACACATACACATACACATACACACACACATGAATAACGAGGCATACCGACCATTTGACTGGAGATCTTAGGAATACACTCGCGCATGATGAACGGCTCGACTCCTAGCCTAACGATTGCCTGGCAGGACATCTCTAACAGCTTGGTCTGGTTGCAGGACAACATCGCGCTGCTTGGTCGGTGGTGAGGAGGATGAGGTGGAGGATGAGGAGGAGGAGGAGGAGGAGGAGGAGGAGGAGGAGGAGGAGGAGGAGGAGGAGGAGGAGCAACAGGTTATTATGCTATGATAGGGATGTTACTCTATTGGGCTTATATAGATAGATAGATAGATGTAAAGTGTATTGTATTGGAACAAAATAAAATCATATGAAATAAAAAAAGTATATACTATATATATTATATAAACAATAAACTTTATATATTATATATTATATAGTGGATTGTATAGAATGTAGACATACAATAGATGCAAAGCGAGAGTCCTGGGTTAGATTCCATGTAGTATTGTATTTCTATAATTTATTTATCAAGAATATAGCATAAGAAATCAAAAGACAAGAAAACAAATGTAGCTTATTTGTATTGTATTGCCCAGTATGTGTATTGCATTGTATTGTACAGTTACCTATACATATTAATATTTATGTTGTTGATCAAAATCTAATTCACACTGTAAAATCAAGCCTGGTTTTACCCAGATTTTTAAAGCCAGATAGAAGTTTCTTAAAATAATTTCAAATTATTATAATATATTTACCTGATTATTTGCCCGATATTCAGTTATTATTCAAAAATGACAAATGTTAAGGACAGGCGCTGGAGTTCATCTACACCATGCTATTTATATCTCCACCGAAAATGCTACTGATAAAAAATTAATAAAGATAATTACATACTTTTTTTTTTATTCAATAGATACTATCCTAATACATATATATTATGATTTTTATAAATACAATTAATTTAAAAGTATGAAATAAAACAGTTTATAAACGATGAATATTTTTTATTATAAATATATTACATAATCATACATAATCATTATTTATTTAATTAATATAAAATATAATAATAATTCCAACAGGATTTATATATATGTATATGTTATACATTTACAGTACAAATTTCAGATAAAAATGATATAAATTAAAAAAGTAGTAGGCATTTACATGTGGTTACTAAGTGAAAAAGTAAAAACTGGAGAAAATGACATTCAAAGTTTTTACATAAATAATCATAGATAATATGTACAAATATGCAACTATATAAAATATACAATATAAAAACAAATAGGATTATATAACACATGATTTGTTTATTTATGTAATGCTATTTAATCTATGATCTATGCTAAAATAAATCTAGAAATTTTTAAATTAAACGATTATTCTTATAAATCGTAATATAATATTACATATTACAAGTATTTACATAAATACAAAATATATTTATAAATTTATTACTCCTAAAACACTTTATATTGATAGAAATACTCAAAAATATTAAAAAATATTTTAGGATATTATAAATAAAATACAGAACTTGGATAATACATAATAAAAAAATATTGTAAAAATTAAATTATTTAACACATTTTAACTCCAGCGCCTACCCTAAGTTGGGTACAAATCTGACCACATTCAAATATGTATAAAACGTAAATTGTTTTTAAATGATTTATATATAAATATAAATTATTTATAATCATTAAATGCGTATAATCTATTTATATTAACAAAATATAAGTGTTGTTGGTTTTTTAGGTTTTTTTTATAAATATTATAATCAATATTATTAAAAAATTTATAAAAATCATTGCTAATAATTTATTAGAAATTGAAATAATATCATGTATAATGTATAACTTATATAAATTATAATTAATATACATAATATTTGTTAATAATACAAAATTAATTGAAATATTATGCACAAACATATTTACAAAGAATTGCATCACAATTTGACATGCAAAGTAATTGAATGCATATGTTTATCAAAAATCTCTAACAATTAAATATGTTAAGTATGTATAATGTAAAATTACATTTATATTTAATAGATTGTATTTTGTATTTGATTATATTACATTCAGAACTTCTTTTTTACTGAGAATTAATTATATTTAATTATAAACATTATATTAACTCACTAAATGGCAATTTATATTATGTATTGTCAGCTATTTTTTTAATTTATATATACTATATATATTATTATATATATTATATATATTTACCCAGGGTGGGTTGGGGTGGGGACGTAGTGGGGGCGAGGTGGGAGCTAGTATAAACATGTTCCTATTGAATTGCATTACTACTGTATCCCTATTGATAGTCTCAGAGGGGGGGGTGGGGGGGTACTAATGTATCCCTATTGATAGTCTCAGAGGGGGGGGTGGGGGGGTACTACTGTATCCCTATTGATAGTCTCAGAGGGGGGGGTGGGGGGGGTACTAATGTATCCCTATTGATAGTCTCAGAGGTGGGGGGTGGGGGTTACTAACGTATCTCTATTGATAGTCTCCGAGGCACACTTCACCAGGTCGAGGTTAGCCAGTACAAAGTTCCAGTTGTTGTCGTCCTTCGTGAAGTAGCTCTCAAAGAATCCGTTGTCATCGGTTACGGGGAATGTGGTGCCCGCGTAAGACCTCGAGAACGCCTCGAAGTCGTTCACCTTCAGACCAAGACATTCGTTCAGGGTACACGGGATGTCTGGCATCGTGTATTGTTTAGCGTCAGTTTATTGTTCTTATTATTGTTATTATTATTATTATTATTGTTATTATTATTATTATAGTTATTATTATAGTTATTATTATTTTTATTATTATTGTTCTTATTATAAACAATTATTTTGTGAAGCAAAGATATAACACTCCTTATTTACGCAATGTTATTAATACCTACTCCCTGCCGCTCTCTACTGACGGTATTATCGAAATCACTGAAATAGATTTAGTTTGACATGGTTTCTAATAGAAACTTTCTATACAAGAATGTCTTCATTGTTCTATTAAATTACATGCAATATAAGTTAGATTTTACTCGACTCATAGATATGTAATAGCATTTAATAATAATATATGTATTGCTTTATTATATATACGTAATGAACACTTAGATTTCATCATATAAATAATGATTTAAAACATATTATTTTACATTTAAAAAGTATATAGTTTGATACGAATTTACAATATAAACAACACATTTGACCAAAATTGAACCTACGTAGATGACGCTGTTCGTGTTTTGGGTACAAAATCGAATTATACGATTTAGAGTAAGTGATATATATTTCCTTAGAAAAATCATTGGTAGAAGTATACATATGAATATAATTAGGGTCGGTTTTTGATTACAATTAACAGGGTGTTTGTATAGGTAGTTGAATACTGATTTGTATCTATGCGATGTAATGTTATACAGCACATCTCATTAAACATTTTATTTGGTCGATATAGAGGTATACCAGTCTGTCGACTAAGGTTGAATATAGTCTCTAGAAGGTTATATATCGGACCACCCACCAACGTATATAGAATACGTCACCATATTTAAACACACCTATTTATATGTGATATTTTATATGCGAAACTCTATATTTAAATATGTATACAAAGATAGAAGAAGTTGTGTTATTGTATTATTCAAACTCTTCGCATCGATAGGTCAATAGGTCAACGGGTTAAAGTTCAGACTTCTCGAATTAAACTAAATACTCACCCTTCATAATAAACATTTATAAATAAATATTGATAAAAATAATAAATTTAGTATTTTTTAAAGCAGGTCGCCGAATGTTATATAGATTCAATCTAAGATTATTAATATAATAATGCCAGAGTTAAAGGTGGGCTTTACTTATATATGCACTACTGCACATTATACACATTATATGAATCATATAATGTGTATAATATATGATATTTGATATAATACAGCTAAAAAACAGAAAAATAAAACCAAACCAAAGAAATCACACAACCCCAAAATAAAAATTTGAACTCTTATATGAAATTGACATTCTTAGAATGATTATTAGAATGATTCTAATAATAATCGGCGGCCTGTTTCGAGATTCACGCTTATAACACATATAAATTAATAATTTATATAAATGTAATTAATAATATTTTCACTATTATATGTAATGTTAAGAAAACTAATAAACAGCAATAAAATATGTACATCCTATATATAGATTAATATTTTGTTATTAAAATTATTAATTTAATTAATTATAAAAAAAATTATAATAAATTGTACCTAATTTTAAGACACTCCATTTATATAAATTATTAAAAATATAATAATTAAATAAATAATATATTCCTAATTATCATTATAAAATATATTAAAAAATACAAACCTGCATCGATATTTTCTTTGAATAAAAGTTCCAGGCCCTGAAATAAATAATCAGCCATATTTGAAATGTATTCAATATTACCGCTCAGTTAAAATAATCCTGGAAATTTCTATTTTGAGAAATTATAAACTTCAAAAACTTAAAATCACTAATTAATAATTACAAATACATATTATTATCGCTTTTAAAAATATATAATATATATATGTATGTTACTAAAACCCAAGATTAAAACATGAATACAAATCTACAACATTTATAAATATAAATATAAACTATATTTAAATATCTTATTATTATTGTAATTCTGAAATATACATAGATATATACGCATATAATTATTATATCATATTATATATGTTTTCATTTATACGTATCAATGGATATAAATATATATCTATATTTTTTATGAATTATAATATTTTCATTGTTTTTTTGATTTTAGTTTAACCGTTAAATACATTGTTATATAGACAACTTAATAATACTTAATATGCCTTTTTATGTTTTCAATATTTAGTGATTTTGGAATTAGTAATTTCCTACAAGTACTTGTTGTTATACTTTTACCACTACTAATTGCCTATGTTTATAAATTTGGAGCAATGGATGTATCACAATCAGGTAATATAATATTAATATATATTTCATAGAATAGATATATAGGTAAATATTTTGAATCAGTTTTCTGTCATCAATGAAATGTCCTATACAAATCAATATTTTTTTTTAATTTACCTGTACATCTTAGATTTACCATTATAATAATGATTATTATAATTTGTATATCATATATTATTATATTGTTATATTATATATCATATATTATATGTTATAGTTGTTATGTAAATCCATAATACATACTATATAACATTAACTTAATGATTATTAAGGTAATCCTTAGGTCCTAAGGACCTTAGGATTATCCTAGCAATGATTTATATATGCTTTTTATGTTCATTAAAGTTGTCTCTATATAATTATTATATATATATATATATATATATTATATAATTAGTATAGTATTTATAGGTGTTATAAATGAATTTTACTATCATTATGATAGTATATATAATTATTATATTATTATAATAATTATATAATTATTATATTATTATAATTATTATTATAATAATTATTATATTATTATAATATAATAATTATATATACTATCATAATGATAGTAAAATTCATTTATAACACTATACTAATTATATAATATATATATATATATATATATACATATATTTATATATATATATATATTTAATAATTATATAGAGACAACTTTAATGAACATAAAAAGCATATATAAATCATATATAATAATTATAATAATATAGCCTATAATATATGATAATCATATATTATAGGCTATATTATATATTCTATATTATATAGTATATAATATTATATTATGAGTCTATATATTGTATATTATATAGTAACTATTATAATAGTATATGCATGAGAGTAACCTTAACAGTGATTTAAATACTATTATTAATAGGCACTACATTTAAATAATTATATAGTGGAACAAATTGTATTACTTTAATATTGTCTATATATATACTGCAATTATTTAAAAAATGAATTAAAGTTTAATATATAAAAAATAAGATATTTATAAAGTACTTAAAATAATAAATATTATAATTATTAAAATCAAGAATTTTAAGAATATATTTAAATGTATAAATTATATGAAAATAACTTATAAACTGAAGCTGCAAAGGTTATAATAAAATAAAATCAGTATAATTTAATTGATACTGATTTAAAATTACATGGATTGGAAGAATTACAAAATATAGTCTACCCAAAGCCCTTTGCCATCTCTTAAATATTATAATATTATCGAAAATATTTATAATATGTCTATGAGAATAATAATATTGGGATATTATATTTTAATTATTTATTTTGAGAAATTATAGACATTAATATTTTTTAATTTTAATAGATTTGATAGATTTAAAATTTTAAACGCATATACACTCTATTTTGAAAAATTAAATATATTAGAAATAGTATACAAATAATATAAAGGTATTTGTAAAAAATGGTATTTAGTTCATAATAAGTAAATAGTATTTACTAAATACTATTTAGTAATAGCTTTTCTTAATAAAATTTAATTAGGTGTAACATTTTAACCTTTAACCTTCAAGTTTAACCACTCCATGTAGTAATAAATACTTCTCAGGCGTGGTGTCCCGTAGGACAGAGTTTAGAGCTGGTCGTAGGCAATTTTTAAGAGGTAAGTTTTTAAAGCCTTTTTAAAACTGTTTGTGCAACTTTGTCGACATAGAGGCGGTGGTAGCTTATTCCATAGCGTAGGTGCAGCACAGGAGAAGGCACGTAGTCCGTGATTTCGGTTGTGATAGGGGGTTTTCAGTAGGTTAGTGACTGCAGGTCTGGCGCTTCATGAAATAGTTTTAGTTGCTATGCAGTTTGCCAAGTAAAGTGGGGAGTTATGATGATATGCATTATGTGTGAGTAAAAGTCATTTATATTTGACCCTAAAACGAAAAGGGAGCCAGTGTAATTTTTTCATCAGATTTGATATAGAGTCATTTGATATTCTGAGTAGATTGTAAATTACTCTAACGGCACTTCGTTGAAGCATATGGGGTTTGCGGGTAGATATGTCAGCCAGAAAGATCAGTAATGAGTTGCAGTAGTCAATGATAGGGAGTACGGTGGAACGAACGAGTGTAGTGCAGGTTTCAGTGGTAAGTGAAGAACGAATTGTTCGTATATTATATGAGTTGAAGTTTGCAGCCTTGACTTTTATGTATACATAATTTTTTAATGTATGCATATGGTCCTTATATAAATACTGAATAATACAATACAGTATAATATTCTAATTATAATGTAATAATATAAGTAATAGGTTTGTAATAATAATATAGGTTTGAACCGAGAAGGATCGTATTTTTAAATTTAAATCAATTTAAAGCAGTATAATATATGCTAAGGAAGCAATAAACTTAACCCAGTGCAATCATCAACCCGCATTCACTCGCCAACTGCGATACCTATATTAATAATTTGTAATCAGTTCAAATTTACGTTCCTTTGGGGTTCATTCCTAATATATGTATATATCTATAGATACAATTTATATGAGATTTATAACGGAGTTAATTATTTCAAAATTGTAAATGTTGACATTATATGTGAACCTAATTAGATATAATTTATATATTATCTCAATATCATTATATTTGTATGTAATAATATATAATAATTGTATTTATATATCATAATTAGTAATAATATTTGATAATCAGGATAGATACAAAATAATGTTAAGTTCGACAATCAACTTATCGTACTAACCATAAGATCATGAGTATATATATATATAACAATGTAGTTATTTATAGACTTATGTATCATTTTATATATTTACATAACTGATTGGTAAAGCAAATCTATTTATATGCTTTATCATCATTGCTAATGACTCATTAATTTGTGCTGAATTATACACAGGCTATTCTTTATCATACGTAATAGGAAGTTACGTCTTAGGTAGTTACGCAACTCGTGTGAAAAGTTCTACATGTTAATGTGTAAATAGGAAGTCTATATTAATTTGTTTAAAAATCGTATTGATATTATATATATATATATATGTGTATTTTTTATTGTGCTATTGAAAATTATGAGATCTATGATAACAACTATATATTAATACGCATATATATAATATTTATATATTTATATATATATAATACACAGATGATGTATTACAAAGTGATTATGCATGACCCAATGTCTTACTTCTTAATATTAAAATGTTACGCATGATGATGCTAATTTTGAAGATTTTAATCCATTCTTCCGATCACACATATGTATCAACTTATAACAAATATAACACTTCGCGTAGGCTTTGTTATGACTTAGCTGACCTCAGTACAGCGATAGTAATGGTCGTCAATGAACCCAGCTGTACACCACCACCGCAGCGGTTTATATTACATATACGCGAGTGTAAACATAAATGTAGTAATATATTACCGCACGTAATAGTGACTAGTATGCGCGTGTTAAAAGTTTGCGTTGAGGATTTAACTTAAAGTTATCGGTAGTATAGGATTATAAGCAATTGCCACAATTGTCCCGGTTCTCTATATCATGCGATACAAAGTCTGTGTAGTGAGTTCGTGTATAGGTGAATAATCTCACCGAAGAAATCACATTGATTTGCGCAGAATAACGAGTGATAAGTCGGTACGTTGAATATGTTGTTAATTAGCTTTACGTCTACTTATTTAACGCCTACTTTTATACGAAACCAGTTAATTTCATCAGGTTACAATGACAAATATTGCTTTAAATTATATAAATATATAACAGTTACTACGTATGCTAAGGTCACCTTTAAAGTCTACATGCTATGCGTACGTGTACTATTACTGGGGAACTACAGTAAGCATGGTATTGTGATATGCCAGGCATGTGTTCAAAGCGGACATTAGGTATAATCTCGATTGTTAACTCGGACTACATATCCCTCAACGTAACTACTGCGACTTGTACTAGAGGATAGATTATAAGTACATGTTAATAAACTTTTTCATTGGTTAAAGATGTAAGGCGTGTAGGTATAGTAGGTAGCCTGAATATAATCGTAATTGTCAGTAAACAAAAGGTATACTGGCAATTCAACACTACCCTTTACTTAGATCATATACGTATGTCCAAAAATACAAAGTTTTTTTTGTTAACATATTTGGAGTATAAAAATGCCTTAGATTAATATTAATTAAATATCATAAAAATTAATTATTAGATTTATGAAAATAATTAAAATGATTCAAAATAGTAGAACTTTTGTTAGTCATTTATTTAACATTCAAAATTGTACTATAACATAGATTATTTCAAATAAGAAGAAATATATATATTTATAAATAATGATTTATTAAATTATGATGATTTTATTGTATATTATAGATATATTAATATATTTTGTGTATTAATTATTTAATCACAATAATATCTATATATATATATATATGTAATATGTTAGATTAATAATTATTTTATAACTGTAATCTATCACTATATAAGCAATACATCAAATACATGTCTCAATCAAATATAAAATTCCCTTATATTTATTTCTGTATATATATTGATTTTATATATATATATATAATATACTAATTTTTCAAAATAATATTACTTTTTTATTGTATATGCTTTCTATGTTACTATCGAAAAATATATTATATAATTTCATAAATATTATTATATTAAAATTACTATTCATTGATTATATAATTAATAGTTAGCGATGATGTCATCACTAGTGTTCAATGCCGTGATTAATTATGTAATGCATTCTTTAGCTGCTTACATACAATCTCTGACCTATGAAAACGGATTTCTAAATTACTCGATGGACATACCTAAATCTGATTCTCCGCTGTGGATTCTCGGGGTGAACTACAGCGCCCTCTATGGTTAGGCTTCATCATCTACACCTTCCTAGTCTACACCTTAGTCTATACCTTAGTCTACATCTTAGTATATATCTTCCTGGTCTATATCTACATTTACATCTATATCTATACTTTAATCTACATCTGTACCTTAATTTATATCTATATCTACATTTACATCTATTTCTATATCTACATCTATATATTGTTATTGTTATTTTATTGTGTGGAGTCCTTTCATCCCATCCAGGAATTTAGATGAAGTTTTCACTTATTACAAATATGGCTCTAATGTCCTTTCGAAGCAGCTCTCATGTTAAAGCATCCATGGTTTTAAAGAAAGCCGATCATATATTTATACACAATTATATTAGATCATTTTTAAATATTATTTTAATACCGTAAGACCTATTTTAATGGTCCGGACGAGGCTCGAACCCATATCCTACTCCCTCTGTGTCCAACGCATTAGCCAACTGAGCCACATAAGCATAATTATTTTATCTATATACACATATACATCTACACATATGCACACACCTACGAAACTTTACGACATCGTGTACTAACAACTCTATTCGCTTCGTAGATCTCGAGGATATCAAGCTGGACATCACGTCGCGACTCTGGTTCACTTATCGTAAAGGCTTCGCACCGATAGGTTTGTTGCCCCCATGGTGTTTCCCCTATCCCCATAATCGTCATCATCATTATCCGGGGCTAGGTTTAGGTACGGTTTCATTGCATGTTTATTTTTGTTGATTTTACTTTATGATTACTTTATGATTACTTTATGAACTGGAAGGTAACATTTGTTGTAAACTATTAACATTTTTAACTATCTTTTTTTTAAGGAGTATACATTTTGAAATACTGGGATATATATATATATATATATTCGTTAGATTTTATTTTTTCTGCATGTATTTGTCTATACTGCATTCAGATTTGTATCTAGATATTGTATACATCTGGAGCATGCGAGTTAGTTTTTATTATCACATATTTTGGTAAATAATGGTAAATAATGTTTATTTGTGGTAATTGGTATTGTTGTAATTATAAATTTTAGAAAATATTATATTTTATTATCAATATATAAGAAATTTATAGTTTTTAGACTTTAATTATTGTGGTTATAATTATATACATTATACCAAATATCACCTATTTCATGATTATTGGAGATTATGTATTTATGAGATTATGTATTTATATATTCACATAGTCATATACATATTTTAACTATATTGATATTATATGGGGGTACAATTCAGTGCCAATATATGCAAATTGATATGGTGTACGCATTTCTATTATGCTCTTATATTTCCAGTTATCAAATATAGATATTCACATAATTTTCTTAATTTATTTTAAGTATATTTACTTTAATTTATTATTTTTTTATATCACATATTATATTTTCATCATTCATATCATATATTTATATATTATATAATTATATTAATTTATTTATTTATTCTCTTTTTATATCTTATACTTATTAATCATTATTTATCAGAAATGTGTAATTATCATCTATATTCTGAAATATTACATAATAATATGTTCAGTAACTATGTAGATTAATCACTTTTTAGTTTTTCATTGTAAAAATATAATGATATTGGTACTCCACAAATATGTTAAATAGTGAATTTTTAGAGTGTTTAATTTAAGTGATTTATTATAATAATTATATAATTTATTATTATAATTATAAAGTATAATATATACTTATTTATAATATACTGTCTATTATATAAACGTTAATATAAAAATATAATAATCTGATTAATAAATTTTGTATACAACAATTATGAAAACACGATTGATATGTATTTATATGATAAATTCATATATAATATGTATATAAATCAGCGATATAAATAAAGTGGATAAGAAATTGAATATAGTTAATGTAATAGAGGCGCTGCAGTCGAAACCTACTACTAAATACCTACTAAATTTTAAATTAATATTATTTATTTATACATATATTGATAATTACTATCTATACTAAAAATAAAATTATATATTTAAAATACATCATATCAACATTCCTCGTAATTTTGTGTATTTAAATTGAAGATATCGTACTCTTTTATTGATATTTATAATCTAAATCCATTGATATAGATAGAAGTCACTTCAATCTATTTTGAAGAAAAGCCTACGGTTTTAATATGACATATATAATATGACTAATATCCAATCAAATCACTGATGCCAGTTTTTGTTAATTTATCGATAAAAGTGCAATTAACGTATCTATCTTTTACATGCATTGCGTGCGTCAATTGCTTATCCAGTTTATTTATATCAATTAAATGATAAAACCATATCTCCCTTTAATACAATGAAATCAATATGATATTAAATAAGATAAACATAAAATAAATAAAAAATGTCATAAAACCTGTACATTTCGTATGCAGATAACTTAGAAAATATATATATGTATAAATAATCATAGTATAATATATATATGTATAAATAATCATAGTATAATATATATATAAATAATAGTTTTCACCTATTTAATTTTAATAATCAGCTTATTTATTACTATTCAATTTATTAATAGTATAGATTATAAGATTAATCATCATCATTGAATTAAATTATAATTATTAGCCTATATAAGAGTATAATTCGCAATATTCTAATCCCGATAACGATAACAGAATGGATGATCACTTATATTAGAATGTATAGAACGCTATTGCATAGATCTCTTATCGTTACGCCCTTCTAGAAGTACAACCCTCACTAGTTCTATCCACCCCTTCCTACCTTTCACCCTCTACGCCACTTTTCACATTTCACTTCCTCCTCCCCTTCCTACCCATCACTTTCTCTACCCCTTCCTACCCATCACTTTCTCTACCCCTTCCTACACATCACTTTCTCTACCCCTTCCTACCTATCACTTCCTCCTACCCTTCCTACCCATCACTTTCTCTATCCCTTCCTACCCATCACTCTCCCTCCCCTTCCTACCCATCACTTCCTCCTACCCTTCCCACTCGTCACTTCCTCCTGCAGATGTGAAGGCTGGTAACTACTTGAAACGGAGACTGCGGTTGAAGAAGCAGGCGTTGAACTGCTTATCGTGTCATGCTTCTAATCCTCGTTTAGTACCGCCGGATCTTCTCCAACTCCTCCTCCTCATCTTCCTTATCTTCATCCTATTCCCCTTTATCCTTCTTCTCAAACTCCTAATACTCCTCTTCCTCCTACTCTCATTTATCCTCTATCTTACTACTCCATATCATTATTGTCCCCCTCCTTCTTATCCTCCTACTCTTTCTCCTCCTACATCTATTTCTAATCCTCCTCATATACCTTCCTCTTATCCTCCTACTATTTATCTTTATATCCTATCTCCTCATATTAAATAACACCATCTTTCTCCTCTTCCCATTTTCCATCTATTCCATATAATTCTCCTTTTCTTCCTCCTATAATAAATGTGAGAAATTGTATTATTAAATAGGGTGTTTAAAGCTTGGAAGTATTTTTATATTATATATATAACATAGTTTACTTCTGATTAACAGTAATTGCCTGAGCATTAGTTTAACTGCTGATATAATATTAGTAAATGCCAAATTAAAATATATAATATATAAATATATACGATCTGATTATTAATAAATATGTATCCCATTGTATATTAGTTTTAGAAATCTATTTATATGATAAGTTAAACATAGTCTCTTATAATAATGAAACAATTGGTATAGCTAGATAAAATATATATATATAATTATACATAATTCATTTATTTATTTAATAATTATATTTATATATGTTTGTTTGTTTACTCACTCGACCACATTTACGACCTATATTTATATAAAAAAACTAAAAGCACTTGATTTTGACACCTTAATAGTATTAGTTTTAAATATATCTATTATTTAGTTTGCAATTATGGTAGAAATATAATACATTCATATTCATTTTATTATATTTTATATATTTTTAATTACGTGTATATAAAACTTAATATAATAACGTAATATATGGTATTTATATTGTATACCTTTTTGTTTTATTTTGGTGCAATCCTTTAATCTTATCCTAAAACTTAGATGAAGTTTTCACTTATAACCATATGGTCAAGATTTCCATTCGACTTCGCTCTCATGTTAAGTCAGCTATAGTTTTAACGAGAGCGGATCATTATTGTACACAAAATTATATAAAATCACTTCTAAATTTTATTTTGTATAATTAATAGGTATAATTGTTATTTTAATGGTGCGGACAGTTATTTATTTATTAATGAAGGTGCCAACTAAAGTATAATATTATAGTATTTCACCTAGTATTAAGAAAACATATATTGTTGTAAAATTGTATGTTACGCTTGAATGATTTCTTGATGATTGCTTGAATGATTGATTGAAGATATCATATTTAATTACGTAGTAAGAGTACATATTTTATTTAATATTTAAATACAAACCCGATAACGTATAATATGTTATTTTGATTATTTGGATAGATATTTATATTTTATTTAATATTATTTATCATTTATTTAAAACATACTTTTAACATATAAGTTATATTTTTTTAATATATTATAATAAATCATTAATTTAAAACAAATTTATATTAAAATCTAATTATTGATATGTAATAATCAATATTATGATTATATCCAAAATAACTATTTTAAATGTAAATATCAAAGAATGGAGAAAAATATTAATACTAAAATATTGCACATGTAAAAATAGTTATTGCTAGAGCTTGTATTCTAATCAATGCGAAAACCCAACTATAGGAATTAATGATTTAAATATGATAATGTTTAAATTTTAATATGATGAAATCCATATGGTATTACCAAGGACAGGACGTATAGCGTATATTTTTGACATTTTTATTTTCCTCGAGTGATTCATCGTATGCATCATGGTCCAGGATTACAAATTTGAATTTTATACAAAAACTCGCTTTTAAATCAATGATTTCATTTTAATCGTATTTAATCGTATTCATAATATAATACACATTATATTATTTGGAATGACGACATAAATTATATAAAAAACATCATAATTGAACCTAATTTATAAATACATTTGTATATTTAATAAAATATTTATATAGAAATACAATTTAAAATATGAATACATTTTTATTTGAAAAATAAATAAATATCTTTAATTCAAAGATTTAGATCTTTGAAATATAATTAAATTTACTACTAAAAAGTGTATATTTCTGAGTACCGAAATTACAATTTATAAAAATGAAATAAAGTGTTAATTTTGTATATATGTCCAATGTAAATATTTGTTATACTAATTAAATATATTTTTCCACCGGCTATTTTAATATGGATAATAATCTAATCGTTACAAGATCAATACATTATGTTAAGATACGAATTATGTCTGAATATTTTTATAATTATTCTTTTCTTATGCGTGAATATGTTTATATTATGTATATCGTATATAGACTATTTGCGATCCTTCGTAGTGTATTAACATCATTGCTATCGTATATAATAATATATTTTTCCACCGGCTATTTTAATATGGATAATAATCTAATCGTTACAAGATCAATACATTATGTTAAGATACGAATTATGTCTGAATATTTTTATAATTATTCTTTTCTTATGCGTGAATATGTTTATATTATGTATATCGTATATAGACTATTTGCGATCCTTCGTAGTGTATTAACATCATTGCTAGCGTATATAACAACATACATAACATACATTTGTGGAATTAGAGACACCTCGTAGACACCCAATGGAAATTTCGTCTGGTCACTTCGTCCACAGAAGTTAGTCATTTCGTTCGAAAAGTAACCATATATTTCGGTCGAAGTGACTAAATTCTGCTGACGAAATGACCAGGTGAAGAAGTGACTCTACCCTCATTAGTGTATAGTGTATATCATACATACCACTACACACTACACTCGTTATAATCAGCGCGTCGTTATCTCCTATCAGACGGCAAGGGGCCTATCTCGGACAACGGCTGGGGTTGCATGCTGCGTTGTGGGCAGATGATGTTAGCGCAAGCTCTCATCAACAGACACATCGGTCGAGGTATGTACCGCTGATATAGTGTAGTACAGTAGGTAGCGTGGTAGGTCTGTATCAACATCGGTTGTTCCGTCGTGAGCGGGCCTCTCTACATTCGTAGATTTAGAATTTGCACGAATTAAACATAGTTTGTGCATATATATAGAATTCGTCATAAATGAATTTAAGAATTATCTTTCTTCAAATTATTTGTAGTACTATACTCTTTACATTTTTCTTTATTAAATACTTTTGAATGACTAATATAAATATCCGTCCTAAAAAGATATTCATAAGATTTTAAATTTGTAGTTTTCTTTTTATGAATATTATCTCCCTCGTTATCTTCTAATCAGTAATTACTAGATAATCTATACAATACCTATACACTTTCACCATTCTCTGGATATCTTTCACTATTTTTAGTCCGTATTTTATTTCATGTGTTTCGAGAAAATTATATTCCCGTTTATCGAAATTATATAAAGTAAATAAATAAAATTAATAATTAAAATTATTTATAAATAATTATCTTTGTTATATAAACTAAAAGATAGATACATTCTTAAAATATACTAATGAATTTTATTGTCATTAAAAAACCATATAATATATATTCTATAGTCTATATTATATATTAGTAAATTAAATTATGAAAATTAAATAATTTAATGATTATTAGTTAAATATATATTATGCACGAATTTACAATAAATTGTGCAATTTTGGATATAGAATTCGTGCAAAATGCGCGAATCTACATAGGACTAGGCATCATTCATGACGAAATAATCATGACTCATAACCCAATTGGCAATCTAATTCAGCCACACTGATGAATGAATCATTTTGGTAAATATATAATTGTTGTTTAATTATTTGATTATATATTTAATTGACTTCTATCCGTATTCAAACGGTAATTTTTGTAAATAATATTTTGGAAAGCAATTGGTTGGTAATATTGAATATAAGTCATAATTCGTTATATCTACTATTTATTTCCTTCTCATTTAATTTCTCTGCATGATAATATTATTAATAGTTGTAAATAATGATGATCAGATTGGAGATGGGTTAAAAATAGAAGTGAACCCAAGTATGAGGAAATACTGAAGTGTTTCTTGGATAGGAAAGAGTCGTGCTTTTCAATTCATCAAATAGGTTATAATTATACTTGTAGCGAATTATAAACAAATTACTTTTTATTATTTTATTTTATTAAGCTATATATATAGAATTTTAAATATATATATTTATATATATATTGTTATTGTTATTTTTATTTGGTGGAGTCCTTTCATCCCATCCAGGAACATAGATGAAGTATTTACTATATGGTTCTAATGTCCCTTCGAACCCGCTCTCAGTTTAAGGCATCCATGGTTTTAACGAGAGCCGATAATTTATTTATACACAATTATATAAGATCACTTAGAAGTTATTTAGAACTAAATAATATTGTAATTGTCCGGATTGTGCTTGTACCAGTGTCCTACTGCTTGTGTGTCTGACACCTTAGCCAACTGATCCACACAGATAGTTTAATATATATATATATCAACCCCATTTCACCCTATCACTAATCACTCCTAACAACCTAAACACACACAGCGTGCATGGGCGTATCGGAGAGCAAGAAGATAGGTTCGTGGTTCGGGCCCAACACGATAGCCCACGTGATGCGTAAACTAGCCTGTTTCGACACCACGTCTAACATCGTTATTCACGTTGCCATGGACAACACGGTCATCACCAACGACATCAGTTAGTCGATGTTTTCGCTCGCTACGGTATCATTATTTGATATGGAATCGGTGAATACATTAATTAATATATTATTAAATATTATATGTTAATACATTATTTATATATATTTTAGAAAGAACATAACTAATATTTATTATGGTTTTATCTTTAGTTTATATTTCTAAGATTAATACAATATTTATTTTACATAGTAATATAATTATAATTCCCATTTTTTGTTATTAAATATTTGCTAAACATGTACGAAACGAAAGCCTGCGATTACATTGATAAACACATGTCTATAACTAAAGTTTCCTAAGATGTCTAACCACTAGATTATAGACCCGATACTAACCACCGCACCACGTTCAATCAGAGTCGGAGTGCAGCTGTAAATGTCGTAGCAGTACACCCACCGATAGCGTATGTTCATCGCGGAGGTCCGCCCCCCATCTAGACGCTGATAGCCACGCCTCCTCCTATAGCCACGCCCCCTCCGATAACCACGCCCCTTCCGTATCCTGTTCTCATTGTACTGACGGGTGGCGGCCATTGCTGCTCATGATTCCCCTACGTCTAGGATTATCTGACATTAACGAGATCTACTACGAAGCTCTTAAGGTTTGTTCTTTGTTTTATATGTATAGATTTATGTTTATTTATAGTCTATGATATTTATATTTATAACTTTATTATATAATAATACCATTTATATTATTTATATTATTCGATGACTCTACAACTATTTATTAATTATTGATTATAATTAATCATTTATAATTATTTTTGATTGGTACTAATTGTTATATACAATTTTTTTCTTAAATTTAAATTTGTTTGATAATATTCGTAATTAATATATATTAAACAATATATAAAATATTTTGTTATGAATAATTGATGTTAAAATATTGTTCATGTTTACATTTTCAAATTAAATCAATTATTAATAAATAAGAATATCTAATTACCTAATATTGTAACTATTATCATTCAGTTTTGTAATATATCAACGTTATCGATATAATGCTTCAGTACTATAATAACGACTACTATATCACAATAGTTTTGTCTGACAATGTCTCAGAGTGTAGGAATAATAGGAGGTAAACCTAACCACGCCTACTGGTTCATAGGACATATAGGTTTGTATGCACGCATAGTAACGAATTATGTAGGACATATAGGTTTGTACGCACGTATAGTAACACACGTTATCATTACACAACATCTCGTAAGTAATAATACAAACATAAATAATTAATCAAGACAAATAGTAATACCCGCACACACATACCTATGTATTGATGTACCCCCCCCCCCCCCGCTTGTAGATAACAACTTGATCTACCTAGACCCTCATCTGACTCAGAACTGCGTGGACATCAGTGAAGATGACGTGCCACATTCTGATGAAACCTACCACTGCAACTATGTGTCTCGTATGAGCATCTCCGAGATGGATCCCTCCTTAGCCATGGTTTGTGGTTACTACATGCATGTATGAGAGAGAGAGGTAGTTAGACTACTAGAGAAAGAGAGATAGGGAGATATAGAGAGATAGAGGGAGAGAATGTGAGAATGAGAGAGAGAATGTGAGAATGAGAGAGAGTGAGAGAGGGAGGGAATGAGGGAGATAGATAGTTAAAGTGATAGGAAGAGAGAGAGATAGTTAGAGTGATAGGAGAGAGATACGAGATAGATACGTAGGTGAGATGGAAAGGATAAATATAGTGAGAGTGACAAAGATAGATAGAGAGGGAGGGAGAAAATTACTTTACATTTCTTTATGATAAATATATAGAACAAATTACGATTTTCTACATTGTTAACCCGCTTGTATACACTATGACCTAAATAATTTATATAGGGGTTCTTTTGTCATACGGAAGCGCAGTTTGACGATTGGCAGAGAGCGATGAACAACCGATACAACGAAACTAAGGCGTCGTCCATGTTTGAAGTTGTTGTCGAGCGACCGAAACACTGGCCTTCGATACATCACCTCGACTCCAACGATCATAATAGTTATGCTCACGCACGATCCGGTCTTAAATCCAGCGAATATATTAAACGTTCACTTATTAATTTAGTCGATAAACTATTATATTTTTAGATATTCGACTACGTATTTCTATATAATTATCACTTTATATGTCATGCACGCGTTTAATCAGCCATTTGACATATGTAGAAACATGTTTACTATGTTTTTTATCCAACTAAAACTGTATTGTCTTCAAATTAAATATATAATAGAAGTATGAATTAATAGTAATTAATGAATCACCTATTTATTTAGAATTAAAGCGATCTCTTTCGATACTAATTGTTTTAACCATTACGTAGATGATTTGATCGAGGCCAACCGACATTACGACAGTACCGATGAGGAATTTGAACTAATATAATCATATAAAACGGGACGGGACGTGGCAGCTTTCGAGTATTCATGAATCATTATCAGTATTCAACTATTTATTTTCTTTGTTATCTGTTTATAAATGTATAATATATATTGGTATATCTATGATATACATTATTTATATATATATAATTTAACATATGTATTTATCAAATATTATTAAATATAATTATTATTAGAAATATAATTCGTAGTAGGCCAACTTTATAAATGACTAATATAAATATTATTGAAAACATTTTATTTTTACATATTAATTAAATATTAATATGTTATATTTTTATAAATAAATGAATATACAAATAATGTTTAAAATATCTATATATATATATATATATATATCTATATTTTTATTATTTACTACATAATAAATCTTCATTCAAAGTATTTAATCATAATCAGCAATAATTATATCTATTATATCTTTAATTATAACTATATGTAAAATATACTGTTCTCTTAAATAATATATTAAAAATGTTATTAATTTAAAATCTATAAAATCTATTAAATAAAATTTAAACTTACAAATTTTGTATTATGATTATTAAAATGTTGTGTATATATTAGGGATCTAAATTTTCAAATCGAGTCAATTCGAGTCACATCATTTTCAAACATTTATATAAATTATTATTTCAAATCTTAAATCTAATTTTCGAGTCAATTCGAGTCACACCTATTTTCAAACATTTGTATGGATTAAATTCACTATTTATCATAGTATTGTAGCTACATTATATGTAATTTATGTACTTATAATTTATATAAGTCATTATTTATTTGTATATATAATAGGAATATATTTAATAGGAATATATTTAATAAGTTTGATTAGTACTATAATTTGGAATAAACTCGAAAAAAAAGGAGAATTTATACGATTTTGTATACGATTCGGAGTGACAGATTATTATTAAGCTAGATGTGATTTAAATTAGTGAACAAACATGTATTAATAGATAATAGAGAAGGGCGTAATTAGTTAATTGAGTATCCTAAGTTATTATTATATAATACTCATGATTCGATTTTATATGATACATTGGATGGCATACAGTGTATGATAGACTCTCAATATATAACTCTATGTAGAGAAATAGGTACACTTATTAACTATTTTAGTGTTTGTATATTATATATGTGTGTATATATGCATGTATGTAGGTAGGTGGGTGGGTGGGTATGTAGGTAGGTGTTTATTTAGTTAGATAGGTATGATAGAATGATAGGCAGGCAAATATGTAGGCAGGTATACAGGTGGGGAGGTAGGTAGGCAGTCAGGTATGTAGGACCTACATACATATATATATATATATTGTGAAAGAGGTAGGTATGTATATAGGTAGATAGATGGGTAGTATAGTTAGGTAGGTTGTAGGTAGATAGGTGGGTAGTCAGGCAGGTATGTATGTAAGTAGGCATATGGATGGGTGGGTAGATAGGAGGTAGGTAGGTGGGTGATAGGGTAGTTATATAGGCAAGTATGTTGGTAGGTAGTCATGAAGGTAGATAGATATATGGGTGGGTAGTTAGGTAGGTGGGTGGATAGGTAGATAGATAGTTAGGTGGGTGGTAGGGTAGTGTATGCATATAGGCAAGTAGGTGGATGGGTAGGTAGTCAGGTAGGTATATGTATGGGTGGGTAGTTAGGTGGGTGGATGGATAGGTAGATATGTGAGTAGGTAGATAGATAGGTAGGTGGGTTGTTGGGTAGGGTATGTATATAAGCAAGTAGGTGGGTGGGTAGGTAGTCATGAATATACTTAGATTTGTAAGTAGGTAGGTATATAGGTGGGTAAGTAGGTATTCATGTAGATATGTAGCTATAGTAGGTAGGTATGTAGGAAATCTTCAATGGAATTTGTTTAGCTTTACTGTGCTCTCACATTAGACTTTGTTTGTAGAAGTAAAGGGGATCAACTGTATATTAGATGATGGGAAGTTTTTACTATCAATAAATTCAATAATTTATATGACAAACATTGTTTTATGATTTGAAAGTCTTCGAAGCCATGATTTGGTAGAGATTTGATGTCTCCAAATATTTTTTTAGTGATTTGAAAGTCTTCGAAGCCAAGCAAAGATTTGAATTTTTAGATCACTAGTATATATATACGAATATTTCTTATACAAAATTTCTTTTTCTTATAAAAATAATATATATGAATAAAAAGTACTGCTTTATAGGGATACCAAACCAACTCCATATTTATTTCCACGTTCCTAGATTGGGTTTCGTTAGTTTTGTATGCGTGGAATGTAATGAACTATGGTGGTAGTGCATTTTCTATTTCTACGCAGTTTGTGAAAAATAGGATATATTATATTTCTATACATGAAAACGATATCATTAAGCAGCTAACTATCATTTTAATACATATAGTGAGAACTAGAATATACAAATTATATTATAAAAATATGGAATCTGTGTGAAAATTCATCTTTTTATGCAAATATTAACCAAAACCAATCTTCGAACGTGAAAACAAAGAAGAGTCGATGTGTAAGCCAATTATATTGTGTTTAAATAGTAATGTTTAATCATTAGTCCATTCTATTTCATTATTGATAATAATTTTAATACAAATAAAATAATAGGTTATTTTGTGTGTTTATTAATATAATTAAACTTATCTGTTTTTTTAATTTCTTTACACTTTAAATCTAATATTATATATCATTAATTTTATATATGATATCTATTGAACATGTTATTATATCCCTATCTAAAAATAACTACGGTTATGTATATAGAGAGTAAGACCTATATAATATTTCTTTGGTGCATAAAATCAATAATATCTCCATGAAATAATGTGTTATGCTCTCCTAAATAATAATTAATTAATTAATTGCTATACAAGTATTTGTATTACTATCATTAAATGTTCTCTTACTTATAAGAACTGAGATTGTTTATTATCTATCTCAATCTGTTATTCTGCATATTCATGTTATATACATTAGCCTTTATACAATGGTTATGAATCATAACTTATGATGAATCTTAATACAATATATATATATATATTTAGTGTATCCGTGACAAATATATGAAGTGATATAATATCAATATCTTCAAAATACATATATATTTAATGCATTGTTTAATATACAATGTTTCTTATATCTCATATAATATATATATATATATATATATATATATATATATATATATGATCATGAGTATGTATGATTATTTAACTACCTAAATAAATCATAAATGATTTCTCAAAAGTGTACAATATAAAAATAATGAATATATTTATATTTAATTTTATAATCTAAAATATTAATAATAGGAATCTAATACATTTAAACATATATACACCATGATACTAAAAAATAGGTTATATCTTGATGTATGGGTCATATATCATTAATTATTGCCATTTAGAAGGACATATGTGTTGCATCATAAAATCCATTAAACATACATTTGAATGAAGTAAAAAATCAAGTCCACTCAAATGTCTTCTATTATACCATCATAGAATAAATCTTCTAATAAAGTATTTAACATATATATAATTATAATTAAAAGTAGTTGTATTATATATATATATATATATATATATATATATATATATATATATAAATACATATATATACTTACTATAGAATATTCTGTTAAAACTTATTCTAAATTAACACACAATTTAAAAAAAAAATTATTTTAAGTAAATATAAAATAATGTATAATATATTTATATTTAGTATAGTTAATACAGATATATTAATTATCGAACTTTATAGTTATTTTATTTATATAAATCAAATATATGTGGATAAATAAAAATTATGATCCAACTCTTCTTATATATATTATAAATATTTTATAACAACACATGTTTTTAAGTGGAAAATATAAATATGAATTCCTTATAGAATATGTTCTATACTAATATTAAATTGTTTCCAATATCAAAACTACCCAGTATTCACTGTCATCATCAAAACATCATTTTATGAAGTCCTTAGAACATCACAATTAAATAACTTCATTAAGTTCATCAGGATGTCCACAAGATCATCATGTTATTAAACTACATCAATGGAATATACTCATAATTACACCACTCATATTACACCACCATTCAATATCAAATTTATCATTTTTACACTGAAGTTCCTCATTAAATACATCATTTTTATACATTGGATAATGAATAATATATGTAACAAAGATTTTCCGAAGGATTCTTCGCAGAATCTTTGTATGTAATAAAGAATTTCCTAGGATGTAGATATTTTTTGGTTATATATATTATAATTTATAAGGACTATAAGAAGATATCGAGGTTGTAGGAAGTCCTGGTAATTACCATCATAATTTATATTTCAAAGAAGGAAAATTATACACTAAAAATAGGCTAACATTATGAAAATAAATATTTATAAATAATGGCTTTCAGGACATTTTCACTATTTACTTCCAATTACCCAATTATACAATCATTAGGATATAGGTAAACTTATAAAATATTGATACGTATGTTCATATATGTTAAATCGTCATTACATAGATAATATTTATGTTTTTAGCTATAATATAAAATATGTTTATATTTAATTAATTTGAAATTTAATTTATCATTAATCATTAAAACGTATCATAATCTATATTAATATAATTATAAATGTATATTTTAAATGCATATTATAAATTATAATATTACTATTAATAATAATTATTTAAATCAAGATACTATTACTAGTATACCTTTAATAAGTTATTTTATTTTTGAATAATGAAATAATTAAATTAAAATATAATATTATTATAATAATTATAGGTATTTTTATGTATTTACAGATACATCATTTTTAATCATAATAATTAAATTATAATATCTATTAATACGTTTATAAATATTTATTTAGTATTTATCATCGATTTATAATCTAAAAAGTACAATATATCGTGAATAGGGTTTTAAAACATGACTAATTTGACCTGGTCAACAGGCTGCTGATTTAAAATTAATAAGGGCGATGCGATATAATATTGGGATATAATATTGAATATGATAACATCAATATCATTATGGAATTATTATCATCACTACTATTAAATCAAATATTCTGAGTAACATATAATTAAATTATATCAAGGACAGGATATCTGCTCATGCATATTATATATATATATATATACAAAATATGATATTTTGTGAAATTTCAAATTAAATTTGTGTATTTAATTTTATATTAAATATATATTAAATATATAATTATTATAATAATATAATTATAATATTAAATATATAATATACTTATAATATTACATTTGAGTGATTTTATTTGATTTCATCATGGTCCAGGAGTACAAATTTGAATTTGATAAATAAAGCAATGTAAAACAAGTTTTTAAATAAATGATTTAAATATGATTATATTAATTATTATAATATAATCAAATGATTATAATATTATATTAAATCCATAATATAATGTAATATAATGTGTGTAATGTCAACAGAAATAATATAGAAAACATCATTCACTTCAACCGAATGTATACATACATTTTTAATTTTAATAAAATATTTATATAGAAATAATATTTTAAAATATGAATAAACTAAATAAATATCCTTGATATTTTTAATTCAAAGATTGAAAGTATTGACATATCATTTAATATACCACTAATATCTAGTTTGAGTAAAAAAAGTAACCATAGCGAGTGGACGTCCTGTCTTTGGTTATATATATATATATATATATATGTTACTTTTATTAAGAGCCTTGAACCTATAGTATAGTTAATTCATTAATATAATGATTATGATAGGACCATTCTATTATCTCTAATTCTTATGATATATAACTCAATATATAATGTATAATAGCGATATATCGGTTCACTAGGAATGCCAGCTACAGTACGTTGTCGTTGCAGCGGACGGCGAAATGCCTATTCTCGAGAGCCCCCGTCTTCAGCGCGCTACGAAGGCAGGGCGTTAGAGAGTTTCGAAAGTCTAGAAACACACGTGTCCGCTCTAAAGATCCCAGTTAGTTACACTCATACAGTGTGTTACACTCTCGTACAGTGTGTTACACTCGTACAGTTCTCGCGCAAATGTATGCGCATCTCTCATGTATAGAGGTGCTGCAACGGGTGGGGGGGGGGGCGGATATGTCCCCCCCTTTAAAATCTAGGGGGACCTCCTATGTATTGGTCCCCTCCTCACTTTTACCACATAATTTATTTTATTGGTTGGTCCTCCTACATACAAAATCGTTCCAGCGCTCCTAGTGGTACCAGAAACAAAATGTATATAGTTTGTACATAGTTTCTTCCCACAGAATCTATAATATAGATGATGATTCTGAAAATGATACCCGTGCAGATCGTGGTGTATTAGAAAATGTCATGCACAACCCGGATAACAGTAATAGCCTCGTAATAGAAGCATAATAGCATTACAAATTAATAACATCGTAATAAACTTTTAACGGCAACATAATAGCCAAATGTAAATATGTGAGGCTATTATTTATGCTATTATGAGGCTATTACTGTTAGCTGGGGATACCGAATCCAAGGTCCATCCGATGCGTGTAACTCAATAATAAAATTCACTGAAATTGAAGAGCTTCAAAAATAACTTTAATATAGTGTAGACAAATTTTGTTATAGGATTAGATGTGTAGGAAATCATTTGGATAATCCTTCGGCCCTTGAATTGTTTGCCGAATATAGGAAAGTTATAGTTGATTCACTAGTAGAGGATTTCATGGGAATACATTGTAATTTGGGAGCTGGTGCTTTTTTACCAAAAAAAATCAATTACAAAATATACATAATATAGTAACCTAGTAAGTATATTATAATCAACATCATTATCTACAACTATATAATATTATTCCTATCACTTCACTTTCGCTTACATCACACCTACACTATTATTAAATTCTAAAGTTGAATTACCTTACTGTTATATATCAAATGTATACCATAAATTTGATATGACACCCCCATTATTTACCGTTATATGGCATTATCTACAATTTATCAAATGTGTATAACATATTTGATATGACACCCCCATATTTTCATTATATGGCATTCTCTATCATATATAAAATGTATACAACATATTTGATATGAACCCCCACACACGTTTTATGTATCACTATATCGCGTGCTCGCATGATCAACCAACCATGTCGCCATATATATAAGGAGATGCGTTTACTGAAAACAAAATGTTAAAACTGCCATTATCGTAACGAAGTATTGTCGAGATGAGTAGACGACACTACTTACTTATATACGTAAACATTATTGTACACAATTATGGGCGCTGCAATAGGGGGTACAGGGGGATATGTCCCCCTCAATTTAAAATCTAGGGGGACCTCCTATATATTGGTACCCCCCCACTTTACCACACAATTTATTTTGATTGGTTGGTCCTCCCCTACATACAAAATTGTTCCAGCGCCCCTACTCATATATACTATAATACCCTCACATTTATACTATTCTACAGTATCTCACTTGCATACTATAATACCTTCACACATACACTCTAATACCATATGCATATGCTATGTAACTCACATTTGCACACTATAATACCCCCCCCCATATGCTACAATACCCCCCCCCACATATGCTACAATACCCCCACACACATATGATATTATAATTTCATAATATTAAATAATCTCATAGGTTTCATGTACTGTTGCATAATTCACCTGAAGTCAATAACAAATAATAATTGTTTATATTTTCACTTTTTGTGTTACATGAATGTTAATCTCCATATGGCTAAAGGGCTACTCCCCACCAATGCATTCAGTTCTTTCTTGTCAATCTATAATATTATACATAATATTAATTATTATACATTAAACAAAATTACGAATTTATAACCAATGGTTGATAGTTATTTACACTGTAATATGTATACTATATTATTTACATTACAATATTTACAATGTACTATGTATATATTTATAGTACTATGTTTATTGTAAACGTATTTTTAATTTTCAAATTCTAAATAATTAAATTGATTAATATATATAAATTTGTAATATTTTAATCATTAAATTGAACCATTTAATTATTTAACTATTTATCGGATTAATTTTCATTGAAGGTATATTATTAAATTTAAATAGTTTACATTCATTTATTATTAATATAATGGTAATGACAATATATGAGATTCTTTATTTATTGTATCGGAAAAATATTGATAGAATAATTAATTTATTAAATATTAAAAGTATCACATTAACTTATAATCATAGATGATCTCATTTTTTTATATTTTTATTGGGTATTTTTAAGATAATATATACATATATTTATGATTATAATATTAATATTAATAATTATTTATCAACTTAATTATTAATAACTACTTATTTAATTATAATATTAAATAATATATTCATTATTAGGGTACTATTGTAAAAATACTTTATTTATAATACCCATAAATGTATGTTATAACGGTATATATATATTTTCTAATTATCTATTTTAGATATATTATAGTTTTTACAAATATATACCCAGAGTCCACAGGTCCTAGACACCTATATATATATATATCAGGTGATATCGTAAAACAGTGTATCAAACTGTGAAAGTTTAAATCCTATCCTATGCATAATAAAGTGAATTTCTTAGTTTAGTAAATTACATCTATGTACACTTACTATATTCTACAATATATGTACCACCCTATTGTTGATTCACCATCTAGGTACCACCCTTTTGTTGTACCACCATTTTGTTGTACCACCATCTATGTAGTACCCTTTAGTTAATTTTAGTAATCTATTGTTGTTTATTTATAAACAAAGCATTCCGCTATTAATCATAACAATATTTCATATTAGTTTTCCACGTTTATAAATAATAATATATATATATATATATATATATATATATATATATAAAATATATACTACTATGAATATTCAATACATGTGTACATTATTCCGATACTCAAACTATAACCCTGACATTTACATATTGCTTAGCCTTCATTAAAACACAACCATCTCTGAACGTCATCGCTACTAGAGTTCACTCTGATACCTTATCGCCTCTCATCGTAGGTATGAACGTCGAGGCAGGTGAATATAAGTTCACGAAGACTCCAAATTATTCGTGTCTGATACGTCCCCTAGCCTTCACAGTGGCGGTTAGTGTAACGAACCCTACCCCGTAGTCTTGTTATTCATATATATACTCGGCGCAAATAATAGGAAAGGGTAAAATCTTATGTTGGGGCAATTTAGAGGATTACCAGGTGACTTATTATTTTAATTCTTTTTATTATGAAAAAATAATCTAATAAATGATTATTATTATGAACCCCACTACGGTAAGTTTATAATTAATTAAATATAATATGCTATTCGTCCAATACGATTATTTAAATCTCTTCGTATTACAGTTATAATATAAACCGTAGTGATTATGTATTATTCGCTTACGTACAGCTCTTGATGGCTACTAATATTAAGAGCTAGAAACATCTTAACCCAGTTCCTATAGGAACAGGAATATGTACATATATGTACATTGAATTAACATCATGTACTAAATTATTTAAAATTGTATACTCAACTTTAATTACTCTAAACTGTTA
This sequence comes from Osedax fenrisi, assembly GCA_964019155.1. NCBI lineage: Eukaryota > Metazoa > Annelida > Polychaeta > Sabellida > Siboglinidae > Osedax > Osedax fenrisi. The sequence goes on from OZ025243.1 coordinate 35,203,394, forward strand.
ATTAACCCTACCCTAAATTTTTAGTTACCGTAGAACCGATGGCGAATGTGACATTCAATTAGAATGAATCTCAGTCAATATTCACTGATCATAGAAATATAATGATATTTCTTAGATATTCCATCCTATAATATTTGTTTATTTAGTAAACAGAGTAATTTGTATATAATACATGATTGAGAACGAGTGAATGAACCGTAAATGAGGCTGTGTCCCAATGCATACACACCTCCCTAATACGAACACACTATTAGTTTAATAACGACTGGTAACGACCATGCGTATATGATCGATATTATTTCATTTGAAATACATTCTACAATATGATTATTTATAAATTATATAACAGATAATTTGTAATACATAAACAGTAATATACAAACTTTAAATCTTACACCTTTAATCTTACCACCCCTCCCCTATTATCGATTAATCCTTACATCACCCCAATTAATCTTAATCCTACCCCAGTTAAACTTGACCAAGCTCAATGATTAATCCTAACTCAGCCCCACTTAACATTAACCCCCCTCCTCCGCCTTAGCCCCACCTAACACTAACCCCACTTAACTCCGACTCACTCACCAGGTGACAGCAGCTAGTTTCATGGGAGCCGCCATTGCCCAGTACGAGATGCTACGTACGATAGTGAAGCCGAGGTCATTGTTTGACAGCCATCCCGACCCCGAACACTACGGTGAACCAGGCTCTGTTCTACGCAAGGTTATGTCCTCCACAGGCACATACAGCGTCCTTATGTTTAACCTACTTATGCTATACACTCAGTTGTATGTCTCATAAGAATATCATTCACGATTTAAGAATATAGTTTTTATCTAGACACTACGAACATAGAAAATAATAGTGATCATTTATAAATAAAACATCAATTATATAGCGGCTTCGACATTAGAGCCATATGTGGTTATAAGTGAAAACTTCATCTAAGTTTCTGGATGGGATGAAATGACTCCACCAAAAATAACAATAACAATAACAATAATTCTAACAATAACAAATAAATCTTTATTTAATTTCAATAGAAATGACGATATTGCAAAATATATTTTAATCTCGTATATATTATTAATTAATAAATATAGATTCTTATATGTATTTTATGTTTAATAAATATCATAATTATATTTTGTTATGAATTATCTAATATGTAACTGATATATCAAATATAAATAGTTTTTTTTTATTTATTTGAATTATTATTATATTATTCAGTGAATAGGTATATCAGGTGAATGATATTACATGCTACTTTGAATAATAAGCTAGTCTTAGTAAACATATTATCACTTTATACTATTTCTTCTCATAATCTATATAGCTTTAAAATACACTTACTCACAAATATATTAACAATAGACACTATTTGTTTGCATTATATGCATTGAATACACATGATTTCACTTTAGATGTACAACATATATAACATATCAATGTTAAATGCACTACTATATCTCTATAATATACATATTATACATAGTTTAGTGTGGTTCATTACTATTATTAATAACAGATGTTTAACAAAAATATACATTTTATAAAAACAAGAATTTGGCTTCAAATAAATATAAGTAAACATGCGCTACATGTACCGTTAATAGCACGGCAATGCAACGATACAGGTAATAATAGTCTAGTAATGTTATTACAATACATTTATAATATGTGCGATTATTAAGAATTTATATTAAATTTATAATAAAATTAACTATATAAAATATGTCCGAACTTACCCGCACCCCGATGTAACACCTACACTGTAGGTCCTACAGTAGCCTTTAACACCTCACCCGACACCTGACACACCTCACCTGACATCTTTAACACCCAACACCTATAACCTCCTCACCTGACACCTATAACACCTCACCCGACACCTATAACACCTCACCTGACACCTATAACACCTCACCCGACACCTATAACTCCTCACCCGACATCTATAACTCCTCAACTGACACCTGACACATCTCACCTGGCACCTGACACCTAACACACCACACACATGATACAGATACATGACGCCTGGTCAGAATTCGACACCGGTCAGAAGCTGGGCATGGGAATTATCGCCGCTAACTTTGTGGTGTTTGCCCTATGGAGAGCCCCCATGCTGCGGGGCTTCATGCAGAAGTACTTCACCTCCAATCCAATGACAGGTTAGGGGCGGGACGGGGGTGTGTCTAATCAGTCGGATAGTCACTTATATGTAGTAGTCTAGTCTAGAAAATTATGCCAAACTGATGAACGATTATTACTAATATCCACGTTAATATAGTAGCCATTCACACTATTGTACATATATATATATATATGTATATATATATATATATATATATATATATATAAATATATATATATATATATATGTATAATATACATTGTATATATATATAGATCAATTATAATTGAATCAATAATTATTGAACGCGTATTAAAGAAAACAGTTGTAATCGCTTGCTATAATGATGATATATTGTGTACATCAATATACCCACATCAATATACCCATTTCTCTAATATTCACCTACCCCTCCCCCTTCCTATGTATATCTGACCCTCTTCACCACTATAACCCCATTCTACCTATATCAGATGACATTTGCCTCTTCATTATCCATTAACCCCTACCCTCCTACAGCTGCACCTTAATCCCTACCTACCCTAACCCCTACCCTCCTACAGCTGCCCCTTAACCCCTACCTACCCTAACCCCCTATAGCTGCTCCTTAACCCCTACCTATCCTACCCCTACCCCCCACAGCTGCCCCTTGCCTATCGATGCTGCTCTCCTCCTACTCACATTACTCGTTCATACATTTCGCAATGAACATGTACGTACTGTGGTCCTTCATTCCTACCATCACTAGACTGTTGGGACCCGAACAGTTCATGGCTTTCTACACCTCAGCGGGTTAGTACAACAATAGGGGTGCTAGTAGTGGTGGGGTACTAGTGGTGGTGGTGGGGGTGCTAGTGGTGGGGGTGTGGTGGTGGTGCTAGAGGTGGTGGGGGTGGTGGATGTTGTGGGGTTGCTAGTAGGTATGGTGGTGGTGGCGGAGGTGGTAATGCTAGTGGTAGTGGAGGTGGTGTGGGTGGGGGTTGTGGGGGTGCTAGTGATGGGGGTGGTTCTAGTGGCGGAGGTGCTAGTGGTTGTGGTGGTGGTGGTAGCGGAAGTGGTGGTAGTAGTGATGTTGTAGAGGTAGTGGTAGTGGTTCTGGTGTTACTGGTTGTGGTAATTGTGGTAGTGGTGGTGGTGGTAGTACTGTTACTTAAATATGAGGATAAATAAAATTATAATTTAGAATCATCTATCGCAGTCACACGAAATAATAATCAATCATCTTTATTCCTTTATAATTTTATAATTTATTATTTGTGAATTAAAAATCTACAAACTAGTTCGCAATGGAATTCTTAAGAATTCCCAAAATGAAAAGTCTATATTTTTTCTGCGATTATTGCTAAATGTTATAATCCGAATTTATTCTAGTTTTTGGCATAGTTTAATTAAACGCATGCACAAGTATACTGACGAGTATTAATGCATACGCATTTACCTTTCTAGGTGTCAATCTATTTATAATCGTTTACGATTATAAGTGATTAAAATTAAGTTATTTAATCGTTTACGATCGTCTAATTAATTAATTAATAATTAATAATAATACATTATAATTATAATATATAATTATTAAATTATGAATATATGTAAATTACCACTTTATGATTATACAATGAACTTAAAGTTCATAAAATGTATATATTTTAAGTTTTCTATTGCGAAATTGCTGGAATAGATTGTTCATGTGAACAGCGCTTTAGGGAATTTAATATTATTTTATGATTTTATTGTGAGATACTAATAAGATCTATTATACATAATTTCGATACATAATACAAATTTTTTCATTATTTATTTGTATCTTAAATTGATGATTTCAATGATATGTAATGTTTTTTTGTAATATAGTAAATAAAATAATTAAGAATTTAAACAAAGTTGATTTAAAACATGATTTTTATTGGGTGATTTAAATCGGACTAAACCATAACTAATAGCCTGCACATATGTCTCACCACATCACCCCTTACTCCACCCTTAACCCCTATCTCTTACAACAGCGGTATGGTCGTCGTTAGCCAGCTATGCCTACAGAGTGTCCATCAGAAGTCTTATTCCTTCAGTAGGAGCCGTTAGTATCAGCTCTAGTGTGTGTGTGTGTATGTATGTATGTGTGTGTGTGTGAGTGAGTGTGTGTGTGATTGTGTGTGTGGGGGTGTGTGTGTGTGTATGTGAGTGTGAGTGTGAGTGTGTGTGTGAGTGTGTGTGTGAGTGTGAGTGAGTGTGAGTGTGTGTGTGTGTGAGTGAGTGTGTGTGTGTGAGTGTGTGTGTGTGTACTAGAGGTTAGTCGTTTACGCTCTCATTCATAGACTCACCGACCTTCACAGACCTTCACCTAGCTATATGTCATGGAGTAACGTAGTAGTGAATGCTAACTAGTAATGTTCAAACATATATAGAGAGCTCCTTTGTGAGTGTATGCAATCACTGCTAATCGTATGAAATACACACGCATATATACGTATCGCGAGGTACATTAATTCAGTGATATCATCGTAACGTCCTATGAATCATAGGCTATGATTCATATAGTAATAATGTTTTCTAGAACAATGTACTTGCGTAGATGTTAGATATCTATAGAGTTATAGATGTTTAAGTGATGATATGTGTTGTTTATTATAAATATAACACTGATGTATAGTAATACAGTTAGCCTATATTCAAATCTATTCAAATATATTCGTTTTGGCCACACGATATACATTTGTCTGTACTAATTATTACTTATATTACATGTATTATTGTCTCACTATAAGAATGTTATACTTTAATTAGTGTTTGAATAACATCATCATCATCATCATCTATTATAATCTCATATAATATTTACTAGAGTAACTTAATTACTCCAGTCTAGATAGAATGCGATTCAAGCGCGTATTGTTTATAAATGTTTATATAAATATTATTACGATGACGTAGTATTATTAGTATAATATATATATATATACGCGTATATCAATACCTACGTATATCTTAGATATACATTAACTGAATGTATCAGCATTATGATCTATACGTTATGTATGTTAATCATAGCTTTATAGTGTACCGTTAAGTACATATCTATGATCTTTGTAACTAGTATATTCATATATGTGTTCTATATGAATGAATTCTATATATTCTATGCTGTATATTAATAAATAGTATATTCATATGTAAATATATTCTATATAAATTAACATATATATATATATATTAATTATGTATACTATATTATATATATATAATATGTATTCTATACTATATTATATATATATAATGCACTATAATATATATATATGAGTATACTATCTATTAATATTCATAGAACGTATAGAATTCATTTATATAGAATTTCACATATATGTGTATAGTACGTTTTAACATACATATAAAGTATAGCATAAGACACAAATATGTTCACTTAATGTATAGCTATGATATACATATATATATATATATATATATATATATATATATATATATATATATAAATATTGTATTAGTATGCGTTCTAACACAACACTAGTCATAATATTGATATATTTATATTTTGATTAACAGCTAATAAGCACTCTTCATACATAGCTATTAGCTAACTCCGGTATTCTAAATTTTGAAAATAAATCGCAAACTTTCACGATTAAAATTTAATTAAAATAATTATTTATTATTCAACGATTTAATAATTTGTCCCCGGTCTCGTTCACCTTCGCGGACACCTAATGAATCATCGCATTGAGGTTAACCCCAGCCCTACCCTCACCCCTAAAGTCGGGTGCTATCATCGCTATCCTGGGAGCCGTGTGCTACTACTACCCTGAGTCTAGGATGTCTATAGCCTTCATCGGCGAGATCTACCCCCACTCATTCACTGCACAAACTGTTTGTATACACACACACTATACGCGCTACTATTGCTCGTATACACTATTCACTAATGCTTATTTATATATATATATATATATATATATTTGTATATATCTAGGGTTGTGAGTTAATAAAAAACACGTTTTAAACAGACGTTTTAAACGCGTTTTAAACCGTTTTAAACATAGAATAAAAAACGAAAAAAACAGAAAAAAACAAGAGACATACATTTATACATATATTTATTTAATTGTTAATATTTAAATTTAAATTTAAATTTAAATTCAATTTGACAAATAATAATTTATCTGCTCTTTTTTTTGATATGATAAATTGTATAATAATTGAAAAATGAATGAATATTTAATAAATGTATAAAATATGTGTATACAAATATAATAATATTATTAAAAGTTAAATTAGATTTCTTTTATATTTTGATATAATAAATTGTATAATAATATATATTATGTTTAAAATTATATACAAAAATAGTATCAATTTTTATATTTTTTTAATAATAATATATTAATATATAAAAGAAATATGAAAGTTCATAATATATATTATTATATAATTTATTATATCAGAACATAAAAGAAATCTAATTTTACTTTATTATTTATAATAATTTATTATAATATAAATATGAAAGTTCATACAGCTTTTATAATATTAATTATATAATGTACATATATCTATAGATATTGATACAATCTCCATGTCTATAACAAATAATTAAATAATACAGAAATACTCGTGTTATATCAAAATAAATATTATAATTATTATAATTGTCATACTAATGTATAGTTTGACAATATGATTTAATAATGCTAATAATACAGATAATATATTATTTGAATTATTACTGATTATTCATATAATATGTACTTACTTTATTATTATTTTATTATTTAACAACATATCTACTTTATTTAAATAATTTTATATTTTGTAACAGAAAAAAACGGATAAAAAACGAATAAAACGAATTAAAAACGAAAAAAACCGTATAAAACATGTTTTAAACAAACAATAATAAAAAACGCGTTTTTTAACAACCCTATATATATCATTAGGATAGTCAATTATATATCATAATTAGAATAAATATTTATAAAATTAAATAAAGATTTAATATTTTTCATATAATAAATATTAATGAAATTAGGTTTATATTTATAAGTACATATTAATAACAATGGTTGTAGCTTATTATACTAGCTGTATTTCAATTTCACTATGAATTACTATCCTTTATCCAATATCCATCAATATCCACCAATACTATACATTGTATTATTGTACTTATATCCCAGCCTGAATCTATCTGATTTAGATATTAGAATTCATATGATTTAAAATTGAATGTATTATTAGTTCTAATTATATAGAGACATAAATATATGTTATAATATTATAATTGTTGTTAGTAATATATATCTTCAATTATTTACACTTTCATATGTTTTATATACCTATAGGTTTTTATATGCCCTATCATTAATCTTTATGCATCTATAATTAATATATATCACAGTTATTATAAACCTCAATCTAGACTTCTATATTTATTAATTTCTCACATTATTTAAATATATTATGTTTTCACATTGAAGGCAATAATAATAGTATTTTACATTTATCTGATTATTATTTATGACATAAATTTATTTAATTTTAAATTAATAACTTATTAATCTGCTTTCGTGATATATTTGTCTTTAAAAAAATCATATTTATTATTTTAATTAAGGGCAGGTCGCAGCGCTCGCGCGAATAGTCAAAAACAGATGGGCATATACATGGTATATGCAAATAAGGCTAACAATATAACTATTCAGTGTATTGAGCTAATTTTTTTTTATCATGTTCACATTATACAAATACATCTTTGTAAAGAATAAATTTTCAATATATACTATATTATATATATATATATATATGTATACATATAAATACCATTTTTATTTTTTTATGTATTTTGATTATAAAATGAACTTATATAAAGAATTTTATAATATGCTTCCTTGTAATTATTCATATAAATATATTCTCTATATAACAATAACAATTATTAAAAAAGCTGCAATAGTTTTTTCTGTAGCCACTCTAATGCGTACACACCTAGCATAAATATTGATCATCTAATAAATCGCATTTGAAGTTTCATACCAAATAATTATTTATATAATTGTAATAATTAGTTTTTGGATACCATTTTTTCACAGATACTAAATTACTTATTAAATGGTAGTTTTATGGAATAATATTTTTTTTTTGTTTTATGAAAATTTATCGTTTTCAGCGCTGCGACCTCCCCTTAAGATGGAAAACATGAATATATGCATTTAATCAGTATAGCTTCTATAATCATCACTACTACTACTACTACTACTACTACTACTACTACTACTACTACTACTACTACTACTACTACTACTACTACTACTACTACTACTACTACTACTACTACTACCACCCCGCCTACTACTACTACTACCACTACTACTACTACTACTACTACTACTACTACTACCACCCCATCTACTACTACTACTACTACTACCCTGACTACTACTACTACTACTATCACCATCCCGCCTACTACAACTATCACCACCACCACCGTAACACAGGCCCTATACACAATGATCAGCATAGACACACTAGGCCTACTGCTAAGATGGAGGATGCTGGATCATGCCGCACATCTTGGGGGCGTGTTCTTCGGAATGTTAGCGATACCATCTTATACTAACTGAACCACCAACATATAGATGATGTAGATATATTGATGGTGATGGTATTGTTGTGGCATTAATGAAGCGTGTGGTAGCTAATAGGTTATAGAATTACATTTCATAATATGTACACGATATATATTCTATATATATATTATACAAACACTATTTAGAATATACAAAATAGAATACTAATTGCATTAATATAATAGTAGTAGAGGTGATAGTAGAGGAGATATTAGATGTAGTAGATGTGATATTAGTTGTAGTTGTAGTAGTAATATAAATGGTATCGGTATATAATTAACTAATATAGACATTTGTTATAAAATATATTGTTAATCATTTTTTAAATAGAATATAATTTATTTTGTACATAGTATTCAATTTAATTTATTAATTATATTTACTCAAAATAATTTAAATTTTAAGGAATAATATTAATATGTATAAAGATTACATTTCAATATAAATATATATGTATGTAGCGGTGTAATTTATTTGAAACGGAATGTTAATACCTAGCAAATCATAATCACATTTAATTGTAAATAAGCTTAAATATCACCAGGTATATAATGTAATAACGATGGAATTCAATTCCATTTTTAATTATCAAAATAATTTAATTTCAAATAATTAATTTTACTAATTAAAAATAAAAAATTCAAATATTCAAAAATAATCTACACTCGTAAAATATTCTATGAAATATTCTTATTCTTAATATATAATATTCTTTATAATGATTATAATGATGACGAAACAATAATAGTTATAACGATGTAGTTATTATTAAATAATTAATAAGTTAGCGAAATAACGAGATACATTATTGACTCGTAACTCATAATTCCTACACACACGTAGGTGGTATCTGACATACGGCCACTCCCTTATATGGAAGAATCGCGAACCCCTCATGAAGATTTGGCATGATATGAGAGGCAGACCTTGATTGCATAACATATTATTATGCAATAATGTATTGTATATAGACGTTATATATATATATATATATGAATATATTGTTAATTTCAATGTTTTAATTCAGTACCTATAATTTATTAAATCAGATTTAATATTATTCGTTATTTCGTTATATCTATTCTATAATATCTTACCTGCTTATATGTTACCCAACTGATTAATGTATTATTATATAATGTATAGTATATTTATTTAATATGTTGTATCAACATGACTTTTATGTTATTGCGATACGTATTGCTATATTTGAATATGTATTACATGTATATGAATGTGATGAATTCAAACATAATCGTAATATGTACGCTGTCAATAATATAATATGTATATATATATATTATAATACTGTTTATTAAATCTGGTTATGAACTAGAAATTAATTATCAATTTTGTTTTTTATTTAATAATTATTTTAATTAATATACTTATCTATACTTTAATAATAATTTAACTATTTAGTATTGGGATTTATCAAATAATGTGCTTGTGTGTGATATTTACTGCGACAGGTCACTGTACAAAAAAAAATTATGAAATATATAAAAATGTACATGCTTCAAAGTATGAATATAAATATTAAAATTTTTGTAAAATTACATTTTTGTTGTGACAATAAATGTAGTTTATTTTATACTTATACCAATTTTTATCAGCATATTTGTATACTGGTCATTTATTTACATACTTTCAGTTCAGTGTATTGACTATATTTACTTATGCTAATAATATATGATTGAATAATAGTATCTATAAGAATTTTAAAGTTCTATCATAGCTATCATTCTATCTAGCTATAATTATAGCTGTATCACATACTTAATTTACAATCATGGATTAAAATAATATATTATTAGTACCTAGTAAGTACTCCCAGCTAACAGTAAGAGCAGCATAACAGCAGCTGTTATGCTGCTAGTATGCTGCTCTTACTGTTAGCTGGGCTATAATAGGTATACCTACAGCTTAAATATCAGTTCATGTATTTGTCATAGTCGAGGTGTTTATATACTATATATTACTTTTATAAAAAATTCTAATATGTATGTTATTAATAGTTCATTCAAGTAATATATAAAAATATCACATATTTAACGGATATAATATATGTGATAGTACTTAATATACATGTATACCTATAGTATGTATACATTAATCTAATTTGATATGTAATCACTATTATTAATTAATCACTGTAAATATTTTATTTTGTGATTTATTTGTAATATATATAATTATTTAAAAATAGAATAAGTTATTATTATAATTATATTATTTTTTATAAAATTGACATATTGTAGATATATACTTATATAATATATATATATATATATATATATTACATTCACTCTATTCTATAGTATGTTGATCAAGTAAGATTATTGATTTGTAATAATATAAATATGAGATAAGAATTGAAGTAAACACAATATTTTATATAAATCTATGTTATGTGCATAGAGCTAGAGAGAAATTACAAATACCATAGAGCTTTCTCTCTAGCTCTATGGTAGTTTGGGTATTGTGTATTGAATTTTTATAAATAAATTGATTATACTAGGTTCCTCTATTTAGCTTATAGGTCATTAATTGACCCACAGTAAAATGACAAATAATAATTTTATAAATAATGATGACAAATTATTTAAAAAAACTATATTTGTTACTGGTGGGGCTGGATTCATGTTAGATTATTAATTAAATATAATATACTGATAACGTTAATTATATAATATTTTAAATTTATAACGTATATTATATCTTTTCTATTCATAGTAATTGATTAATTATTTATTATTTAATATTTAAAAAATTAATTTAAATATATTTGAAAATAATTCGTATTATTTCATATCTACAATTAGTTATTACTATTTAAAATATTGATAATATATTAAATTTGTTATTGTGTATGTATCTTATAATAAGAAGTATTATATGTAAATTAGTATAACTAAAATCATAGAATAGTAACTCACTAACTTAGTAAGTAACGGTAAAATGTACTAGTAAACTCGGATAATCATTATCATAATGAATTACAGAATAGAGTCACTAAGTTTCTGTAATTCATTATCCGAGTTTACTAGTACCTCTTACCGTTACTTACTTACTAAGTTAGTGAGTTACTATTCTATAATTTTAGTTATACTAATTTACATATAATAAGTGACTCACTAAGTGAGTGTTTTTGGTCAACCACTAGTGGTAAACAGTGAGTAGACATACTATTCAAGTTTTTTTGGTCAACCAATAGTAGTTATGTTGAGAAATTTGTATTGATTGTATGTAAAACTGAGACACTAGTTTCTCTGTTTTAACTGGCAACTTGTATAATAATTTGTAAATACATGCGCAAATAACTAAAAATGGCAAAACCCTTACGATTGTGACGTATATTTGTGATTCAGTTCATGGGGCGGAGCTTATTATGCGTGCCTTCAACATAATATGTAGGATAGAGAAAGATATGTCTGTCGAAAAACACGCTACACCACTATAGTGTCTTTTGTACCACTAGTGGTGTGTTTTGAATAGTGATACTAGTTGTGGTATAACTAGTGATTCGGTTTTACATGCCATGCATACAAGTGTCACGACTGCACCACTAGTGTTTGACCAAACACACACCCTAAGTTAGCGAGTCACTATTAGATGAGTATTCATATATTTTAAAATAGTTACCATTATTATATTGATAGTACTATAATTATTATAATAATAGTATATTAATCATAGTAGTAATATTATGGTGGCGCTGATCGTGATAATCCTCATCTACTTATACATCAAGTATTAATACTAGTATACCTCGAGCACACATTATCATAATGATGTTAAGTTGTGTGTACAACTTTTGTGTAATTATTGTATAATGAGTGAGTTTATATACGTAAAGTATAATCGAGTAAAGTTTTTCTTTTAGTAATGCAATAATTTAATATCGACCTTTATAGTTGAACTATGTGAATTGTTTCCTTTAGTCGAATGTAACCACTAGATATTGATGATTCATATTACCTACTTATTGGCCAACTCCACAAATATAAACCAAATCAATACAATCGATTATAATACTTGATCCAATATACTCCTATTAAATAGCGAAAATACTCGATATCGAACCCACAAATTAACAATATATCCTACTTATTCATTTTTATAGATTTATATAAAAACATATGTTTTAATAATAATATAAGTTTTAAAATGTATCGGATACTTTCATTAAAGTGTCATTACAGGTTATAATTGATTTTATTTAATATTATAATTATATTTACTTAAATAAGTGGCCATCTTTATTACCAATACCTTATGAACCACATCACTTACCGAGTAACTTATTTAATATAATTAAAATAGTGAACAATAATTATAATTTAAAAATAATATTACTCGACCTATTGACCTACTATACTTGACTTATATATGGTATTAGTATTACCCGATACAAATGAATGTTCCGACCACTACTGGTAATAACGAACATGTATTGTATTGAGATATAATATTCGATAATAGCACACATCCGTCCATCATGGTGTATTCATATACCGCTGCAGCTTAACGCTATGCTGTACGAATACTAGTGATGTCATAGCGAGTGATCTCGTGTGAAGTGACCTGGTGCGGAATGGTGATCTCTTGCGCAATAATATATATATATAAATAAATATTTTAAAATAGTAGCATTTACACCGCGCATGAAATCTCTAAACTAAACGAGATCACTGCTTATTGACCGGGGTCGGGTTGATGCGATAAAATATAGTTATCCTAGGACAAGATTTAACATTAAGGAGATAGTTAAATATTCTCCTAGGAAAACAATGTTATTATCGCAGCAACCCACCCCAGTGCACTAGTAACTATGGTCACCAGTAGTACAATAGCGTCATTGTTCACTACATTGTAACATCATCATCATCATACGCAGTGGCTCACACATCGTAGTGGCACTCGTGGAAAAAAACGACAATGTCTTGGTCATCAATTACGATAAGGTTCTATTGTTTTTCTACGCGTAACGCACAGAGGACAGGACATAGTCTGTTATCTATCTATCTACTGTGGTAACTTGACCATCAGTTAAATAGTGTGCATTCTTCAGTTATATATCCTTATTTATTGACGATGCTTATGAAGATATTAGGTCTTTATTTTTATAAATATATTAATATTTTATAAAGCAATATCACCTAACCATTGAATTCTACAGTGATATCTGTAGGCATATAAGTATACAATATGTACTGTCCTCGGTGATATATTGAATTAAAAGTTTCTTATTAATTCTTATTAATAATGCAGTTGTAATATGGTAGTTATAATAGTAAATAAATTCACAAAATGTGTACAATTATCTATTATTAACAAACTAAAATATTAATTAATTATTAAACTTAAATATTAATTATTTCAATACACTCTTTTTAAACTTTCACTTGCCCACATTACATAAATTAACACCTCTCTCACAGCTGGACTATTGTTCAAGTTTAAAGAACCTGCAATCTATAGCAAACAGAAAAAACTATATATTTATTAAGGTAGTACGTTATTTCTAATAATTCATATATTTATTAGACATATTATCTCTATATTTTTTGTATTACATTTTAAAAAGTAGACATACATTTTCAAAATGTCCTCGCTAATAAATCATTATTTACCAAAATCAGAAATTCATTTATTTCTGTTTATCTATCCATTAATTCAGTAAATATATCCCAATCTATCCAGTAAATATTAAAAATTATATTAATTTTTTTTATATATTTGATTGTAATACTATGAAATATATAAATATAATGATAACATTATAATAATAACAAAGATTTTTCTAAGGAAAGATATAATACTCACTACGAAAACTTGTACGTCTATTTTGTACATACAAATGAACAGCGCCACCTATATAGGGTCAATTTCAGAACTATGTGTTGTTTATAATGTAAATTCGTATCAAACTATACATTTTAAATTGAAAAAAATATGTTTAAATTATTATTTTTATAATGAAAACTAAGTGTTCATTACTAATATATAACAAAGCAATAGGATATGTTGATTTTAAATGGTATAAATAATTATGTGGCGAGTACAAGCTAATTAATATTGCATGTCATTTAAGTGGATTCCGCACATTTAAAGTGATGATAATTTATTTTTTTAATAATTTTTTTAATTACATAATAATACTTATTATAGTGTTTTTTAGTATCTGTAAAAAAAGTAGACATGAATTAAATCTAGAAATAACATACACATGTGTTGATACATATGACAATAAGATAATGCTATAATATATACTATTCAATATTACATTTTTATGCTGTAAAACTTCAAACGCTGTTTTCTCATAATAATTATTTCGCGCTAGGTATGTGCATTCAAAAATATAGAATATAAAAACTATTATAATTATAATATTAATTTTTTTAGCTTTATATAGAATTTAATTATGTGAATAGTAAAATAGAGAGATAATTAATAAAATGTATAAAATGATAATTTCTATAGAAATACCATCATTTTAGTATCGCTAATTTTTAATTTAGATATATATAATATAATAAATAATAATATTAAAAATAACTTTCTATTTTCCTATGCATGTATATGTTATGAATACATTACAAAACAAATTAGGTCAATTGAATGAATAGAATATCAGTTCTATTTTTTTTAGTGGACCTATGTTTTTCCTATCTATTTATACACGAAATTAGCAAATTTCATGTTATGTGCGGGATCCCCTTAATAGAGAAATAAAAACATTGTAGTGTGCAAATCGCAGCAAACCTAAATCGATTTCGATATTGCTGCTAGCAGCGGGATGTATTAATACTAATAACGTAGCGTAGATAGTGAGTGTTATATCTTTGCTTCGCAAAATATTTGATAATTGCCTATAGTAGTAGTATATATATATATATATACTATATATACTGAAATCTATTATGTTTCTATAATTAAATGTTTACAACTATAGTTATTATATTATAGTATATATCTATGCTATTTGTAGTGGGCATATTAGTTATCATTTATAATAATCTGTATATATTTTTATGTAAAATTGTATAATTTGTGTTATTTGTAATATGCAAAGTGTTGTTACAGTTACATCCTTTACAATATATTATCTTAATATTGAATTAATGTATTTGATTAATTAAAATACCATATATCATTATCTCAATAGAATGTGTTATGACTCATAACTTATGAGTAAATGCACGCGGATACATTCACCATATATGACCTTCACCGTATATACTTAACCTTCACTAGGGGGACATCTGCGATGAGTCACTACTTCGAGATGTGTTCACGAAGCATCCTGTATCGGAGGTGATTCATTGCGCTGCCCTCACTCACGTAGGTTTGTGTTCAAGCTTACTATGGTAATAATATCTATCATACTCTTATACGTGTATGTGTGTGTACGTATGTGTGTGTGTAAGTGTGTGTTTATGTGTTTACTATAGTGTTTTTACACAGCATTTATTTCATAATAGAAAACTTGAATGATATCCACTCTGTAACTTATACTTCATTTAATAAATAAAATGTATATATATTATATAATATTTATCCACACTGATATTTATATTCTATTTATATTCTATTTATATATATATAATATATATATTATATATATATATATATATATACTAAATATTGTAAACTTTCATAAAATTAAGTAACTTATAAAGAAATTATTAATCATTCTTAATACACTTATATTACTGTACTATTCATGAATAGACTATAGATCTGTATTAAGTAAATTATATAACATCATAACTTATAAATCATTATCATCACTCTACAGCATACCGACCACCTAACCACTATATATACTGACGCCATCTCTCAATCTTGTGCCATAACACTACTCTATACTCCCTCCACTATCACCCCATCACATCCACCCACTCCCCCTAACAACTCCCCGCCCCCAATAGACCGTTCCTTCGCCGACCCACTGTCATTCTGGCATACTAACGTTACGGGAACCCAGTTACTACTGCGTACAGTCGCTGCCTACTGTTGCCCCCGTCTGCGTAGGTTTCTCTACCTCGGCACGGATGAAGTGTATGGTTGTCATGGCTACGGCAAGGTTTCCATCTTACTACACCCCCTATTATACGTTATTAGCTTTACGATTCCCTATTCCCTACTTTGTTACTATCTATAGAATATAACGCTAGGAGCGAGTTCGAATAATAATTAAATTAACTCGTTTATAAATATCCCCGTTATTCTATATCTGTCGGTAAAGACGGATACATCTGATTTAATCCTATTTGTAATGTAAATATAATGTATATAAATAAACAGTTATTATCCAAATACGAATATTTTATTTTATGATTTGTATTAGTAGTATTTATATTGATGAAATTCTGTAAAAAAAATAATTTTATAAAAATGTATCTGCCTCGACTATCTATTAAATTAAATGAACGACCTCAATGGTATTTATTGTAAAGATCATCTCAATGTTTATATAATGTATATATATAGTATATATTTAAGCTTTAATAATGCCTTTGCTTCCCTCTCCTTGCTTTCCTACCCTCTGTTTACTACATACTCTCCACCACGTATCCCTACACCTATCCACCTCTGCTCTCTCGTATCAGTATTTAACTCATCCCGAGGAACAAGTATTACATATTTCTTATCCCCCCCCCCCGCATGTATCCAGCATAAAGTGAAATACAACGAGAAGTCTGCTGTTAACCCTACTAACCCCTACTCTAAGAGTAAACTAGCAGCCGAACAAGTGGTGCTATCTTATCTCGATCGTGTTAGTACCGCCCCTACCTCTCTCTTAATCTCCCGGGAGCACTCCTTTATAATTTCCACAAATATAATTTTTATATAGAAAATAATTTATATTTATATTAATATCATTTCTCTATCATTTCATGTACAAATATTACCTAGGTTTAAATGAGGTTTTACGACACCTACTATTAAAATATACATTCATTCATTACAATCAAAATATGTCACTAAATTTAAGAGCTATTTTCTAAGTATTTTTATTCGATACATATTACTCTACTAAAAGTCTGGAACTATTTTATATTTTGTAGTATTATGCGTAGATTTAACATTATTTTAATAATATAATTTATTGATTAACATATTTCTCTCACTTCTAAAAAAATCATACTTTTAAATTAATCTTATTTTAAAAATAATATATATTTTATAAATTAAAAACGGTTGTCGTATATAGAATAATGTATTATTATTATATCAGTGAAAAATAATTAACAAATATTTAAAGTTGGAGAGTTTTAAAAAATGTTAATTTTTCATATATAGTTACATACGCACGAATGATGCCCATTCCTTAAGTATCACCACTAATGATATGTTATCATATGTTATTAGTGTTTTTATTATTATTTATATATAAAAATATATTGCATCATATTTATTTATATCTATTAAAATATTATAATAATACATCTAATAAATTATTATTATACTATTATTATTATTATTATTATTATTATTATTATTATTATTATTATTATTATTATTATTATTATTATTATTATTATTATTATTATTATATTATTATTATTAATATTATTATACTATTATACTAACATAATTATTAATATACCCTTTATTATAATTATAAATAACGTAGGACCTAAACACAACTGCCTATCGCCCCTACAACTAAGTATCGCCCCGCCCCTCTCACCCTCCTCCTCCTCGATTACCACCCCACAGTTTGCGGTGGTGATCGTTAGACTTAACAATGTGTACGGACCTCGTCAATATCCTGAGAAAGTGATACCCAGATTTATAACGCTGCTGAAAGACAATCAACACTGGTAACAAAACATCTCTAGCACATCTCTAGTATTGCTTAGCATTCTATTAAGGGGTACGCTGGTTGTGAGAATATCACTTAATATTCATTTAGTATATGTATACAATAATAATTTTAGAATATACATATATATATATATATATATAAAGGGTTAAGTAGATTTAGGAAATCAGTGTTTATTATCGTGTGCTAATTTCACATGTTTCATGTAGTACTTTACGTTGAATCGTATTAAAACCCATTAAGAATAGTGTAAGTTTATATGATTTAATAAAAATAAGAATTTACAAGTAATTAATTTAAATATGAAATATATGTATAAAAAATAAATTTCTAAAAATTATTAATCAATTAATGCACCAAATTCTTTTAAAATATATTAACATATTAATCTATTTGTATATCATTATATTATTGTATTCAATTTTAGAATATATATATATATATATATATATGAATGAATGAATGAAATCATTTTATAGACAATTAGCGAAACGAATACAATTATATTTGTAAATCTTTAACCAAATTAATTACTATTTACGTACTCACTAATGACGGCTATAATCGCCTACTATTACCCCTCCTACCCACCACCCCATGCTTAGTTGTATCCACGGCGAAGGAAGCGTACGGCGCCACTTCCTGTTCGTGAGCGACGCGGTGTCAGCGATACTGACCGCCCTGGTCAGGGGAACGGCCGGCTCCACTTACAATGTGGCCGGTGACCATTGCCTCGCGGTCAAGCAACTCGCCGCAGAACTAGTGCTCAGGGTTAGCCCACGTTTGTTAAAGCCCACTGTTGAGATAGAGGTCGCGTATACGTATGAGTCAGTTTCAACGGCTCCTCGTGTAATCCGATGTTTTATTTTTATTCAATTCTCCGTTTATTTCTTGTTTTTTTGTATCGTGTCGTTTTGTGTTACCGTTATCACATTTATATATTTTGTTTATATATATGTTATTTTTTTTTCTTTTTTTATAAATGACTGGTAATTCAATACAATTTTGATTTATCTATCTATCTATCTATATATACCTATATAATAAACAAATGCATATACGCATAGAGAAATTTATAAGAAAATAATTTAAAATATAAAATAAATTATTTATTATCAATAAAATTTCGAAAAATATTAATAAATTAATTCATTTTTATACGATTATATCATTTTTAATAAAGCTTACGTCCTAGCTTATCAATATGATATGTAATTAGAATATATATTACAATTCATGCGTATCTTTACTAAATTTCTTTTGGTTTATAAGTACATTAATATCATACATAATATTATTATATATTGTCTTGTAAATGTGAGGAATGAATTATCTTCATATGCTATAAACTCATACCCATTTCATATTTACATTATTCAATACTCTAATATAATTTCGTATAGGTTAAAGGTCATACAGAATGCGAGAAATACATCTATTATGTAATGGATAGGCTACATAATGATAGAGGGTACAGTTTATCTTCTAAACGAATTCATAAACTAGGGTGGAAGGCTAAAGTTTCGTGGAAGAAAGGTATTTCCGAAACTGGTTTGTATTTTTTGTGTATAATTTTATGTCTATGTAATTTCATATATATATATTTATTATGATATTTAATTTATTTAATAATATATATAAAATTCTATAATATTTTAATTAATTATAGTTTATACATACATTTTTTTCATAATTATGGTAATTGTCTCGACAAGCAGCAATGCTTCTACAATTACCCAGGTACTTATACCTACATCCGATAATAATAATTGCTCAGATTATCATATTTTAGATGTATTATGCTATATATATATATATATATTTTGTTTTAATCATTTAATAATGTTATTTAAATTCATATTATAATGATATTTAAGTTAATATCATACTGTTTTAGTGAAATGGTATATGGAGAATGATACCCGAGATATTTGGTCCACTTTATCTGATGCCTACAATCCTCATTATTAACTACATTATGTAAATTATTGTACTTAGTGATCAATTGAGTGCTTTTTTATTTCTGAGTAAATTGATGGCAATCAAATATTTACAATTTAAATACAACTAAATTTTCTGTATTATTATTATTATAATTATTATTGATATTATATAATATTATTATTATGATTATTTATTATTAATGCTATTATTATAAATGTTATTAATGTATGTGTGTAATGGTTGCGCTTGGTATACATTATTTATTATTCATCATTTATGTCAACTTAAGTTATGAAGTTATTTATTTACAGTCCTGTTATTATTCCTCTTACTTTTGTATGACGTCTATATTTATAAGAAGCTACAAATTCACACATATATAGTGAAAAGATGTTCAATAAGGTCATCATGTGCCAACTTTTCTGTGAAAAGTGAATTATAATATAAAGCGTTATATTAATTAGTATATATCAATATAATATTCAATATATACAAACAACTCTACTAATATTTTAATTTCTTGTACGGCTGGCATGTACGGCATTTATATTACATATGTGCCATATCATTGTATTTATTAACCATAATTAATATGTATATAATGAAAAGAAATATATTATATTAAAAATGTGATTTATATATATATATATTAAATTAATATATTTATATTTATTTAATTTAAAAAAATAAATTATATCATTCTCTTAATTTTATTTATATAAATAAAAATATAAATACATTTTGATATAACTTTAAATGTTTAATAATTATTTATATTAGATAATATTAATAATAACTAAAAATATATATTAAATATGACTTGAATGATATATTATTAGCATTATTTAACTAATTAATTATAAAAATAGAATATTAAGATTTATATTGAAATTATTCTATTTTAACATTAATAATCATAGAAATTTATTAGTTGCTTCACAAAATCTTTCGTTATTCTCAAACGAAATATTATACATCATTTTAAAGATAATGAATTATATTTTAATATATAAAAATAAAATGATTGTTAAACAAATAATGAAACACACGCCAAAGGTTATCATTGGAAACATTTTTGTTGTTGATATATTGTATCTTATATATATTGAATTTCTAAGAATATGTGTATACTTCAATTTTTTTTGTAAGTCATTTTTTACGGCACATTAGAATGTGAAAGTTACGTAAAAGGACAGACATAATGAATCTGAAAAAATATTGTATATGTTATCTTACTCATACACATATCGTTGGTTTATTGTATTCAATATTAAATAACATATTATGAATTTAAATTTTATATATATAAATATGGATTAAAGAATACGGAAGGATTTACTATCGTATTTTAATCCATCATAATTATCATAAACAATATATAGATAATATAGAATAATTGATGTTTTCTAAATAGCCTAGTCATACGCAGACCACATACAACTGGTATCGAAGAGTTCTACCTGTCTTGTAGACTCGAACGTGATGAATGTATTCATCTCACTTTGATTGAACGTCAATATTTATTTCTTTACTTTTTTTCATTAATTTTTTATAATAACATGTAATTAATTTTATAAATATAATCTTATATCATAATATTTGATAATATATTGAGTATAATAAATTCTATAATAAATCTTATATATTATTAATAAGTATTTATTAAGTATACAGTTAAGTTTAAGTATGTATATAAAGTTTAAATATAAAAATATTAAAAAAAAAAACCACACATAAAAAGTTTTGAACATTCCAAATATTATTAATATGTAACAATCGATTTAAAAAATAATTATTTATGAATATATTTATTAATACTATTAAGATAGAGTGGGAAATTAGAGCCTTGTGGTTATAAGTTTAAAACTTCATCTAAATTACTAGATATCCAGTAATGTGGGATGAAAGAACTCCACCAAAATAAAAACAATAACAAACAATATGCCTGTATACATAGTGTAACCATATCTTACACACATACACACACACACACATATATATACACACCCCTGTAATACACACACGAGTGATTTCTGACACGAAGGTATCAAAACCTCAGAAATATATTTAGGTTTGATGCGGTTCTATACAACAATATTTTCAGTGTTCTATTAAATGACATGTAATATAAGTTAGCTTTTACTCGCCTCATATATATGTATATTTTCCTATAAAGGGGGTATCCCATTATCAATATTTCCGAAAATGTTTGCTAGAAAGTTTTAGTGGGAATCACCCTTTAAAGTTACTATATTTCCCGCAAGTTTCCTGAAAGTGAATGGGTATCCCACTACAATTTTAGTTAACTTGCTAGAAAATCATTTCCGGAAATATTGGTAGTGTGATACCCCCATGACACAAACACGTATGATTTAACCCCCTGCCCCCATATAGCTGGAACACTATGAGTGGGGCTCTGATGCAGTAGGTTATACATATACAACTTATACACCTATCCAATGCGAACAAGAATCAAACTAGAAAAGTAAAAGTTATAATTTATATAAAGCTAATTTTACGGAATATAACTTTATACTTCAAATATTTTATACGTAAATTCGTATTTAACTATACACTTTTAAAATGTTAAATAATATGCTTTAAATTAATATTTATATGATGAAAACTAAGTGTTCATTACTAATATATAACAAACAAATATGATATTTATGTTTTAAATGCTATAAGTATATATTTAGTAAGTAAAAGTTAATTTATATTGCATGTAATTTAATAGAGCAATGAAAACATTGTTGTATGCAAACAGAGCCGAACCTAAATCTATTTCAGTGATTTCGATTACGTTGCATGCATAGGGAGTGTTATATCTTTGCTTCGCAAAATCTTTGCTATAGGAATACAGCGGATGCGACTTGTCAATTTGGTGTTGCTACAATAGGCGGGTCGTGTGTCTGCATCGAGGACACGAAAGCTGACCTATTATATAGGCGCGGAGAACGTAACCATAACAACGTCGGGGTCTACGAACTTTATAGCCAAACTCAAACCCAACCCAAAACCCAACCAACTCCGTTGTATTAGTATAATGATATAAAAACACGACTACCCCGCCCGCCCGCCCCCACACCCACCCACCCACAAAGGATTTTTGGGCCGAGCTGCATTTCGCCATTCATCGAATTATGATTAATATTACGTTATTTATTTATATCCTTTATCGTAAGCGTAATTGTAGCGTATTTTATTAAAACACGACTACAATAGCATTTAATATATGTAGGTTTCTATAGTAATATAAATATATATATAATATATTATATATATATATATATGTATGTTTAGTGATATGTAAGAGCAACAGTTCCTAATATAGTGGAGTGTACGTAAATGGAAATAAGCGGACTTCGATATATTTTTAACTTAAGATATTATGATATAATATAACTGATAATGTATTATCCATTATTATCTTAATTGTTTTGAACTTATTCTAAAAGGTGAATAAGACCAAACTAGTCATATGAACAATAACTGAACCCAGAGTTATTCTATATATGAATAGAAATTTAAGTAAAATACTGGCTTATATAGAAGAAATTAGCTCAGTAATAAATAAAGTTCATCGTTAAAATAGTTAAATCATAGGGTTAAAGGTGTAAATCATACTTTTCAATCATTTATCATTATAATCTATTATAATAGATTATCATATTAAGGTATGTATACCAATATATAATATTATTTTTCTATAATATTTTACATAATAAATAAAATTAAGTATATTATTTTATTTAATATATATATATATATTGTTTAATTCAATTTATTAATATTGGTCAGTGGTGAATGGCAAATATAATCATACAGTTAGTAATGAATACAGGAGAACATCATCTAATGTGTACGGATACGTGAATATGTTTTTGACTACATATATGTTCAACGTGTTAATTAGTATATATATACATATTCAGAATATTATATTAACATTTTGGTTGACTGGATACTGAGTGTTGACGAAAAATCCATCTATAAATTTAATAAAAGGTTACTTAGGTATTATATTGAATTAGTAAAATATCTATTTATCTAAAAATATATAAACATTCATTTGTAATTTAATAAAGAAGGCAACATCTATATCATATTATTAAACATATATTACAAACACATATGTTACATATTTAATAATACGATCTACTTTCCTATATATTGCTACTTTGCTTAAATTCGAGGATGATCTTCATCGTCTACTCGAGCATCAGTATGATTCAACTCCCGCCAGATATCTCTATATAGCATGCTGGTTCTTATCTCTTCCTTCTCTAGGAGACCAGTGTCCTTTTTTAACACATCAGCATAGTTCAATCTTCCGCGACCTCTGTTAGCTTTGCCTTGTGTGGGTTCCCATAAAATGAGCTGGTGCGTTGATAGTTCTGGATGCCGTATATAGTGACCAGCCATTCTCATCCTTCTGGATTTTATTTTAGATGAAATAAGAGGTAGTTTACCATACACATTTTTATTTGTGGGGTGTTCTTGCCAATGTATTTAGAGCTTTACGAAGCATTCGCGTGTATTTAATATCCAGTGGTTTCTGCTGTTGAACAGTCAGTGTCCATGACTCAGATACATAGGTTAATACACTTTCTACGGTTGCTACAAAGAGTCTTCTTTTAAGTGGTAAGTTTATCTTAGACTTCCATATAACGTACATGCTATGTAGTGTGTTTCATGATAAAGCCTTTCTCACTTTAATTTCCTTTTCTGACAAATTGATCCAAGAACCAAGTTATTGAAGTCTTAAGATGAAGAATTTTTCGACTTGTAATATTTGACCATCAGCTGTTTTTAATACTATTAATGCAGGTGTGTTGCCATTTTTTTTAAGGCCATTACTTTGGTATTTTTTGCATTCAGACTCTACCCTTAGAAGTAACTCCCTAGCTTGACTTACTGTGTTAGATAATAAGGATATAGGTTATAAGCCTATCATCAGCAAAATCTAAATCTGTTAAAACAGTTGGATGCAATCTTCAACATCTGCGAGGGACAATAGTAAATCCTAATTCCACTTCATGTCCGTTGATTGCTTTTCTTAGTACATAATTGAGTACAATAATAAATAGATAAGGTGATAATCTATCCCCTTGTAGAACTCTTGCTACTAAGTCGAACTCTTCAGATACACCATCTGGTGAGAATATGTTGGCTTTAGTATTAGCATAGCTCCCATTTATTGCATCGGAAAGTTTATCAGGTATTCTATATGATTTACGTGCTTTAGCCATATGCCTCTATGTATAGAGGCAATAGTCAAATACCTTCTTGAAGTCAATAAATGTAAAGATAGCTGGTAAATTCTAATCCTTAATTCCCTCCAGAATCCTTATTATTGCTAGTATCTGGACGACTGCTGTTCTCTTCTGTATGAATCCATTTTCATTGTGTCTAAGTAGAGGATCTAATACCGGACGTATTCGGTTGAGTATCATACGATTGTAAGTTTTGGCCATTATAGAGGTGAGGCTAATTCCACGGTAGTTATCAGATTTGGTGAGATCTCCCGATTAAGGTACAGGTACTATGTTATAAATGTTCCATAGGTCAGGATGTTCACTGTTTACATATGTCTTGTTTATGATATCAAGCACAATTTAATCAATTATAACATATTTGAGTACTTCTGGCATTATGCCATATTCCCCAGCGCTTTTTCATCATTTTATTGATATTTTCGCTCTCTTATATTCATCAAGTGTAAATATGTCATCTTTTGTATGTAAGTTTTCAAAAACTGTAGGTATTTCTTCGTTTTCATCTGTCACTTCAGGTGAGTTTCAGAGAAGTTTTCTAAAGTATTCATACCATAGAACAACTCTATCCTCTGCATTGTTACCATTTAATTGTGATGACTGGGTGACTTTCCTGACAGATATTTCATTGATAAATTCCAACTTTCTAGATATCTCATACACAGATTGTTGTTGTTGTGTTCATACTTTTACTATTCATTGCTAGTGGGTACAGGTGCACCCTAGCGAGGGTCGCAACTCCTCTCGTCAGGTTTATGGTGAGTTTTCCTTCTCATTCATCAGAGATAATTTGTGATCTTTTCACGTAACCCTGATCGGGTGGCTAACAGGTAATATGCCTTGACAAAGGGCACCCTGGATTTTGTCTGGACACTGTTTATTGGTTATTCGCAGATAACCACAATATCTAGTGGTCGTTCCCCTATTCGCAACCTGGGGAGCCGGTAGATGGGATTGTCATCACCAGACACCACAAAATACTATATATATAATATTATATATATATGTGTATGTGTATGTGTGTATATATGTGTGTGTGTTCCTTTAAATATGTGAATATTATATATATATATATATATATATATACAGTCAACTCTCGGTAAGTCGGACACATATTATAGTAATTTTTATGATTTTTATACTGGATAAGTCGGACTTTTTATAAATTGTCAGAAATGTTTACTTTAAATAATGAATATTATAATTTTAGTAAGTAATATTATTAAATACAACATTTTATGTTGTTGATTGTTGCATAATTCAATATTTCGGTAACAATTTAAACTTAACTTAAACTTACAACTTAACTCGCGCTGCGCATTTCATGTCTTATTTGCATGATATTCTGAATCTCGGATAAGTCGGATATCTCGCTAAGTCGGACACTTTTCCCGGTCCCTTGTGAGTCCGACTTATCGGGAGTTGACTGTATATATATGTGGGCATGCATATATATGTGTATTCATATGCATATGCATGTAATACATAATATGTATACATACGCGCGTATACTCGTGTCACTAGTCCCCCGAACACGGTATATATATACCATATAGTATACTATGTGATCATATAGCTATGTGTGTTAATACGCCCACATTACGCCTCCGACACACCCACCCACTCTCTCTCTCACGTGATATGCACTGTAGGTAACCCGATGCCATATCTACGAGTGTCGGTACCTATATATAGACATATAAAGACGCGCACAGAGAGCGCGATACAGGGGTGATATAAGGCGAGAGATCGCGCGGTCAGGACAGCTTGACCCGTGTCCGTAGAGATAGACCAGTCGGGTCAGCGGGTCTAGCCGCTAGTGACCGGCGGCGTGGTGAGGACGACGGAGGTCATGACCTCCGGGTGATAGCCACCATCAGGCCAGGCGATAAAGAGAGAGTCATGACCTAGATAGTGACCCGAGCGACTTTTTACGCGTCCTAGAGCGAGAACACATCCATTAGGCTTATTATTAGGCTTATTTATAAACATGAACGTATTGTGTTCTACGAGTCAATGATACGCATGTGTATGTGTATGTGTATGTGTTTTTAGGTTGAAATCTTAATATAGAAATATATTTATTCGCGTATACTATACGTGAATATATATATATATATATATATATATATATATGTATATATATATATAGTACTACTCATATTAGTACTACTCATATAGTACTACTCATATAGTACTACTCATATTAGTAGATATTAATATGATTTAAACGATATTATATAAACTATACTATATTAACTATATATAGTTATATATAATATATGTATTACATAATGTTGTCACTTTATGTCCATCAATGTACATTATATATATATATATATATATATATATATATATATATATAGGGGAAAGTCCCCGATTACCGACTCCCTCCTAATACCGACCCCCTATCGTATCTCAGTAATTACAAGATATATCAAAAAATAATATATACACGAACTGTTAGTAATTTAATGATAAATATGAATAAGTATTTTATTTAAAAAAATATTTAATCCTACAATTGTTATTTGATAAAATGTAATATTCTGTTTTTACATTTTATATATTTGAATAATAACTTTTTTTAAATCATAGTAAATATTTTATTAATTAAAAGAAAACGTAATGTTGTGTATAATATTGTAGATCAATAAAATGTTTATAACTATTATACAAATAATTTAATTTGAATAACTATTAACCAATATATCTTAATTATAGCAACCCATATGATTTTCCTATTACCGACCCACTAAATTACCCTAATATATCGGTATACCGACCCCATGTGATCTATAATATCCAATCAAAATAGATCCGTATTTTACTTTAAATTATGTTATAGCTTATTTGTGTATCATTGACATAGATTTAGGATTCATGATTCAGGTTATTTATATACATATTGATTAATAAATAAATATTAAATAATAATATACATTATTTTAATATAATTACTATAAAGTTTAAATTTAAATTAAATATTACTATTAAAACATAAATTCAATAAAAAATAAATTACGTCATATTATAATTAATTATAGTTATGTATATCTACTATTTTTATAGGATATTATAATACTACAATTATTTATACCACGATTATTTTGGGGTCGGTAATAGGGGAAGGGGGTCGGTATTAGACACATTTATACGATTACCGACCCCCCTGTTTATTCTTGTAAATATAATGATATAAACAATTTAAAATAGCCACATTATTCATTGCCATAATATTACTCAAATTACAAAATTTCAAATAAATATATTTAATATTGAATAAGTTACAACTAATCATTTAGGGGTCGGTAATCGGAATCTTTCCCCAATATATTTCATAATTAATAATATATTTTCCTATTCTCCTTCTTAAATTTATTTAATTTATTTTACTGGTGAAACAATTTCTATTAATTCGTCATTTAATTACCGCATTCACATACGATGATCTATATAAATAGCATGAAATACCTGTCATTAATATGCCGATATATTAATTTCACTTAGAACCATAGACGGTCTATGATAGACCTATAGGTAGGTCTATGGTATACATATAGACCCCTATGTATACATATCATTGGTCATGCAGTGAAACAACTAAGTTATGTGCGCAACTAAATATTTTCATAATTAGCGATAATATCACGATACTATAGTATAGTATAATTATGCCAAAGCTTTGATTATACTATGTTAAATCTTAACCCATATATTAAGCACAGAGCTATAGAGACATTTATAGCTATTTCTCTCTAGTTATATGACCTTATGTACTGTCACCAATATCAAACTAATGTCCAGCTCAGTGAGAGTATAATAGGGGAAAGTAACTGAATATGGACGGTGTCGAATACGGACACTCTCGGTATCTCAGAAACCATAAATCCTACAAAAAAAATTGTAATGAATAAAATATTTATAATTATATAAATAGTCTAAAAATGTATTTTTTAATTTTTAATTATTCAAAATATTGCTGATATATCAAATAAACTGATTTTTTTATTACATTTTTAAATTTATGTAAAAAAAAATCAACTTAAAACCTTCTCAATAATATACAAATGTATCTATAGATACATATATTATATAAATATTATAAATACATATATTATATATATATATATATATATATATATATATATATATGTATATATATATATATATATATAATATAACAATATATTATTAAAATATAAATCATTCTAAAATTATATATATAATTTCTATATTTGTTATCAAATATTCATTAAGTTATAAGCATATATCTAGAGGTCATATATGCCACTAATACGGACACTCGATATCTTAATAGGGACACCTTATAACTAATCAGCGCGCAGCTTATGAACTTATTCTGATTTTCATAAAAATCACTTGCGTTATAATATTAATACCACCAATAAAGCTAAATTTAAAAAAAATTATTAATTAGATACTTAAATTGTATTATTAATTACAAAAATAGATAAATTATTAAATAATTAAATTAGAATAAATTATTCATAAAATTAATTATAAATAATGTAATTTATCTGATTAAATTCATCAATAATATATAGTTTATCTAGTGGTATATAGGGTATGCGTATTATAACACAGGGTTTACGTATTTGAACATGGGTACCGAATATGGACACCCCCGACGGGGGTCCCCCGTTATCTATGGAATACAAAGATTAAATACAATGTTAAAATCACAATAATATTTATAATCATATAATATTAATATAGTGTAATTTTTGAATACAAATAAAGAGTCATAAAATGTTAAGATGATTTATTGTTAAAGTGTCCGTATTAGGTTACTTTCTCCTATATATATATATATAATATATAAATGATAATATCGTATTTTTATTGTTACCAAACTTTATCGAAATACTGAATTCACGCTAACAGTGCATATATATAGCGTATAACTTAATTAAAGAATTATAACTTATAACTGCATGCTATATCATTGGTCCTTAAGATCACATTCTATAGGATTATAAACACTATAAAATATAAGTTATAAAATACGTAAAATAAAATATATCAGTTAGCTAACTACCTAGGCATCTAAATTAAATAATAAATTAAATAATTATATATTTTTATTTTATTATGTATTTAAAAAACAACTTGTCACTTCTAGACTGTTTTCATGAATACTTTTTTTATAGATATTAAAAAACTGATATAATCAAAACGTGTTGTTTTAACTGGACGAAACTATCCTATAGGATAGTGGTAGTTATAACTACCACTATTCAACAAGTCTTCGTCTTAAACCGATTCGTATTATGAAATATAAAAAAAATGTAATACAAATTATTTTCACCAAAACAAGGTATGATTATGACACCCCATTAATGGGAATATTATTTGAAATAAGCAATTATGTAATGGAATTAGCACAATTGTATAATTGATTATTTAGACATAATGGTGAATTAGTGGGAAGATATATATATATATATATATATATATATATATATATATATATATATATATATATATATATATATGTGTGTGTGTATAGTCTGTATAGAGATGGTAATATATATTAGGATATTTTATACGATGGTATATTTTTACCTTTTACCTATCCCATAGCATTTGGATGATGTAGGGGCGCAGTAGATTTCGTCGATGGTAGAATATAAATATATGCATATAAATAGCCTATATAGAGAAAGCTACTTTTCTTACTTTAGTACTGATACCCAGGGAAGCCCATGTTTCATATGAGAAAAGGAGGACAGAAAGTTATATATTTCGATACTGAATTTGACAGGTATGAACTAAACCAGGAAAGGGAAAGGTCTCTAATTCCAAACAGGTGTAGACGGGGCAATAGAGTAGTATGGTCAAGCATTACTAGTTCACAGAAATTATTATGTTAAGAGTAGAATTGATGATATTGACGATGTTTATTAGTGCTGTTTCTATATATATATAATAATAATAATACACCCTACAACATATAGGCAAAGATTTTGCGAAGTATTTTGCGAAACATCCTTCGGAAAATCTTTGATATAGGTGTGACCATGGTCTGCATTTTTAAACTTTTTTCAATAGGATGACACTCTGTAAATTGATTCTAGACTAATTTTTGACACTGATTTCAAATGTGAAAGCTGTTTTTCTCAATCAGATCTAGTTTTTTTTTTGTTATTCGACTTTAAAAATTTTCCAAAAAAGTGAGAATTCTAGAAAAATATTATTTTTATAATTTTTAAAACTTAAATTATTATTATTATTTTATAAAATCATTTAAATATGCCTAAATATGTTTTATATGTATATTCAAATATACTATATACTGTATACGGTATACCTTTAAAACATTATAAAATATGTTTTCAAGTTGTATAAATAAATGATTTTAAAACTATTTTCTCAAAAAATATTGGATTATTTTCATAAAAATTCATAGGTCGATATTTGACAAAAAAAATATAGGATAAATATGTAATATATTTTATATACGTCATCTCTATTCAAACACCAACAATATATTACTAACATATTAACATTCGTGATATCGTTCTTCAATTGTAGCTAAATCCTGATAGGTTTGTAGCTAAATACTAGAAGCGTTTTCTTCGCTCCTCCATAATAGTTAGGAAAATAATCCCAATGCGAATTTAGAAAATATATTTTAATAGACATTCGAGCTCTAATTTTATGGTATGAACGCATGAGATATTCTACCCTAACTTCACAATCATGACTTCTCGATTTCCAATGAAATTTTCAACTATATATTTAAAAAATTCCAGGCATCTCTTTGATCAGGTGTCATTGTTATATAGAAAGTTCTATCAAAAACAAATAATAATGGTTAATAATATAATCTAGTTATAAATTGAGTACTTTTAAATACATTAAATAGCATTTAATGTACTTGATTTAAAAACTTTAAATAATTGAGAAAAAAATACAAATAAATATATTTTAAATTGAAAAAAAAAAACTAAACCCGATATGAAAAAACTATAAACTTATCTGAAATGAGCGTTAAAAATAAATATTAAAAAATATATTACATATTTATTCTATACTTTTTTTGTCAAATATCGACCTATGAATTTTTTTTGAAAATAATCCAATATTTATGGGGTAAATAGTTTTAAAATCATATATTTATACAACTTGTGAACATATTTTATAATTTTTTAAAGGAATACTGTATACTTGAATATAAAACATATTTAGGCATATTTATATGATTTTATAAAATATTATAGGTTTTAAATAAGTTGTACTAATAATTTAGGTTGTAAAAATTATAAAAATAATTTTTATCTAAAAATCTCACCTTTGCAAATTTTTAAAAGTCGAATAAAAATAAAAATTTACCTGATTGAGAAAAACAGTTTTCATATTTGAAATCAGTGTAAAAAATGAGTCTTGAATCAATTTACAGAATGTCATCCTATTTTTGATGCAGACCAGTGTAAAAGATATAGGATTTCTTGATATAATTGTAATTGTACAATGTACATTTTTCACAATATACAATATTTCTATATTTATTGATACAACCAAAGAACGTTTATACACGCCCCTTCGATCTATTTTATTAAAGCAAGTCATTTGTTTTAGTTATATATATTATTACGACATGCTTTCAAATAGAACAATGGATTAATTTCATTCATAATATTAATACTGTTAAGTTATATAATTATTTCTTTTAAAATAGTAATTCAAACAAAAACTAAAGCTTCAGTAGGTATATATATAAATTTTATTTTATTTGTTTTTAATTTATTTCATATTTAAAAAATATTAAAAAAATATATATTTAAATAATAATTAATTTACTATTGAGTAATTAGGTAAGCGCTATACATTATATGTTAATGCATAACTTATATTAATATGATTTATATGTTACACCGTTAAACGTGTTATATATAAATAATCATATTATAATTATTATTAAATACAATATTTTATTTAAAAATATAAAGTTTATATTTATAATAAACCTATCACATTTTGTATATCAAATAGATTATTAATATATAATATTCATATGATAATATAAAGTAAATATATATATATATATATATATATATATATAATATTGAATATGTAATATTATTATAAATATAGTAATATGATAATAATAAATATTAATTAATTAAAATTACTCGAAGATGATTATTCAAAAATATAGATACAATTATTAATTGTGTCTATATTTTAAAGTTTAGAACACCTATTAATAGTTTAAAGTATGGTGCAATAGTGTATTCCAACAACATTTACTATATATTATATACATATTAATATATGCATACCTGGTTATATTTATTGTAAATTGGAATTAGATGAATTTTATATTCATAGATTATTAGAAGCAAATTTATAAAATTTCTAATCATAACTTGGAATTTATCTATATTTGGACTAGGTTTAAATCCGAGTTTTAATCCAGTAATTAATTAATATCTTTGTAATTATCACGTGTACATGTTATTTGTTAATTAGACCAATCATTAATTATATAATAATTTGAATATTTTAATAATTTAATAATTTAATAATTTTTAATATTATTTCATTCAAATATAAATATATCTTTAAAACAATTAGATTTATTATATAATTACGTATTATATTATAGATAAGATTGTAAAAGTGTATTTAAGTTTTACATATACTTGATCACATGGTAAATATATAAAATGTCGCCATTTTTAAGAATAATGCGGTTTATTTAATATTTGACAAATAGTACATTTATTAAATTATTTAATGTAATATTATTATTAATAGATTATTTTACCGTAAAATGTATATATATATATAAAATATCAATTTATTTATATTCTTATCTATTAAATAATAATTCAATTATTGTAATTATTATAATTATACTAATTTAATTAGTAACTATTTTTTTAAATATTATAATAATAATTATTATTATTATAATAATTATATAATTACTATAGTATATTATATAGTAATTAACATTTTATTATTTATAGTATATATTTAATGTAACATAATTATTATATTATAATCATTATATAATTATTATAATATTATAATAATTTAATAGGCATATTATATTATAATTATTATTGTAATTAGTATAATAATTATAATAATTGTATTATTATAATAATTATAATTATTATTAGTTATATAATATATAATATAACTTATATTCAATATATTCATAATATTGTCGTAATTATTAGCCTAATAATTAAGAGATATCTGTATAAATATTATATTTATTATTATTATAATATTATATTATATATAATAGATTTAATCTTAGATTATATTAAATATAATCATATTATTGATTTAATATTATATTAAATATAACTAATAATTATTTAATAATTTATTATTAGTCAGTATACTTAGTATAATACTAAGTAATATAATAATTATAATAATTATACTAATTATATTACATGCGTACTATAATAGTATGAATAGTAAGCATTTAAGTAACTATGCATATTTAAATAACTATAAATATTACAATAATTCACTATTATAATAATAGTAAATTTATGATTTAGCCTTCCGTACCTTTTATATATATTCTAGAATATTTATATTATATAATTATTATATATATATATATATTTTAATAATATATAAACACAAAATTATAAATTATAATTTAAATGAATAATTTAATTATAATTATAATTTATTTATTATTAATATATTATTATAGTATATTATTGTAACTATAGTATATTTATATATATATATGATATTAATTTTTTTTATAAAAATATACAAAATTTAATATATATTTATAATTATCATTTGATATTATATATTTATAGAATAAATTTATAATATATTTTTGTACATTCATAATATATTAAATATACTATAAATTATGAAGTTACGTTACGTTTTATTCTTAATTATTTTAAATTAATTTAAAATATTTTCAAATTCATTTAAAATATAATTATATAAGATAGTACACATTTATTAATTAAACTTATATTATTAATGATAGAGTCATGAATAATATTATATTTCAATATTAATTTCTATATGAATATATATATTATTTATTAAAACGCAAACTATTATTACAATTTTAATAAACATTATTTATACTAGTTTAATTTCTTTATGAATAAATTAAACATATCTTCTAATATTATAGATTTAAATTTGGGTTATAGCTAACTAAGGGTAATAATTCAACTATAATTCAATGTATGGGTCACTAGTCGATATCAAATTATTATTTTATTATATTATTAATAGTATAATATTTACTCTTATATAATGTAAATACATTTATTTATTATACAATATAACGCACAAATTTTACACTAGATATACATGCTGAGTACTCTATGTTCGCATATAAATGTTGATTTTATATTCAGATATTATTTCGATATCATTAGTGACCTCAATATTCATAGTATCGCTTAACATGTCTTGCCTTTAGTCGAGATACTGCAGACATGGATAAATAGGTTATTCATTTCAAAAGAAAGTTATTGATTGCTATAGTTTTTTGATATAATATCAATATAAATTTGTATCCCTAAATATTGTTACTTGAATTATGTAGATAGATATTATCTGTGATGTTTTGTTTTAAAATTAGAAATATTTGTGGATGTACAGTTTTTTATTTTATAATAACGCATATTATTTTTAATTTTTTTTTTGTAATTATATATCAATTAAATATATATTATATACTTTATGATATTATTTATTATAAGTAAGCTAAATTTTAAAGCTCATGATATAATTCACATACATTTTGAATAATCGATTATATTATTGATTACAATTTGATTAAAATAGTTTATAGTTAGAGTTTTCAATAATAGGTCTATAAATAGCTTAATTACACTGCTACTATGTTATATATGTTATGATTCATAAAGTATGAGTGTCAATTCTACATAAATTATTCTCTATTTCATATATTTATTTTGTTAGATTTTCTATACCAACTATCTTATAGTAATGTTAATTCCGAATTTAAAATAAAATCAATATAATTTATAAAATTAATATAATGTTAACGATGAAGATAGCTAGACTATAGCTTTATTATATAGAACATATAAATATATGATTATAATTGATATTTATATCACTAAATACAATGAATATATATATATATATATCAGGTAAACGACTAGATAATCATTGCGCTTCTTCGATTACCTTGGTCATGCCTAAATTCTGATATTATTATTATTATTATTATATATATATAGAAATTATAACTATAGTGTATAACTGTAATCTTAATTTTAATATTTAATTTTACTCGATAAAGAATGTCACAATATAATATTATTGATTGATAATTTATTTAAGCAAATACATAGCTGAAAATATAATCGAAAGTATAAAGTATAAATATTTGCTAACGATAACATACTTTATAGAAATAAACAAATAATATAACGAAATTAAAACGTTTTACAGTTACCGTAATTTTTACTAATAAGATAATTATTTATTAGTAAGTTAAAGTTAAATTAAGTTAAAGCTAAAGTTAAATAAAATATAAATTAAAGATCAATTTAATATTAATTCAAAACAATCAATACGTATACATAATCTGATATTCATATTTGTAAGAATAATGGAGTTAAATAGTTGGTCTGATAACTAGAAATATATTTTAAATATTACTCATCTTGATTTATACAGAGAAAGTTGCAACATGGAGAGTTACGAATACTTTTGGGACGCTCTTGAAATTTTATTCAGAACTAAACGTACAAGTTATTGATTAATTAATTTATTTATATTATATATTTGTATCAGGGTTGATGGTTTTTTCGGTTTTTACGTAAAAACCAAAAAACCCGGTTTTTATCAGTTTTTATGGTTTTTATCGGTTTATATCTGGTTTTATAGGTTTTTATGGTTTTTATGGTTTTTACGGTTTTTACAATTAAAACAAGTACAAATTATAATTTTTTCATAACAAAAAATTAACTAAATTGTATTATTTTCATTATAATTTTAAATATATAGACATCATATAATGGAACATAATTATTATTCAACATTATAATAAATTTAATAAGTTCCTCAGTTAAACCATTATTGTTAAATAATTATAAATGAATAGATATCATTTTTATAGCTATTTAAATAAAAATATAATATCAAATGTAATTATATAATATGATTACATTTGATATTATATTTTTGATTCATATTTATAACATTTAATTTGATTATATAATAGTTAAAAATATTATAGTTATTTTATTTGCGTTTAGAGTATTTCGGCTATAGCCACGCCCATAGTCCCACCCCTTTTGAAATCGCTGGCTACAGTGTCTGGTAACTGTTACAATATACTAAAAATTGTAGTCTAAAATAGTACTTTACTTTATATTATTTAGTAAAATAATTAAGTTTGGTAATATTTGGCTATTACATATAAATAACTATTATTAATAATAATGTATTATCATAAAAACTATAATTTAAAAGTTAAATTAATTTGTTAAAAACCGTAAAAACCATGGTTTTTTCAACTTGAAAAAACCGACGAAAAAACCAATTTGAAAAAACCAATTTTAAAAACCGAATCAACCCTGCTTTTAAAGCAGTGCTTTACTTCATATTATTTTGTAAAATGATTAAGTTTGGTAATATTTGGCTATTACATATAAATAACTATTATTAATAATAATGTATTATCATAAAAACGATATATTTTTACATTTCAATATATAAATAATTCATAATTAGAATATTCTGCCTAATGGTGGCGTAATTAAATTTGTTATCACATAATCATTGTATCGTAGACATATAAGTGTAATTAGATGAGAGTCCTGCTCACTCACTGATATAACATATAATGTAGGCAATTATAATTTATAATTTAAAAGTTAAATTAATTTGTTAAAAACCGTAAAAACCATGGTTTTTACAACTTGAAAAAACCGTAAAAATCGGACGTAAAAACCCATTTGAAAAAACCAATTTTAAAAACCGAATCAACCCTGATTTGTATTATAAATAAATAAATATATATATATATATATACTTATTACTTTGATGATAACAACATGTTATGCTTATAAGGTTAAGTTTTCAGTGAATAGCCTCAACTCTATTTTCATTGATTATGTTTCAGACTTATGCGTAATTCATATTTTATTGGTAAAATAATATTAATTAAACTAAAAATGTTATTTAAATATTTATAAAATATCGCAACTGACAAATTATTCGAATGCAATAATATTATTACATAGAATATGTCAGAGATCATGTTTTAAAGTT
The DNA here is from genome assembly GCA_964019155.1 of Osedax fenrisi. Taxonomy (NCBI): domain Eukaryota; kingdom Metazoa; phylum Annelida; class Polychaeta; order Sabellida; family Siboglinidae; genus Osedax; species Osedax fenrisi. Next base: position 35,242,517 of record OZ025243.1, read on the forward strand.
AATAATATTGTATTAATATCTATGAAATGAGTGTATAGATTAGCAAATATTATTAACAATTAATTAATTTATAATAGAGGTATATTCATAATGCATATTTATAGTGTATATTTATAATTTACGAAATAACCTAATATCAATAACTATTCGTGATGCCTTCGCCTTCATGTTAACATCGACCTAACACGACCAATCACGCACTCATGCATTATCAAATACGGGTGACGGTAATAGAAAAGATTCCATCTTCAAAAATAAAACATATCGAATACATTCAATAATCTTATTTCAAATAAGTTATGTGTAAGCCCTTAGAAGAATCAACTAGCGCGAATATAATATAATCAACGCGAGCAAGAAGAAAAACTAAATATCATTCTCTAATAAAGTATCGTCATTCAATAATATTATTCGTAAGCCCTTTAGGAGAATAAACGCGCGCGCGCCCTAGCATATAATATAACCAACGCGAGCGAGCAGAAACTAAAACCATTTTCTAATAAAGTATCGTCACCATCAATCATCTTATGTGTAAGCCCTTAGAAGAATCAACTAGCGCGCATATAATATAAACAACGCGATCGAAGAGAAACTAACATCATTCTCTAACAAAGTCATCGTCGTCATCGTCGCCATCAATCACTCGGCTAGGTGGGTCGACGACGCTGGTCGAGTCGATCGTGGAAAACCTGCGCGAATTCTTCTACTACTCGAACTGTTACGCGGGCGTCCGGTTGCCGATCAGCGAGGACGCTTCGTTCTACGACACCTACCACACGGGGGCGCCGGGCATCGTCAACGACGGCGGCGACGACGTCAAGTGGAACTTCACGCTCGTCAACCTCGACGTGCTGAAGTGCGGCAGCGAAACTCTCTGCCGTAATAGGTAGGAGCCGCGCGCGAGTTTTGGCTTAATATCTATACATTCGGGAAAAACGATTACATTTTTTTTTATTAATTTAACTATTATTCCGCGTACCCTTTCCGGTGAATAATGATAAATCCTATTTATATATATATATAATAAAATAATAATAATTATAATATTTATTAGAAGTATTACAAATGTTTTCTGTTAATTTACAATTATAGTAATGTAATGTTGTCCTCCTAAATGAAATCAAGTAATACAGCTTATATTGTCTGTTGTAGTTGCCCATTATAAATATAATATTATATATATATATATATGTAGCATATTCAGAGCGACTAGACTTCTCTTATCTAAATAACACTATTAGCATTACTCGTATTCAGCGCTTTATGCCGACAAGCTCGCACTACACTGGCTGAGATCAGTCTATCTCTAGCTTATCTCTAGCTTATCATTAGCTTATCTCTAGCTTATCATTAGCTTATCATTAGCTTATATACGATTGGCTAGCTGGATAATGTCCATATCAGCAACCAGATAACACCTGCATACTGCACTTTCACTAAACTTCCAACTCTACAACATATATAATATATATATATATATATATATATATATATATATATATATATATATATATAGTGCATCTTTGATATACTGGCTAACTCGGGATCATATATCATTAATGGAGGTTTATCAAATATAACATGTAATAAATAGGATGGAAATCCGTTTCATATCTATTTGGTGGTATATCTAGGATGGTGGTACACATAGGGGTGGTATATCATTGATGGCAGTACATCTAGGGGTGGTATATCAAGGGTGGTGGTACATCCAGGTGTGTTATATCAAGGTTGTGGTACATCCAGGGGTGGTATATCAAGGGTCCACTGTATATGCTACATTAAAGTTATTTTTTTGTGTGTATCAGTTTAATTTAAATACGATAGAATAATATATCAGTGAATGCGTGCGCATTGGAGATCTCGTGCGAAATGTTAATTTAAATAATTATTTATCAATAGTAGAATTTACATTGCGCACTTAATCACCAAACAAAATGAGAACATTCCGCACGAAAACACTTCGCACGAGAACACTGATTAACATTATAAGACTGCGACTAAATTATCTATGAATCGGCACCTATTCGCTCACTTGCTCTCGTATCTATGACCTACAACGACCCAGACGATGACCCCTATGACCGAAGACGACCCCTATGACCTACAATGACCCCTATGACCGACGACGACCCCTATGACCTACAATGACCCCTATGACCGACGTTGACCCCTATGACCGACGATGACCCCTATGACCTACAACGACCCCTGTGACCGACGATGACCCCTATGACCTCTGCCCCTCCCGCAGCGATAGGTTGACGCTGCTCCAGCAGACCAATATAGCGCTATCGTGCAAGAGTATCGTCCGCTACGGTATAGAGCCGTATCTCCCTAAGGGGCTACCAGGATCTCCACTGTCGCAATACGTTAGTGTGTGTGTGTGTTTGTATGTATGTGTGTGTGTGTGTGCGAGTGTTTGTGTTTGTGTTTGTGAGAGTGCGTGTGTGTCTTTGTGTGTGTGAGAGTGCGTGTGTGTTTGAGTGCGTGTGTGTCTTTGTGTTTGTGTGTGTGTTACTGTATGTGTGTGTGTGTGTGAGAGTGCGTGCGTTTGTGTGTGTGTGCGAGTGAGTAAGTTGGTATGTATGTGCGTGTATAATTTAGTATGTGTGTTTGTGTGTATGAGAGTGAATGTGTGTGTGTGTTTGTGTGTGTTGGTGTGAGTGAGTGGGTGTGAGTGAGAGTGCGTGTGTGTGTTAGTGTGAATGACAGTGTGAGTGTGTATGTGCATGTATGTGTAATAGTGCGTGTGTGTGTTACTGTATGTGTGTGTATGTGTGTGAGTGTTACCGGTTTCCTATTATATAATTGGTCTACGTACTTCCATTAACTTCTTTATGGACGTTTTTGTGCATGTTTTAAGTTTAAAGTACTTAACGTGAGAACAGGAATGTTTTAACTTGAATCTCGGAGTTGATTCAATTGATCGGATAGAGTGAGGGATATCATTGAAGATTTATGTCGGGCAGATTTAAATCCGGTAGAACTGGAGCAGTATATAAATTAGTATTTTTTTCACTTTAAAATCTTTATCAATAAATATCGATGACAGTAGTAGTAGATTTCATTTAGAGTTATTAATAACTATTAAATTTGAGTACTATTACTACTACTACTACTATTACTACTACTACTACTACTACTACTACTACTACTACTACTACTACTACTACGACCGTACAGTGTTCAGATACCCTGCCCCCGCCGCACGGCGACCTCGCCCTCGAGAAGTACAACTACCGTCTAATGATCGTCGTGAAGGCGCTGTACTACATCCTCGAAACCCTGCACCAACGCGTCTACTACTCGGGCCCGTACTTCATCGAAGGAACGCTGAAGCACTGCGAACCTGCCTGCGAGACGCGCGCTGCCCGAGCGGGCATCGTCAGCCACTACCACGAACTCGAGTCCCGGCGTTACCGCACCAAGCCGGCTTCGATCACCCCGATCCCGATGCTGCCCCCCAACGACCTAACGCTGCCTCACTACGAGTACGTTCACCAATACATCAAGGCGGCGGTCGACCGGCTCGCCAAGGAGGATCGGGTCGCCGACCGGCTGGACGGCGTAGAGGTCACCGACGACCTCTACGACATCGACGAGGGGGAGGCGGCCTGGTTCGTCGACCGGAACCGCGCCACCGTCCTTCGCATGCAGCGTCGAATGACCTCTGACGACGGCGCGTCGCTGTTGAACGCCCTTCAAGAAAGCGCCTACGCGTTCTACACGAAGCACAAGGCGAACCAGGGCTGTCACGAGATCACGGCCGAGGTCAAGGATGCGCTACACCACTGCCGGGCTAGCGATATGGACATCGGGTCGGGGGAGGAGTACGTTCAGCCGCTGCTCGACTATCTGCATTCGTTCAGCTCCGGTTTCGGTAGGCAGGAGTCGGGTTAGAACCGCGGTACCGTAGCTCTCTCTCTCCCTCTCTCGCGTGTATCTAGATAGTATACTTAAGTTGTCAATATAGTTATATAGTTCTCTCCAGTATCTAGATAGATAGCATATTTATGTTATCAACATAGATCCACAGATTTTTATAAGGAAATATATAATACTTATGCGAAATCGTGTAATTCGATTTTGAACACAAAACATGACAGCGCAACCTATATAGAGTCAATTGTCGGAACTATGTGTTATTTATAATATATTATTTATTATTTAAATTTAGTTTAATAGATTTTGTTATACATATATCTATATTATATTGTTCTTGTGCGATGTAGTGCATTTATTTAATAATAATTAGAATTGATTCTATATAATTGTTCATAGGTTTTAATAATTTTGATAGTGAAATTATTATAGTTATATTTTTAATTAAATTTTGATTGACAAATTTTTACATTTTTACAATTTTAATAAATATGCTATAATTATTTTTTATTAATTTCCGATAAATGGAATTATAAACTAATCTTGTATGTCTTATACACAGCATTAATATAATGTTAGTTTGGAATTAATCATAATGAATCATCAAATAAATCATTATATTAAATAAAATCAATCGGCATATTAAAATACTGTTTACTTTATATTTATAATAATGTTATATATGATTATAATAATTATAATTATTTACTATAATAATATTATTCATACATAAATACATGAATTATATATATATACATACATATTTATATGATATATTCCTACATTTTTAACCCACAGGATTTCAAACCAATAGTAAAATCAAGTCTCACGAGTTGTGCGATGGTTTAGAGATAATGGCCGACATCGTATCTGACAATATGTTCAGCGTGGTTCTAGTGTCTTTGATGCTGCTGAAGAGGAAGTGTAAACCCCTAGGTTAGCGCTGCGAGCGTGTGCAGCAGACGAATGTTGCGCTAAACTGATGCACGCGCTGACTCGCGTAACGTCGTAGCTGTGATAAATAGGTTGACGCGTTTCATTATTTAATGATAATAATAGAAATAGTAATTGGATTGATTAGATGTTAATAGAGATTTATGATATAATTAATTTAAATAAAATATTCGCTTATTACTTCTTCTAAATGGCTGCGCATTAATATGTTACTCTTTTCTAGCGTTGTTACCGCCTAATTAGAATTGTATACTTACGTAAGCGCATACTTAAATATATATATTTATAAACAAATAACCCGGGGCCTCCCTCTAGGTGAAGTCGTCGTATTAAACCATATCCAATGTACGTATATTTCTAATTGAGTATGCCGTCGTATGTAATATGTTATTAAAGATTTGCTAAGGAAAGATATAACACTTACGTGAAATCATGAAATTTGATTTCGTATACAAAAACCAACAGCGCCACCTATATCGGCTAAAATTTAGAAAAAGATGTTGTTTATAATGTAAATTCGTATCAAACTATACAATTTTTAAATGTAAAATAATATGTTTTAAATTATTATTTATACGATGAAAACTAAGTGTTCGTTACTAATTTATTGCAAATAAATAGGATATGTTAGTTTATAATGCTATATTTATATGCTATATTATCTACATTACTGCGTGGCGAATACATCTAACTTATATTGCATGTAATTTAAAAGAACAATGAAAACATTGAATATGTATGAAAAGCGCAGAAAACCTAAATCTATTTCAGTGATTTCGATCGTACTGCCTGCAGTGACATGAAGATAAGTAGTGTTATTTCTTTGCTTTACAAAATCTTTGATGCTTTTACATACTCGCAGTGTTATGCCAGCGACGTGTTTTACAGTTTACTGATAGGTTTAAAACTGATAGGTTTTGGATTTTACTAATATTATTGTTTTTTACTTTTGAATTAATTAATGTATTATATTATTATATATATATTTATTGTTTTATTTATGTTAATACATAATTTCTTATTAAAAGCTATAATTATTAGTGTTAGATTTTAATGATTCCCACGACTATCATTTATTAAATGTAATTACAAGTAATAATTCACATTTAAAATATTCGATAAGAGAGGATAAAGATAAAAACTAAGATTGTTTTTGAGTTTTTTCCAACTACACACACTTCTAAATAAATAATAATAATAATAATTATTATTATTTATTCGAAGAAATGTTTGTATTCTCCTTTGTGTTGTTGTTTATATTTTGTTGAAATGCGTTCTTCCCCTAAAGGGCTTTAACATAAGATTGTCCATTGTCATTATCCTCATCATTTAAAACACACACACGCACTCACACACAAACACACACACACAATAGAGAACACCGCCATGTACAACACGAAGATGAAGGAACGCATGACCTGGAGCAAGACGCACTGCGATCGCTTCCTTCAGCTGCGACATCAAGGTCTAGTATTGGCCGACATCTACAGCATCATTAAGAATGTTAGTGAACTCGGCTATAGATATGTACACACACATACTAGCGCTTCGTATCATGTGTGCACACATGTACCGTGTATTAGAGTCACTTCAGCCGCTGGTCACTTCATCCGGTGGTCACTTCATCCGGTGGTCACTTGGTTCGCAGAACTTAGTCATTTCGTCCGAAAAGTAACCATTTATTTCGGACGGAGTGTCGGACGAAATGACCAGCGGACTAAGTAACTCCCCCCCCCCAGTATTTCATGTTAAGGATGTTGATGAACACAGGCTTACGGATGCGAACATACATGTGTGTACATCATGCGTATACGTCTACGTCATGATTAACAATGTTGGTGATTCACGCTCAATCGGCTTTAACTGCAAAACAAATAGCCCCGTTTTTATTCATTCATTTTATAACATTTGTGCGATATCGAGTGGTAAGTGAAAGATTTAATAGGTACTTTATAAGAGTGGGAATACTGCTCATTTTTGAAACATCGATGTCTCATTTTTAGAAGCATTGACTCAGTCTCATTTTCAAAAGCCACATTCTATATCGATACATTCTCATTATAAAAAGCATAACTGCAGTCTTGTTTCTAAAAACGAATTTCAGCTATGCAGAAAAGATGGTTCAGTTAAACGAAAATCAAAATATTCATGCCCTCTCAGTATCGAAAGAATCAAATCAGCCTTGTAACTAAAAGTAGTTTATCTGTCTCAACATTTCATCAGTGAATATATTGCTTAAATAAATTAAGATCAATTGTGTAAATATCTAAATTAAATATAATTATACGTTAAATATAATAAATTACACATTTTTTAGTATTATTTTATTATTTATAAGCTATTATTTCCGAGTACAAATATTAAAATATCTACAAGTTTATCACCCAGCCGATTTCTTTTATCAGATATTATATCTGCGGCCGAGGAAAACACTCTCTCACTGGCTACAGAAGTAGTAAGAACTATATAAATACAAAGCGATTTTATTTAATAATTAATATTTTGTTTGAGTGCACCACTTTATCGGATACTCTTCAAACTTTATTTCACCCTCTTCGGATATAGATGTAATAGTCTCAGCTTAGCTTGAGATCGTTGAGAGATAGTCTCAGCTCAGCTTGAGATAGTTGAGAGATAGTCTCAGCTCGAGTTCATTTTTAACAAAATATAAGTATGGGATCGATATTAAAATTGAAAGTCTCGGCTCGTATTAAACAAGCTCAACATCATTTACATCTCTAGTAATTTATATATGTAAACGGATAAGGTTAAACGGATAAGAAATGCGTCGACCTGCCCAATATCAGTATAGCTGTTCACACCGAGACTACCCTATCTTTATGTTCGACGATATCAGGCTATTTCTTTTCCAATCCTATATCATGTGATCTTGCTAATGATATAGCAGTTATAAGTGAAACAGTAATTCACTTTGTTTTGAAACTGTAATTTTATTTGTTACATTTTTCATTATGGTTTATGTTATATATTATATCGATTAATTTTTATACATATATATTATACATTACATATATTACATATTATATTAAATTTATTCTATTTATTTATTATTATTATTAGTTATATAGTTATTAGTTAGTATACTTGATAATAGTAGTTATTTTAGCTGTATATTTAATTTTAATTTTGTAATATTATTAATTTACTTACATTTTATACATGTAAATTACAAACAATACTTAATACATTTATTCACTCTATTTATTTCTTATTATATTTATTTTTCTCAGAATATTATATAAATATAATATATTAAAATAAAGCTAAATTTCTAAATATTATTTTTTAATAATAGTAAAAATATTATTTATATAGAATAATTACATTTAAAATCACTATTTATATATACACAATAGGCTATATATTATACATATTATAAATATCTCTTTATAATAGTATACAAGAATATATTATAAATAGATAACAAAAACAGCTTGATGAATAGAATTCTGCTAGAGACATATTCTAGAGATCATATACAATAGACCATATGCTGCCTATCTAATAGATAGTATAATTTACATGGTAATCTGCGAAATTGCACTAAAAGGGTATCTAAATTGTACTAAAAGGGTAACCTTAGTATAAGCTAAACATAGCTTCTGGGTATCCCTCCGATTATTATAGCCAATATTCGGTAAATAAATTCATTTAATTACTGAACAGTGTGCACACATTGACACACAGTGTACCTAATGACATTCCCTGACTTGTTCTACAGAACTGTAAATCAAGTTATTTGTTGATTTCTTGGTGTCTGTACTTTTTGAGAAACACTTCAAATTGATTCTTTCGAAATGAAATATTCCCTCTCGTTGTTTCCACTCCCGTATGACTTGTTACAAGATTAACGATGCGATTATTGAATATTGTATTAGCCCATTCGTTATCGGAGCCACGAGTTTGTTATACGACAGTGGTATGTTGTTCTACGATGTACTATACTATACTGTACTATACTGTACTATACTATACTATACTATAGTACGAAGTAAGAGGTTACCATCTCTCTTGTAGTCATATCATTGCATGTAAAAGTAATCATATGATGAAATATAAAAATGTTAAGACTTGGATATAAGTAAAACATTGTTTTTTTGTTGAAATATTAATCAATAGAGGGACACACAAGCCGCTCAAACTTTAGAATGGCAGATATAGGAAATTTAACATGGCAAAGATAGGCACAGATTTCAACGAGCACAAATATCATATGTACACGTGCATATGCGAGATGTTTTCATAGTTATTGTTATTCGTGCATATAGTTAAACTTATTGTGATCTGCCCTGTCTCTAATAAAAATACTGTCTCTAATATAACAATCCTTTTGACATATTCTTGAGATGATATGCAATCCGATAGTAAATAGAGAAATGATCAACAAATAATACAAACATAGGCTACATATTTTCTGAAGGAAAGATAAGTCACTTAGGTTAATACGGGTTATTCCATACGCATTCTACAGTAGTTGATATTTTTATCGGAACTACAAATATATTAACTTTTTATCAAATGGAAATTATATATAAATCATATTATTCATGTTATGAAATTTAATGCACAATGTATATATATATATATATAAAGTTATTATAAAATGCTTTTCATATTGTTCTCCTCATAAAACACTTGACAACTTTAAAGTTAACATATTTTTTAGGGACGATTACAAAAGACTGTTATATAATAAATAGTCAGATATTTTTTGGAGTTACAAAATACCCAAAAGACACTCCAAAATAACTCACATATTTGAACCATCTTTATATATAATATAATATTATAAATATGAATACTATTTAATAAATGTGCTTTAATACATGTGCTTAACATATATAATATAACACATGAATTTAATGACAATATAACAACTACTATATTGGTATTTGTATTATATATTTAAATGTGTTATGTGTCCATTATATAGTTCAACATCTCAATTGATTCAAAAATATATATCACATATATATATATATATATATATATATATATTATTTATAACTCTCTCTATATATATATAGTACATTTATATTTATTGGAAATATATTAAATTTATATTTTAAAATAGGGGCCTTATACCCTATACATTCCAAAATGTTAAAAAATAAGCTCCACAGATTTAAATACCGAAATAGTATTTATAGAATATAATTATAAAATTAAATGTAAAAATCAATTTTTAAGACAAATTAAAATCTTTTGGTGTTTATAATAATTCTGATTATATAATGTTATTTCTTTACTTATTAGATACATATGTATTAATGGGGATACATTCACGAGATTACATGTACAAAATAAGGAAAATGGCTATTTTTTAAAGTATAATAATTTTGTTATTTATGATTATTTTTTTATAATTTGTATTTGAATATATCAATAATACTTAGTTACATTACATTTACTTTTGCTTATTTTGTAGTGTATATATTTCTATATAATTTTCATATATATACATTTTTTTAAGTATTTAAAAAAATAGCTCTCTCACCTATCTTTTACATGTTAACTCGTGAAACTCACACATCCCAATAATATATGATATATATGTTTATATTTTATATCTTTATATATATATATATATATATATATATATATATATATATATATATATATATTTTGGGTTTGTTTAGTTTTATTGGTTTTGTTTAAATATAATTTGCATATGTTAAAACATTAACCCAATGACATTACGCTAACTTCACGTATTAACAGATCAAGGGTCATAAGTGGATAGTGAAGAACGCCTACAAAGTCGCTTCGAAGCTATTATTCGTCAAGGAATGCAGTCTCATGAACGCTATCAGCAATCTACTGTTAGTGTAACATGTTATGTTCTAGCTTGATAATACTTCATTATTAATAATAATAGTAGGTATTTAATTAGTTATCTTAAATCGTCGACTTTTGATATATATCAAGTGTTCTTTAAGAAAAATGTTCTTTAATATAGGCAGTGCTGTCTATGTTAAGAACTCTTTTCATCAAATGAGTATTAGAATTATAATATTCTAAATTAAATTTAAACTATATTTGTGTTGAGTTTATCACTTATTATTTATTTTAGTTATTTATTTGTAAATAATTAAACGATGATTTCAAATTTTACGGCGAGATCAAACAATTTATATTATTTTCTATTTCATTCATTGTGCTGTATCTATGTAAACAGGAAGTCGAATAATATTTGATTATCTTTTATTTATATAGTTTATTTGGCATCGCTTTAAAATAAAGTGTAAATATCTCGATAAGTTTTACCTTCTACAACAACCCGGGCGTAAACCTAAATCTAATAATAATGATAAATGTATTGATTATCTATACGGTAATACATAATTACTTTACATAGTAGATGTGTATCAGACAAGCACGCTAGTACACTGTGTGGATAGCACACGTCACTAGTCCCGTCTAGTTCCGATTACTAATAGCGTTCACGCTTATCTCGTACGATTATTGTAAGCAATTGCATTATTTAGCTTTATACGTAGAAATAATTTGATAAATTCATTCATAAGAAATTTAAATGTAACATTTGTTTTCATTTAGATTCATCTATATACACATATATATATATATATATATATATATATATATATATATATATATATATATATATATATATATGTGTGTCTATGGCTCAGAGGGACAACCAAAAGCTAGTAAGCCAGATGTCCCAGGTTCAACTAAAGACAGTTCTTGTTTTTCTCTTGTGTTTATCAAGAACTTAATATACGATAAATCAAAAACAAGAAAAAAAATTTACTATTTGTAATATATTGAGGGGTCCATTTGTATCCGCTATTTGTATTAATATATATATATATATATATATATAAGATTTCAATAAATAAATATTATATATATATATAATCAGTAGGTTAATATCATAGTTTACGTATGATGATTAGTTGAATACAGTATTTCTTACGATAAGAAACGTGTAATTAAAATGCGTACCGTAATAATAAAGTGTCGTAAGCGCGTCCACAGCGTATTGTACACAGGGCATCTACTAGTGATGTAAAACGAGCTGAGTTTTTCGAGCCATACCGGGTTAGTGAACGGTCCAACGAGTCGAACCGGAAACATGTCTCGATCGAGTTTATTATCTTTGCAATTTTAAATATTTATCTTTTTAAAAAAAAAATGTATTGATGTTTCAGTTGTTTCGAAGCCGGAAATTTCGGCTCATTTAGATCACTATCATCCGCAACGCGTCGTACGCAGCGCGTCCGTACATTTCTATAATCGTTGCAGGAAATGCGAATCGATCGTCGGCGACCCTGAGACGTCGAGGGTGATGTACGTAGCCATGGTGATTGTGGATATCGTACGTAACTACCTGTGCTGCGAGAACGTTCACAACTTCGTTAATCAGGTCAGCAACGCAATGCTAGTACGGCTACGTGCGATGGGTCGCCTCAGATACTAATTTCATATACTCGAAATGATTTATCGTAATTACTTATATTTTGTTACGTTAGTTTTATCGTAATTGTATCGCATTTACCTAAACTAATATTATAACTATGCATGGTTATATAACTATGTAGATATCTATATCTATATCTGTATAGATATTATTATTTTTAAGTTATATTAAATAGTATTTAATTAATAAACACGCGTACTACAAATAATATTTAATTAATGAACACTAATGGTGTATAATTTATAGAAATGTGATAAATAATTCACACCGCACAATAAATACAAATATCGTAATCTCCATTTAAAGCAGCGCTCAAAGCGTGCGCTAAAGACTCACAATATCGTCTGCTTCCAATTATTCATTTTAAATATCGACATAGAAATCTGTAGATATTATTCGACCTAATTAAATTTATAAATATATTATGTATCGTTATTTAGGCCAGTAGGTTATTTCTTTAATGATAAAAATAGTGTAGTTAATTAATAATATATACAATTTTATAAAATTTAAAATATTATATATAAGGTCTACATAAATATATCTACTTTTATAACAACGATCATATGATTATTGTTTTAATAAAGGTTAAGTAAACAATATCATGCTATATTGCCTGCTTTTATAGTACATCAGTCTTACATCACCAAAACGAAACTGTCCATTTTTTTTGTTAATTTCAATAGCCGACCATAAAAATCAGGCCGATATCTGGATGATTTTTTTTGTCTGAATAAAGCTTAAGAATGCATCGATCTCCGTGCTTCAAACTATATCAGCACGCACACTATTTATTTTTATTTATTTTAATTAATTTTTTCTTGGATGTGGCCATAATCTTTCGCTTTCGAAAAATTTATTTAAAACTGAATTAGGTATTTAATATAAATGTATAAATGTACTTCTATTTCTACTACACAATATAACATAGACATATAAAGCACATACTTGCGAACATACACGTACATACATCTATGCATGTATTGTATACATGTGTATACACACTAGTTATGTAACTAATGCCTAAAGTATCGATGCAGTCTAAGTCTCACTTACTTAAAGTTTCAACTCGGCTCGGGCTCGTTTTTTTCACGAAAATGAAAGTCAGCTCGGCATCAATAACCAAAATTTTAGGCTCGGCATTAAAAAGCTCAGCATCATTTACATCACTAATATACACACATACACCTACACACATACACCTACACATACTCACACATACACCTACACACACACTCACACACACATAAACTTACACCTACACACATACACACTCACACACATTACTCACTGACCATTACGCAATAAACTCTCAACTTAATATACTGAACTCCTCACCTATTCAGACCCTACTTACTTACAGGTGTATCAGGAAAATAAATATTGATGAATTTTCATCTGATTTTATCTCTATGATAAATAAAACCCAAATTACAGTACTCAACTTAAACACTATACTTAAACAACTATTAAATCAACATGCACCACTGAAAACAAACTACTTGACTCTACATAACGAAACTCCATGGTTTAACTCCAAATTAAATAATTTAAAAGTTTTATTTAGAAAATCATGTAAACTTTTTACGAAATCACCATCACACTCAAATCTAATTGACCTACGAAAAAATAGATATATATACAGGAATGAACTGAAATCTACAAAAACAGACTACTTTACTGACAACATAAACGATTTTTCACACGACTATAAATGACTCTACTCAATAACTAAGAACCTCTTAGGAAAAAATAAAAATTCTACGCTCCCACATTTTCCCGATGATCAACTATGTAAGAAATTTGCAGAATATTTTAAAGACAAAATTAACACCATTTGTAATAGACTCTCTTGTACATTTGACCCTCTTTATAATGCACCCCAAATATTACCATGCACTTCGACACTAACACATTTTACTGTACCTACTAATACTGCAATCTACAATTGTATTGTCACTGCTAGATGCTCTTCACCACACGACACAATTCCTCTATACTTAATAAAAAACTAGCAACAACTCTGACTTTGACTTACAAAAATATAATTGATGACTCACTTATAACAGGAACTATTCCAAATTTACTAAAAAACGCAATAATTACGTCAATAATAAAAAAAACTAATCTTGACTCTTCTGAATTCTCAAATTACAGACCTATATCTCAACTACCTCTACTAACTAAAATTCTTGAAAAAACTGTATATACTCAACTTTCACACTACTTAACTGAAAATATGTTGCTGGACATACGACAAAATGCATTCCGTAAACTACATAGTACTGAAACTACCGTACTCTCTCTTTTTGACGACTTATATAACTCACTAGACACTGGACAACCAATACAGCTAATACTACTTGACTTATCCTCTGCATTCGACACCCTTAGACATGACATACTGCTAGAAAGACTTAGAAACATAGGAATTCAAGATGTAACTATGGAATGGTTTTCTAATTTTATTAAAGATAGAAATTATTCCATTAAAATAAGAAATAATTACTCTAAATCATATACCATCGATCACGGTGTTCCTCAAGGTTCAATACTTTCCCCAATTCTCTTCTCTATATATCTTATTCCATTACAAACAATTATGAAACGTTATCCATCTATTACTTACAACTTATACGCAGACGACATAGAACTACACGCAACGATAACAAACTCTACCCAACTACAAGACTGTTTAAATGAACTACAAAACTGGCTAACAAATAATAACCTACTACTAAACCACAATAAAACTGAACTATTAAATATAACTAATGACCCAAATACTTACTTCCCTGACATTATTATTAATCAACACAAAATCATTCCCACCAATTCTGTTAAATACTTAGGCGTCAACTTCAATAATAAACTTAATCTAGATAAACATTACAGCTTACTTACTCAATCTACGACTGCACAGCTATTCAATATTAAAAAAATACGACCATACTTAAATAGAAATAACACAAAACTACTGACTCAGACTCTCATACTTTCAAGACTACAATACTGCAACTCACTATTCACAGGAACTGAAAAACTGAAAATAGACAAACTAGACAAAATAATTAACCGCTCAATTAGAAATATATACCGACTACAGAAGACTGACTATACAACTAGAATTACTGACTTACGTAAAAAACTTAACTGGCTAAACACTGAAGACTCTATCAACTACAAAATACTTACAATACTTAAAAAGACTATTACTTATAACTTACCCTATAATTTACGAAACAAAATAAAACATAAACCAAACACTAGACTTTTACGTAATAACAATTCCACTATACTACACCAACCTATTACCCATTGCATCAAATACGAAAGAAGAAAATTCAGCTCTTCATCAACAATTAGATGAAATAAACTACCCCCGCAACTTAGAAATCAAAATATATCAATTAATATCTTTAAAAAGAAATTAAAAAAATGTCTTATCGACAAACATTGATATTCGTTTATTCATAATATTATCGTGCGAATTATATATATATAATGTATACATTCGCTATTTTTATCTATATGTGATATATATTGTTAGATACACATTATAGAATTATAATTATTAATGATGTGCTTATAATAAATACTTAAACAACAACAACAACAACACCTACACACACACACTCACACACACACCCACACTCACACACACTCACACTCACACAGTTGTATACCTCATTGACCTCTGAAACACGCTGGGAACAGGAAGTGGTAGCTTGCATCGTCAACCAGCTGCTAATGTTCCATGACGACCTTGCCAAGGTGGTTCACGAGGGCATTGTGCACAAGGTCAATGCTGTCCTTAACCCCATACGCTGTTGGTACCACCGTCACAAGTTATGACTCACAACCCCCGCAGTAAAGATATAATACCCCCTATATACATACAATAATTAATGTTGACCCATCCCGCTGTATTATCGAAATCACTGAAAGAGATTTTGTTTACCGCGATTTTTAATTTTATAAAAAAAAATTTATAGTTCTATTAATAAATTACACGCGATATAAATTAGCTTTTACTCGCCACATAGATATGTATAGCATTTAAAACCAACATATCCTATTTCTTTATTATATATTAGTAATGGACACCTAGTTTCATCATATAAATAATAATTTAAAACATATTATTTTACATTTTAAAAGTGTATAGTTTGGTACGAACACATTTGTTCGAAATTGACCCTATATACGCCAGCCAGTTTGTGTATTCAAATCGAATCACCCTATTTTGTGTAAGTGTTATATCTGTACCTAGAACATTGTTTCACCGTAGCGTAACCCATGCGTGTAGATATATTAACATCGCTAGTGAGGTCACCACTGATCAATTTAAGATGTACTACAATCACCTTCCTCTAACTCAGACTCCCCACTAATTCAGACTCCCCACTAACTCAGAATCCTCGCTAACTCAGAACGTTTACGAGTACTAGTTTTGTTACGTAAATACGTGTAAGAATATATTATACACGTTGCCTTGTCATTACCTTCGAGTCCGTGTTGGTGGCAATTCATTTTATGAAATGAAATGAATTTATTTTTTAAAAGAAACGGTTTGAATACTATATATATAATAAACAATTATTTGCGAATATAATAAAAATAGCCCCCTCTTTAACTATTTCCTTCCAATCGTCATTTATCGTCACCTATACAATTCGCGTATCGTCATATTTAATCATCTCAATTTATTATACATATCATAAATGTATATTATAACAAATAGAGTAGTTGAATTGTAAAAAATTAAAATAAATATTTATTTAAAATGTTTTAAATATGATAGGATTTAGGAAAATGTAGTTTTATATCTTATATTGTGAGTATATTGTCAAAATATAACTCTATATGATATTTATTTTGAAGATTCATAAGTAAAATAATATAAATAAACATATAAATTATAAATACAAATTATATATTATTATTTTTCAATATTATATTAGTATTAACCATCATAATAGTGAGAATATTCTAGTGTTTGTGTTTAGTTCATTTTATAAATAACAAACAATAAATAGTTCGTATAAAATGTTGTTTTTAAATGAACAATTTAAAATAAAACATGTGTATATAAAATTAAAATGATCAATAATTAAATGTATTGTATTTTATTAGTGAAAATATATTTTTTCCTTATTTTTTTTCCATCATATAAACAATACACGCGTATTAATTTTTAAATTTAATGAAATATAGGTCATAATATTATTTACAAAGGTTATTTAAAATTTGAGTGTCACATTAATTTTTTTTCAACATGGCTGACGTATGCATTTCTGTTGCCGTAGCTCTCTAGCTTTTACTTCTTTCTAGTAATGAATCCGGCAATCCTCTGTTGATGTTAGTTGTATATACTCTTATAATTATTAACATATATAAAAAAAAGTTAATATATTTATAATTGTAGATATAATATGTATAAATTAAATGTAATTATGAAATGTATTCGTCAATATTATTATGAATTTTATAATTTTCAATTGCATTTTATAGTATTTTATTGCATTGATATTATGATTTATATTTTTATTTAGTATCTATATATATACTATATGTATATCATTTTATAAATTGTATATTTTAGAATTATTCAATATACTATAATTGTTAATATATATAACTTATAATTATTATATAAATTATAATTTCTATTGATCTAACATTTAAAAATTCGTTAGTAACCAAAATAATAAATATAAACATAACATTTGATAATTCAACTAGTGTTGTAACTTTGAGATGAACTTGTATTATAGATATTAATGTTAAATAATGTATTATTAGTTATTCAATATATAATTCAATATCATATTGTGTATAATAATTAATGTTATTACTATATAATTAATAAATTGTATTTATGAAATTTATTCATTATCAATATTATTATGAATTTTATAATTTACAATTTCATTTTATATATTGTACATTGTATTATTCATTGATATTATGATTTATATTTTTATTTAGTATCTATATATACATAGTATGTATATAATTTTATAAATTGTATATTTTAGAATAATTCAATATACTATAATTGTTACTATATATAACTTATAATTATTATATAAATTATAATTTCTATTGACCTAACATTTAAAAATTCGTTAGTAACCAAAATAATAAATATAAACATAACATTTGATAATTCAACTAGTGTTGTAACTTTGAGATGAACTTGTATTATAGATATTAATGTTAAATAATGTATTATTAGGTATTCAATATATAATTAAATATCATATTGAGTATAATAATATATGTTATTACTGTATTATAGTGTATAATTAATAAAATGTAATTATGAAATGTATTCATTATGAATATTATTATGAATTTTATAATTTTCAATTGAATTTTATAATATTATTCATTGATACTATGGTTTATATTTTTATTTAGTATCTATATATATACATAGTATATTACATACTGTATGCAAATATTTTGCGAAGCAAATATATAACACTCCCTATGCATGCAACGTAATTTAGTAATATCCCCAACCGCTGCTAGCAGTAGTAATCACTGAAATAGATTTAGGTTCGGCTCTGTTTGCATACAACAATGTTTTCATTGCTCTATTAAATTACATGCAATATAAATTAACTTTTACTTACTAAATATATACTTATAGCATTTAAAACATAAATATAATATTTGTTTGTTATATATTAGTAATGAACACTTAGTTTTCATCATATAAATATTAATTTAAAGCATAATATTTAACATTTTAAAAGTGTATAGTTAAATACGAATTTACATTATAAACAGCGCATAGTTCCTAAAAGTAACCCGCTATAGGTGGCACCAGGGTATTTTGTATACAAATTCGAATTACACGATTTCGCGTAAGTGTTATATCTTTCCTTCGGAAAATCTTTGCTGTATGTATATAATGTTATCAATTGTATATTTTAGAAGTATTCAATATAACTTGTATTATAGATATACATGTTATATACCTAGAGGCAGAGAATATTCTACGTCATATACCTGATTTGTTATTAAAAATAATTATATTGACTAACTGGAATCTATATTTTCATTTTTTAAATTATTTTTAACTTTTTATTATAGATATTAAATTATAATGTTAACATATTTTCTAATAATAGCTTACGTTATTGAGATAAACAATTTATATAGAATTTAAAATTATAGTTACAGTAATATTTGATACATTTTTTTGTATTTAATTTTTCAGGGATACTTGCAAATAAGTATAACTATGTAGAATATGAATTATTTAAAATAATATATATATATATTATGTATTAACTTTAAATTAACATTTATTATAACACAGGACGTCGGTGATATTTCTAGTGAATCTGAGCATATCATTACTCGAAATGTCCTGGGAGGAAGACGCAGAGCCATAGTGGGGACAGCTAGGGGCAGAGCAATAGTTAGAAAACTAATATACAAGTATACGTCATTTACCTGATTTGTTATACATTTATTTAAAATAATTATATTGACTAACTGGAATCTATATTTTCATTTTTTAAATTATTTTAACTTTTTATTATAGATATTAAATTATAATGTTGACATATTTTCTAATAATAATGTACGTTATCGAAATAAACAATTTACAAGATATAGAATTTAAAATTATAGTTACCATAATATTTTATAACATTTTTTTGTAATTTAATTTTTCAGGGATACTTACAAATAAATATAACTATGTTATTTTATATATTATATTTATTAACTTTAAATTAACATTTATTATAGCACAGGATGTCGGTGATATTTCTAGTGAAGCTGAGCATATCACTACCTGAGATGTACTGGGAGGAAGACGCAGAGCCATAGTGGGGACATAATATTTGCATATATATATTTATATTGATATATTCATTATTCTTAACAATTTATAAATGAATTTTTGAAATATACGTATTCATTTTATATTATTTAAAATTACAATATTTCATTTTTTAATAATCGTTTTACTGAATTTCATTCAAATTACTTATTTGTGTATGTAAATATATATATATATATATATATATATTTATATATTCATTATTCTTCAACAATTTATAAATGCATTTTTGTATTATACATATTCATTGTTGTTTATATTATTTAAAATTAGAATATTTAATTTTTTTTAAATTGTTTTTCTGAATTCATTCAAATTACTTATTTGTGTATATATTTATTTTATATATTCATTGTATTTTATATTATTTATAAATGTTGCATTATACATATGAAATTGTATATATATATTCATTGTATTTTATATTATTTAGAATTACAATATTTCATTTAGTAAATTTTTTTTTACTAAATTTCATTCAAATTACTTATTTGGGTATATATATATATATTTTTATATATTCATTATTCTTAACAATTTATAAATGCATTTGTGTATTATACATATTGTATTTATATTATTTAAAATTAGAATATTTAATATTTTTAAATTGTTTTGTTGAATTTCATTCAAATTAATTATTTCCGTATATATTTTTATTATAATATGTACATATATTTTTTTATTATATCTATATTTACTATATTTTATTATACATATATTTTTTGTATATATTATATTGTATATGTTATTCTTTATAAATATTAATTTGTATATATTTTAAATGATTTAAAATTACATGTTATTTTAATAAAATAATATATATATTGTATCAAGAAGTGATTTTTTTATTGTAATAGTTATAGATTTATATACCAAGCATAATTTGTTTTTAGTTTTTTTATAGTGAAATAATATATAGGAATGAATACACTAGATTAATTTGTAATTATTCAATTCAATAATTAGTTATAATATTTTGAATAATGATTATATTCTAAATTTGTATTCACATTAATATAACTTATTATATAATTATTAAGATATATTTTAATAGACAAATTTCAATTTTTTAATACAATTAATCAGTTATAAGAATAAGAATATTTATTTTTTTATTTAAATTTAAAAAATATATATTTTATTTTTAAATAATTACATTTTATTTATTGAATAGTTAATTAATTGATTAGATTTTTCAGTATATTATTTATTAATATGTACTCAACATTTTTTATATAGAAATATATATGTATATGTATATATTTTATATATTATTTCTAATTTGAATTTGTACTCTATTTTGCGGAAAATAATAATAATTATTATTATAATTAATTAAGTATAATATTATGAATAATGGTTATATTCATAATTTTTTTTCAGATTAATATAATGTATTATATACTTATTAAAAAAAAGTTTACTTGTAATAGACAAATTTCAATATTTAAATAAAAATAATCAGTTATAGGAATAAGAATATTTATTTTTTTATTTAATTTTAAATTTAAAAAATATATATTTTATTTTTATATAATTACATTTTATTTATTGAATAGTTAATTAATTGATTAGATTTTTAGGTATATTATTTATTAATATGTACTCAACATTTTTTATATAGACATGTATATGTATATATTTTATATGTTATTTCTAGTTTGAAGTTGAACTCTATTTTGCAGAAAATAATAATAATTATTATTATAATTAATTAAGTATAATATTATGAATAATGGTTATATTCATAATTTTTTTTCAGATTAATATAACTTATTATATACTTATTAAAAAAAAGTTTATTTGTAATAGACAAATTTCAATATTTAGTATAAATATTTCGTTATTTTATAACATATGTATTATTTTTTATAAATATACATAATTCTTTGACATTACATGTAGTTTCGTTTATTTATGCTGGGGCGGAAAGAGTTAAGGCATATAAAGAAGTATTTTTTTAGACTTGTATGAATTATACACCAATTATAACTCTTATATTTGCGCGTATTTAATTTAATCGTAATTATTTTAGTAGACCGCACTGATACTAAACTCAACACCATGTTTACGCGCACTTTATTGATTCGGCTACGTGTAGCGTATACGGTATTTAGTTTCGCAGCGATTTTGTCACGAACTCGGACCAGCAATAATAGGTGATTCGCAGCGAACTCCTTATCTCGCACCCATTCCACTTGCACTCTAACTGACCTCTCACCCATTCCACTTGCACTCTAACTGACCTCGCACCCATTCCACTTGACTCTAACTGACCTCACACCCATTCCACTTGACTCTAACTGACCTCACACCCATTCCAATTGACTCTAACTGACCTCTCACCCATTCCACTTGCACTCTAACTGACCTCGCACCCATTCCACTTGACTCTAACTGACCTCATACCCATTCCACTTGACTCTAACTGACCTCTCACCCATTCCACTTGCACTCTAACTGACCTCCTCCCATTCCACTTGCACTCTAACTGACCTCCTCTCGAACTCTTTGATTCCTATCTCCGGTACAATGTAACACATAATCGGATAGCATGACGTCTAGTAAAGCCGGGGGTTATAATGTTTATAGTGTTTACTTTATTAAACATTGATTGCATATAAGCAGTATACTATGATGAATATTAGATATATATTATATTATTTATTTAATATATATATATATATATATATATATATATATGCATATTTATATGTATATATCAGATGCAATGGATAAATCAAGCATGATAATATTATAAATTGCTAATTATTAATATAATATGTGTTTATTTGTAGGCTAAATACCAGGATAACATAAAAATCACACCATACCACACCTGACACATCACACCACATCACACACCATACCACCCCTCCACAATATACCATACCCCAAACCATACATCATATCACACACACCTCTAACACACTAACGCAGATGGGGTGCATAATCTAGACGTTCTGGTGCCCTTGAACGTGCTGTGTAACCTCTACAGCGCGGCCAACTTCCGGTTCAAGGACACCATCGTCTTCGAACTGAAGCCCGTCATCGACATCCTGTTTCATCTCGCCTACAACATCAACAACTTAAGCTACAAGTAAGTATGCCAGCCCTCCCTATGCGTGCGTGTGCTTGCGTGTGTGTATGTGTGTGTGTGTATCTGTGTGCTTGTGTGTGTGTGTGCGTGAGTGTGTGTGTGTGTGTGTGTATGTGTGTGTGCGAGCGACTAACCTCAATAGATAATGTGCAGAATTCATTCCACGTATAATATATAATCTATCACATATACATATATAACTATAGTTTAGTACAGTTCTCAGTGTCTCCCTCGCTATGTTCACTCTGTTTGTGATCTAGTTGTTCATATCTTGTATATCTTGTATGTTTTGTATTATAACTATTTAGTAAATATATGTTCCTACACGTATACATGCATACTTCGTATACAACATATTAACGTAGAGCATAAAACACTAGCGTGTGTACAATGTACACTGTACATGTATATATGTGTATACATGTTACGCTTGTTCATTAAATATCGGCTACCAGTGAAGGCAATGAAACCGTTAATACAATAGAGTGAATCACCTGTAGGAACTAACAAACTATACACGAGTTATATTCGTTGCCATGGTAACAACTTAAAAGTTGGCATGTTCTTACACCCTGTTAATGATTATATTGCTTTCGTTTGTGATCTATTCATTCACGGCACGATTGGAGGAGATGTGATTTGTATAACTTTTGTACACATATATACATATACGTACAAGATATAAATACATGAGTGTAAATAACGATCGCTATCTATATTTAATGAGTGAAATCGTTTCATTTCTATCATATTAATATTCAATATTTGTATTTTTTAGAATTAAAATTAATAAACTGTCAACAACCCCCATAAGCCACTGTTAACAACCATTACTTTCTATTCAAATTAGTTAAGTGAATAATCTATAAAGAAATATTCTCAAGCTTATACATAATCATACATAATCATACATTATCACTAACATATGTGTTCTGTTAAATATTTTAAAATATCCTGTTAAATTACATTTTATATACATTTTACTCTCTATATATGATACATATATTTATATATATATAATATATTAAATAATAAATATATAATAAATCACTGAAATGTAATAACTGATATGTATATGTGTAATAACACTTGTTTACATTCTTGTTATATTCATTCATTTCTTTTCAACACATTGTCATTCATTCTATTTCCTAGAATTCAATATATAGCTATTACTAACTATACATAAATAAATGTGTATTTTATATTTATATAGGGTCTATAATATAGATATATATATATATATATACATAGTGCAATAATAAAAGATTTATGTATAATTTGTCATTTATATATTATTGCACTATGTGTAATACTAATCTTTATAAGTGTATTTTAAAACTGACATCTAGTCTACTGTATATGATCTAGTCTACTTTATAACATTTCAGCCGAAACCAACTGGCATATGTCTATCGTATCCGCAACACTGTGGTAATGGCATTAACTTAATGCATACTCCACTCTCGCACATCGCTCGATAATCATTCCAATACACAAGATTACAATATACACCACGTTCTATTCCTACACACAATTAACTACATCACTATCGCACATGAATTAAATAAAACGCCTCCATTGCTTATAAATAATACTACTCGACTAGATATATCTATAGGCATACCTCCGTATCTGAATTGAATCTATAATCGATATTAGTCGACACAAATATATCTATAGTATATATAATATATATATATATATATATATATATATCTATAGTATATATAGTATATATATATATATATATATATATATATATATATATATATATATAGAGTAGCCAGTCACTTTCTTTAGTTCACCACAAATCCTAGTGCAATCTTCAACTCACTTACTCCAAATATCGCTATACAACAGAAGTTTAGCAATTTATTTATCAGATATATTATATACTATAATGAAAGACCTCGTGGTCGTATTATCTATCATCCCGTACAGGAGAAATACATATACCATCTAACGTCACCTACACATTTAATAACCTATAGTTATAACTTATAACTAATGCTTGTTAGATTGTGGTATACGCGATGCAAACCTAATTGAATTACTCCTATTATAAAATATAATGTATATAATAAAAACACATATGTAACACACACGTATGTATGCTATAGTGAAGTTTTGTTATTGTATCAGCGCTACATTACGTACGAATATTTAAAATAGTTCAAGTTGGAGAGTTTTAAATCTCGTCGTTTCGTATCTATTTACGTACATCCACGCGAAGGCAGAGCTTACACGAATTAGCTGCAATACTCCTACAACGGAATACTCCTACTTCCCCTTTATCTGACTCCGACTACTTGAACTTTTTCTTACACGATCGTTAAGTTACCTCGTAGCGTTAGTACCATTACCCCCTTACCATCCCTCATCTCTTAATGAATCACACATCCCCTCTCCCCTAAATGCTGAATCTTTACCCTATATAGGCACCGTCGCGATCAGGTAGATATGCCGTTATGTTGAGGTGTTGTTGTATCTAGGGTGTAATGTATATTTAGACTTACGTGTATATATATATATACACTTCAATAGACCTATATATATATATATATATATATATATATATATATATATAGATATATATACATATATATCCTAAACTGTAAACTAATCCCAGCCTATAACCCAGTCTCATGTTTCAGGTCTAAACTTATACAGTTGATCGCCAACTATTGCAAGAGCCAAGAGAAAGAGCCGACTATAGATCAATTCCTGAGCTTCCTCGGGGTGAAGCACACTTGCATCAATGACCAGTGAGCGATAACAACCGATAGCTAATAGCCCCTCCATCCCTCCTACCCCCAACCCCTCAGACATTACCCCCATAGATAATAACTAAGTTTAATGTATATTGCATAGCGCCCTCCTCCCCCTGTCTACCCTGACTTTACCCCCATAGCTATTAGCTAACCCCTGTGTACAGTGCGTTATCCAAAACATCCTCATCCTACAACTCCAATTTCTCTTTTTCCTTCTCTACCACCCTTTTCCTATTTCTACTCACCCCATTCTTCCCAATATCCTCCTCCGCATACCCCTCATACCCATCTTCTTCCTTCTACCTTTATCCTCCAACTCTACCCTACTCCCCTAATCTTACCCCTATATGCTAGGATAATGATTGAAATGTTGACCTCGCTGGATGTGGTAGCCGTAGTTCGCGACTTTCAGAACAACAACTACATACTACACGCCGTCATGGTGAACAGCAGTAGCAACCTTACAGTAACGTATGACAGGTTACCTGATAGCTCCTCCCTCCGTAGCAGCAGCACAGTATACACATCGGTAATCGTAGTCGGTAGATGGTAGTTATTATTTTACTAATGGTGCGCGACTTTTGTTTTCGTCTAAATAATTTTATATTTTAATTTTGTTATTGTAAATCTACGATATATGAAAAATAATCTTTTAAATTTTCTTTTAATTATGTTTCTACGAAAAATATAACTTATAAAATAACATATTTTAAAACACCAATAAGACAATTAATTACCACAGTATAAGGATAATACTAGTATAATATAAAACATATAATTAAAATTAGAATGGATAATAAGAAATTAAAATGCAATCAACATTTTAATAGCATTATTTTCAGATTAAATGTACACAGAATCATTCGTGTTCTCTAATCACTCTCGTATAACGCATGATCAGTGATCACGTGATCACGTATATAATAATGCATACTTTCAATATACTTTTAAATTAAATATATAGCAGTAAAATGTGTGTTTAATTTAAAAATACAATATGTATGAAAAATGCATACAAATATATAGACTACAAAATAATTAATAGTAAATATAATGTAACAAAGTATTATTGATATTTAAAAAAAATTATACATAAATAATAAAAAATAAAATAATACCCTTTACAAAATAGCCATTTTCATATCCTTTAAAACATAAAATCGTGAAATTCGCATGTCACTTTAAGAGTGTTCATTATTTGATCAAATCAATATTCAGTTATTTTCATAACAGCCACGTGTATCAATTAATTTGCATATTTTAATAAAACTATTTTAATACCAATTTATTTTTAATATTTTTCAGTTGTATCGTAACACTTTCTGTTTATTTTACTTTTATCTCATTGTTTACAATATATTATGTAAAAGTGGTCTATATTATTATATATATATATTATTTGTTATTTACTAATTATTAATAAATAATGCTATACGATTTATCCGATTTATAGGCAACATTTTCAATTCATCATCGGATATATTTACATATATTTAAGAATATTATTTATCATTAACACATGTACGCTATAAGTAATACGTTAAGTTATTACTTAGTACGCTGTATTAATAATACAATTAGGTATATATATATATATATACATACTGTACATAATATATATGTGTGTATTAAAAAAAGAACACCGCACATATTCCCACCTTATACTCTTCACAAAACACACTTTCGTAGAAAAAAGCGCTACATGTTGATGCCGAAGATCATCGTGACTATCAGCGACATCATTCTGAAGCTGAACTCGACGCTGATTAATACAGAATACTTCGTAGTCGCCTTCAATGTGAGTTGTATTACGACGACGCTCGTTATTATTCGTTATCGTTTAGTTGATATTTACTCAACTTATATATATATATATATGTGTAAAATTAATAATAGTTATGTTTAAAATACTTTAAAATAGCCAGCCTCTGTATTACTATTGATCACGATGTATGTCGTGTACAGTGTAGCCTATCATATGTATACTTAATCACAAACACTCCACAAGCTGCTGGACATAGTACTGAAGGACGACGACAATGAGATTAATGTTTACAAAAGAAACTGTTTAATCGGTTACTAATCACCTATTTATACTTGTATATATATATATATATATATATATATATATATATATATATATATATATATATATATATATATATACTGTTTCATATAGTACATTTTTAAATTAACAAAACCTAACAAGGTCCATTTTATTTAATTTCAAATACTGAATTCTAACATATTATTAAATTCCATAACATATCCATGGCCACTAAAACTATAAAATAAAGTCAATTTTTCTTATCCTCCAATGTTAATTCAATTGTATTAGTCTATATTTCAACAATTTTATAAATAACGTATTTATTTTATATTATATCAATATCAAATTTTAATACGTCATAGATAATTCTATTTTACATAGTTGTGACTAAAATGTAGTAAAAAAAATGTAAAAATTTAGTATTTTGTCAATATATACGGATTCTATTTCAAATAATAACACAAAATGAAACAAGTACATGCCCTATTTTATAGTCACGCCCATAATCATATAGTGATCTCTATAGATTGACAGGATAAATTTGACTGAAATAGTACAAAATATATTATTTATAATGGCAATTAAAAAATATTATTTGTATCTGAAAATCTAAATTTAATACTATATCTCATATAATTAATATGATATTATAGTAAAATTGTAATCCTAAAATGTTTACAATTCGAATAAGCACGCGTATTTTATGTTTAATTATTTCATTCAAATGCATAGGATTGAAATTATACGTTTTTCTATCGGGGGCCACGGATGTATAAACTATATAAAAATAATGTTCATATTTCTAATCAATGCACAATTATCTATATTCCGAACTTTGATAGCTATAATGTTACATATTTTAAATAATCTAAAATATACACATATATATATATATATATATAATATATATATATATATATTATTCGACATAAAGGTACCATTAAAAAGATACTGGGCAAGAAGAACTCATTATCAAATCAGGTCGTACAGGATTGCGTAGCGAATCCGCTGAAGATTGTTAATCCGCTAAAGGTTAAAGGGCACGAATACGTCTATTTCACTCTCTTGTCTATTTCACTCTCTTGTCTATTTCATTATCTTGTCTATTTCACTCTCTTGTCTATTTCACTATCTTGTCTATTTCACTCTCTTGTCTATTTCACTCCCTTGTCTATTTCACACTCTTGTCTATTTCACTCTCTTGTCTATTTCACTCTCTTGTCTATTTCACTCTCTTGTCTATTTCACTCTCTTGTCTATTTCACTCTCTCGTCTATTTCACTCTCTCGTCTATTTCACTCTCTTGTCTATTTCACTATCTTGTCTATTTCACTCTCTTGTCTATTTCACTCTCTTGTCTATTTCATTATTTATTCTATTTCACTCTCTTGTCTATTTCACTCTCTTGTCTATTTCATTATCTATTCTATTTCACTCCCTTGTCTATTTCATTATATTGTCTATTTCACTCTCTTGTCTATTTCACTCTCGTCTATTTCACTCTCTTGTCTATTTCACTATCTTGTCTATTTCACTCTCTTGTCTATTTCACTCTCTTGTCTATTTCATTATCTATTCTATTTCACTCTCTTGTCTATTTCACTCTCTTGTCTATTTCACTCTCTTGTATATTTCACTCTCTTGTCTATTTCACTCTCTTGTCTATTTCACTCTCTTGTCTATTTCACTCTCTCGTCTATTTCAATCTCTTGTCTATTTCACTATCTTGTCTATTTCACTCTCTTGTCTATTTCACTCTCTTGTCTATTTCATTATCTATTCTATTTCACTCTCTTGTCTATTTCACTCTCTTGTCTATTTCACTCCCTTGTCTATTTCATTATCTTGTCTATTTCACTCTCTTGTCTATTTCACTCTCTTGTCTATTTCACTATCTTGTCTATTTCACTCTCTTGTCTATTTCACTCTCTTGTCTATTTCACTATCTTGTCTATTTCACTCTCTTGTCTATTTCACTCTCTTGTCTATTTCACTCTCTTGTCTATTTCATTATCTATTCTATTTCACTCTCTTGTCTATTTCACTCTCTTGTCTATTTCATTATCTATTCTATTTCACTCTCTTGTCTATTTCACTCTCTTGTCTATTTCACTCTCTCGTCTATTTCACTCTCTTGTCTATTTCACTATCTTGTCTATTTCACTCTCTTGTCTATTTCACTCTCTTGTCTATTTCACTCTCTTGTCTATTTCATTATCTATTATATTTCACTCTCTTGTCTATTTCACTCTCTTGTCTATTTCACTCTCTTGTCTATTTCACTCTCTTGTCTATTTCACTCTCTTGTCTATTTCACTCTCTTGTCTATTTCACTCTCTTGTCTATTTCACTCTCTTGTCTATTTCACTCTCTTGTCTATTTCACTGTCTTGTCTATTTCACTCTCTTGTCTATTTCACTCCCTTGTCTATTTCACTCTCTCGTCTATTTCTCTCTCTTGTCTATTTCACTCTCTTGTCTATTTCACTCTCTTGTCTATTTCACTCTCTTGTCTATTTCACTCTCTTGTCTATTTCACTATCTTGTCTATTTCACTCTCTTGTCTATTTCACTCTCTTGTCTATTTCACTCTCTTGTCTATTTCATTATCTATTCTATTTCACTCTCTTGTCTATTTCACTCTCTTGTCTATTTCACTCTCTTGTCTATTTCACTCTCTTGTCTATTTCACTCTGTTGTCTATTTCATTATCTTGACTCGAGATAATTCATGTACACACTTACATTAGTAGTAGTGATAATTGCGGGAGTTATACTCAGTGATAGTTATATAATATATTAGTAATACAATATATTAGTAATATATAGATATTATAGTAAAATAGTGATCATTATCATCAATGATTATCGAGGTTACAGTCGGTGTTATTAATGGATAGCTTGTGTTGTATACACTTTAGTACAACTTATGGCGAGAATTACCTAGTAATGGTAGGAAAAAAGATTTTTAAACATAATCTGAATTATTTAATGAAAGTTAACTATATATCCATATATATATAATAATTATATATTACCTATTATCCTCATACTATTGTTAAGGGGATATTGCATAATAGACATATGATTATTAAGGAGTCTCCAACTTACTGTAAAATATTTAAATTCTAAATTTCTTTTCTTAATTATTCTTTATTTATTTCAATAGTTCACAATGTGAACTTCACATTATAATCAGCAAATATTTCAACTTTATACTTTCGATTATTTATTTGCTTAAATAAAAAAATCAATGCATCCATAAAATGTCGTATGAAACTTGCCATGCGAAAAAATGAACACTTTACGTAAAACATATCTGTGTTTCATCGCGTGAACAATTTCGCACATCAAATTTCCTACGCCATTTTACGGATGAACACCCTGATTAAACCGGTTATCTAACATTCGCGCCCCACTCGCGTACAGGAAACCCTGCAGCTGTGCGTAGACGTGCTGTTGAGAGGTCGTCAGGCTCCCAAGTGTCCCGACCTCACGGCTAACACCGATACGGCTGTCACTCTCGATCTCATCAGGGGTATCCTCACTATGCCTGAGGTTCGTAGGTGTGTGTGTGTAGGTAGCGTATTGCTTGCGAGCCACCTACTACGGCTGTTGCTAGACGAATAGCACTAATATATATCAAAATTCATTAATAAGATAGTATATAGTAATTTATTTATTCTTAATTTCTTCTTAAGTAATTTATTTATTTAATTTATTTAATTAATATTCTATTTTATATTTCTATTCTAATGAGTTACGATTATCGAAATCCGATGATTATTATATATTTTGTTTATACACACATCGAATCATTGTTATATATGCTTGCTTAAGGGTACAGATTACAATGGTTTTTTTTGAAAAAAAAATTGAATTTTAAATTTTTTTTTAATGTAAAATTATAATATTTCAAATATTATCTTTAAAATGGTGTTTAAATTATTTTCATTACATTAGTCATTTTGTTTATATTATATTATTTGTACCTGTATAATCATATTGTTTATATTCATATATTATATTTGAAACTTGATTTACTCAGAATAATTATTTGTGACCAATCATGCTGACATAACTAGTATTAACTTTTGTACAATTGAATATTTTTTCTTCATTTTTTCAATATAACTAGATAAAACCTGTAAGATTAAAGTTATTTGTCAAAATTAAAAAATATTTATTTAAAAAATTTTAATTAGCAATTTAGTTGGAAAATTAACATTTTTTATCAGATATTTCAATTATTTTTTTTAGAAACGTATAACAAAGATATGTAAACATCTCTAAATTTCAACATATAATATAAAAATATGGAATATTATTAATAGATTAAAAAAAAAAAAAAAAAAAAAGTGAATATTTTTTGAGTTAATAGATTTCTAAAAATAGCATTTTTTCGTATCTTTTACATGTAAACCAAACGAGTGTATTGCGTCCCCTTAAGACGATGGGTCCGATGCGTTGTGGCTTCTAGTATTAGGAGATGTATAGCGTGGTTTAGATATAGTGTATGTCTACTCGTATGGCAAATATCTTAGTGTATGTACTTATGTATATCTGGTCCTATTATGCAGCTATTGGTTATCATATTATTAGATTATAATGTACACATGAATGCATGAATGATTGTATACACCGAATATAGAAGAAGCTCTAACTGGTGTATGAACAAAAGAATATAAAAAACGAACGGAAAATAAAATTAAATTAAAAACTTATGCATTTTTTAATGATAAAATACTATAATAATGATTGTATATGGCTTTTTTTTTTACTATTCTTCTCTATTTTATTGGCAATTAATACTATTAATAGTTCAATAACATTTTATATTAAGTTTTTCATATAATTCATTTTAGTTTGTAATCGTCGATTGTTATATAAAATTACTAATTTTTAATTCTAATAATAATATATTAGTATTTTTAATTTCGAATGAGTTATGATTATATTTCAACTAACTGACTAATAATATATAATAATTATCAATATTAACAATATGAAATACCATCATGCTAGGCTTGTTCGCTTTTTTTTAATCGGTTTATTTGATTCGTTTTGGTAGTGGTTTTTTTATTATTTAAACCATTGTAAACCAATTTTTTTTGTAATTTTGGTTTATGTTTTTTTATTTATATATATTTATTGATAAATATATTAATTTCAATACTATAGTATCAGTTAATATTATTTTCAATATTAATAATAATAGCATTGACTATATTATATAAAGTATACAATGTATATAAGAAAATAACAATTTACTTTAAATAATATTATTAATTATGTGATATTTAAAATATCATATTTTATATGAAATGTTATTCATATTATTGGAATAGATCAAAGTTATCGAAATAATATATATATATATATATATATATATATATATATATATATATATATATATATATATATATATTTATAAATTCATATTAAAATATAGTATTATTTCATTTTCTCTAATCGATTGAAATCCTATATTAAAAATCCGCTCGAAATAAATTCATAACCATTCACTAAATATATATGTATATATATTAATATATAACGGTATTTAATAAATCAATATTTTACATTTCGCAATATTAGTTAATTTACTCCAACGATCACCATAATACGATGTCCATATATATATTTACAGAGAGACGGGATTATTGTAGCACTCTAGTTGTGTCGTTAATATACAAACTATATACGGATATCGAAGCTATATCGAACCAACCTATAGATAGTCATAGGCAAGTTTGCGTTTAATGATAACCTTCCCGTTCCGCAGTATGCCGGCAATAAAACTGAATGTTTAGAAGCAAAGATCGCAGCTCTCAATATAATGAAGATGATATCTAAAAAGAATGAGACTCTAACTAAAGTTCAAAGTTTGTTTTCCATATATATATATATATAAATTTATATTTAATATAAATAATATCTATACGATATTATTCATATCGAATAAATTATATAAAATTTATAATTTATAAATATTATTGGCAATCATATACATAATTAATTTCATTTAGTAGTCTTAATTATTTTCTAATGAATTTCTAGTTGACTAAAATATATTCATATTATAATTTTAATATTATCTTTATATATTCCATAAATATAGTATTTTACAAATGGAAAATAAAAATTATTAAATTATGAAATATTAAGTTATGAAATATATACACTGATTATCTAAAATTATCTAAATTATTGAAATATGTTTTATTAAATTTATTAATGTTTATGTTAATGATATACAAAATGTTAACACTATTTAATTTTTATATTTGATTTTGTTTGACTCATCTTGTCATACATATTTTTGTATCGTGAAATTGATAATAAGAACGTTTCAAAGAAATAATAATATGTATTTTTTTTTATAAATTTCATTTTAATTTTATATTCAAATGCCCAATATAATCTATATTTAGAACTATCATCAGGTAATGGCATATACTACTTATTTATTTATTATATATTATATTTCTACTAGATTTATAGTTATTATTTTTTATAAATTAGTTTTTATTAGTTTATTGTTAGTTTAGATTATAAGTTTTGATTATTAATTTTGATTATTTATATTTATTATTAATTATTTTTATAATGAGACTAAAGAGATAGTAATCCAAAATCATGAGTTATATATATATTGTATATGATAAAGTTATATAAACCACCTTACTATTTATACTATATATTTTCTATATAATAAATGCACTTTAATAATATAATAGAATTATATAAATATTAATAATAATTTTCATTACCATTTTGAAATAAATTGTATATATATTTTCTATATAATAAATGCAATTTAATAATATAATAGAATTATATAAACATTAATAATAATTGTCGTTATCATTTTGAAATAAATTGTTTCAGTTGTCTCAGAATAATTATTTTTTATCATAATCACCGATATTCACAATGTTATTAAGAGTTCAGGGGGATCATATTTATTTATTTTAGTAAATTATAATTCTTATCCATAATTATTATTTGCAATTTCATTATATGTATATATTTATTTGTGTAATGCATACAATTATAAGTGTAAATTGTATCATTTTTATAAAATAAAATTTCACAATATTCAAATTCGTATTACTTATTACATATTTCTCTAAAGAATTATCAACACAACCTATCCTTCTCTATACGTCTAATTTAAGTAGGTTCAATAATCGTGTAGATATTCCAAATCTTATATCAGTTATTAAATTTATTTATTACATTTATTACCTCTATTTATATCTATCTAAACGAACAAAATGTTGTTATGAATACTATATAGCCCCTTAATTTGTACTGAATTAACATTGCATACGAACATACACACACACACACTCACACACACACACACACATACTCACACACACTCACACACACACACACACACACACACACATGTTACGTACCTCTACAGAAGCTAAGTTATCTAAAGCAAAAGAGGCTGTTGAAGAAGAACAGCACGAAGAGAACATTCTAGAACAACGAAGTGAGTATTACACAGTACGGGTAGTGTACACTCACCTATCTACTACGCAACTATCTACTACGCAACTATCTACTACGCAACTATCTACTACGCAACTATCTACTACGCAACTATCTACTACGCAACTATCTACTACGCAACTATCTACTACGCAACTATCTACTACGCAACTATCTACTACGCAACTATCTACTACGCAACTATCTACTACGCAACTATCTACTACGCAACTATCTACTACGCAACTATCTGCTATACAACTATCTACTACGCAACTATCTACTACGCAACTATCTACTACGCAACTATCTACTACGCAACTATCTACTACGCAACTATCTACTACGCAACTATCTACTACGCAACTATCTACTACGCAACTATCTACTACGCAACTATCTACTACG
Organism: Osedax fenrisi; assembly: GCA_964019155.1. Lineage (NCBI taxonomy): Eukaryota > Metazoa > Annelida > Polychaeta > Sabellida > Siboglinidae > Osedax > Osedax fenrisi. The sequence goes on from OZ025243.1 coordinate 35,278,527, forward strand.
CAACTATCTACTACGCAACTATCTACTACGCAACTATCTACTACGCAACTATCTACTACGCAACTATCTGCTATACAACTATCTACTACGCAACTATCTACTACGCAACTATCTACTACGCAACTATCTACTACGCAACTATCTACTACGCAACTATCTACTACGCAACTATCTACTACGCAACTATCTACTACGCAACTATGCAACTATCTACTACGCAACTATCTACTATCTGCTATACTATACATGGATGGCAGAAAATAAAAATAAATATGCCGATTGCTTTATTAGCACAGTTTGTAGTGATACATTCGAAAAATATAAATTTAAACTATTTATGTTATAATTAAATAAGTATTCCTTCAGTATAAATCCAATAATCAACAAACGTTAAAACTCAAATTAAAACTTTAAAACTCAAATATAGTTATAAATAATTATTCGCTCCACGAATTATAATGATCACACCCATACTAACAATAAATACATACCTACACATATAACTAGTACTACATTAATATTACTAATTAATCTAAACTATAAATACTAATAACTATAACTATAACTGACTAATACTACAGCTACTACCACTACCACTACCATTAATACCACCACCACCATCACCACCACCACCACCACCACTACCATTAACACCACTACCACAACCACCACTACCGCTACCACCACCACCACCACCACTACCACTACCATTAACACCACCACCACCACCACAGCCACTACCATTACCACCATCACCACCTCACGCGAACAGATCAACAAAACCAAGAGAACGCTACCACTATGATGCTGTACACCGGTGCCCTGGAGGAGATGAGGCATCCTAACAATCATGTCAGATGTGTGGGCATCTGTAAGATCATGAGACTATTGGAGACGGGAGACATGCAGATAGTGGAGAGTATAGACTACATTCTCACGGTTTACACACACACACACACACACACACACACACACACATACACACACACATGCGTGGAATATTTACGTTGTTAATTAGCAATTCTGCGCGTATCCTATCTATCCTCTCCTATGTTAAATTACTTATACCCTCTGCGTCGTAAAAAGGTCACAAATATTAATCACATATCATAATAAGTTTTCGAAGTCCGTATTCCTCTTGTCTGATAGAATCTATGCAGGTTGTAATGAATACCACTTAACCGCTAGTGTAGCTATGACTTCTCTCTAGAGGATATACAGCCTCGAATCACAAACTTATCTACTACCACGATAATCTATTATCATATCGTACAAACTATATTATACTTAGCTTATAATGTATATAGTATTTACACTATTGTATATATATATATAGTTATATATATATATATATAGAGTTATGTATATATATATATAATATTGTAATCGCATAGTATCTATTCCATACACTGACTTCGTAACCTCTATTTCAGATATTCGTCGCCTTGCTGAAGGTTAAAGATAACACACTGATGCCCGCCTATGTAAGTATACAACACTCAAGGTCATGATCTCTAGTTAATCGCGACCTTCGCTGTCTGTTCTCTATTACCAGATTACATGCGTTATTCATGCGTGCGCGCTGCCTATTGTTTGTGTAAGCATGACTTCTACGCGAACTTCAGGTAATCAACGCTCTGATGGTGATCTCTAACTACCAACCAACGAAAGTGATAGAAATCGCCTACGATAATATCGCGTTGGCCTGCAAAACAGTGGAGCAAAAAGAAGCGATCGCGAACATTCGCTGGGTGGAACTGCTCATCATCTTAGCTGATCACGTAGGTTTTTTTACCTCTCTCTCTCTCTCTCTCTCTCTTTCTCTCTCTCTCTCTCTCCCTCTCTCACTCTTTCTCTTTTTCTCTATCTATCTCTTTCTCTATCTATCTCTTTCTCTATCTCTCTCTCTCTCTCTTTCTCTCTATACCTCCCTCTCTTTCTCTCTCTCCCTCTCTTTCTCTCTCTATCTCAAGAGAGGGATATATATATATACAATATAAATAGTAGATGCGAATGTACCCGTTATTAATTCATAAACTCGTACAATCTACGAGTTATAAACAACTTATGTGAGTGAAAACAGATAATCAATGTAAACATGTATCTAATAGTAAACTTTTGTGTTCCTATTTTTTGTGAAGTATATCATTATAACAACATTTTTTAATATACATTTTTAATTGATTTATTAATAAAATTAAATTGTAGATTAGTTTCAAATAGAATAATTTCATGGAATAATTATTTCATACTATTCATTCTCGAATAATATAAGTTAATTTTTAATAATTCATAATTATACATACAGTTTTAATATATTATAAATATTTAATAATTTATAATCATACAAACATATATACATAAATAAATAAATTGATTCATATATATATTAAAAATATAAACCTAAATAGTATATATTTTCATATATGTATAAATATTACATTCCTTTATTTATTTCATAAATTGATGAAAAAAAATCAATATTAAAATTTATCATATTTTTAAATTAATTTGTTCTTTATATTTCACACATGTAAATTAACCATTATTTCCTCTTCTCTCCAAGTTCTCCTTTATCTTATTTAACTGAAACAAAATAGCGTAACTCATTTGATTTTAATAACGTTATTATCCTAGTAGATTAAATAACTAATCAATTAATATAGTTATTGTAGTAGCAATAATAGCATGTATATTATTAATGATATGATGTAATTTAGTTATTTATATATCTATGGATTAATTGATTACATGAAAATCACAGATAAATTTTTTGATAAATTAGTAGATATTTTCATTGGAATATAATCTTTAATATTGAATATAATATGTATTTATGAAATAATAACTTCATTATATATATATATAAATATATACAAATAATAATATATATTATATATACGTTTATATATAACTAACTTAGTATCATTATTGCATCTAGTTTGCAGAGATAATTTATAAATAGTTTAATGCGATTTCGTGAAATTCTCCAATATCCATATTCGGATAAAATAAACTATTATAAAGAAGAAATAAATATTATATAAAATGTAATCAATAATAAATAATTACGTACTCTAATTAACCAACAAATTATTAAAATACGTGTGTATATATACATCTACATATGTATCGTGATATATGTATATAATAATAATAATAATAATAATAATATTTATTAGAAGAAAGTAGTATATTTGTTTCGTATGAAGTATTTAAATTAAATTATATTATTATTTCCTCTAAAGGGCTTCAGATAAAGATAAATATCTTTTCTATGCTGTCGCCCGCTAAAAATATAATATAATTCCTGATACATCATAAATTCGATTAAACGTCGCCAGCTATTTGGGTACCGTCGTAAATACGCGATACGTTTGCAGAATTAAAAGATCACAGAAAGAGAATGTTCGCAGCGATCCTGAAGGTGATGCAGCTGACCTATTCGAGCGCTAGCCACACGCGAGCCTCCACGATAACCTGCGTGAACATGCTGCGACTGCTGGCCGTGAAATGCAAGTGGCACGTCAACGAATTCATACTCGAGGTTCGTACATATGTATAGATACGCGCTACAGTGTTCTAGTAGGTTCTAGTATGTTCTAGTATGTTCTAGTAAGAATGACTTGTTATGTATCCCCCCCTAGTGATGCTAAGTTATGAACATACTGGAGGTTCGTACATCTCCCCCCGCCTCTGTCTAGATACGCGCTACAGTGTTCTAGTAGGTTCTAGTAGGTTCTAGTAAGAATGACTTATTCTGTATCTCCCCCTAGTGACGCTAAGTTATGAACACGCCCCTTTACGCGTTATATCACCACCGCCTCCGCCCATATTCAGCGTTATTCGTTATTATCTTCACTGCATACGGCAGTATTCGTTGCATGTTTACATGTAAGGTCAATGTTATATCACGCTTCACTCAAATTTTGTATATATATAAACTTTTTACATCTTAATTATTTATATTTACATTTTTTTACTCATGAGAATCTAACTTATCTAGAATATGATATTTGGGGAAGTTCTCGCAAAAAACGAATACATTTGTTTATTAACTTCTCCATTATGTCATGCTTTACAACATGAAATAATAAATCTGATTTATTTATATATATATATAATGTTTTCAAAATATCGACTATTCTTCTCGTATTCATGGTATCCTCACTGGAAAAAATCTCGCATAGGGATCCTTTTTTACTTATTATATAACAATATTTTATTGTATCCATATTTAATGTCCGTATTATATTTATTTATAGTATATGAGTAAAATAAATAGTATTTATTCATTCGTATTATATTCTTCTAATGAAAATATCTGTATATTATATATGTATATTATACTTACAATGATAACTATTAAACTTATTATTACATGCAACCTATTTATTATATAGACTACAATTGTTATTGCTAGTTTAAAAATTATATAAATCAACTTTTATTTCAAAATTAATATGAAATATTGATCATTCTCATACGATCTAGTACTTCTGGTTTATTTACTGAGTAATATAGTCAACATATTCGCAGTCGCACTCGCAATTATTAATATGTTTATATAAATTGATGTAAATACGCGATATATCTATTTTATTTAATGAGTAGATTTCGATAGAATATAAATACAGTTTTCATCTTTAAGCGTATAACAAAACTATATAATAATTATAAATATTATAAATGAAATTGATTGATGTCGATTAATATTTTAAATAAGAAAACCTATAAAGTTGATATCGATATTCACTAACGTTGGCGTACATTATCGAAGTCGGCGAATAAGCTAAACCAGGCGAATAATGAATATCAATGTGCATACTTACTACACCCGTACTACAGATCCTACTGCGCGTTAGAGATCTACTATCGTTGAAGACTGACCCCGGAGTGCAGAGTGTAGCTAGCGAGTTCATCACTTCGATGATGATCCACGACTACAACATCTTTAGGCCTTTCACCCAGGTCTATGACTCATCCTAATGGGGCGCATGCACATATTGATTATTTATAACGGATATATATATATATATATATATATATATTATAAACTATTATGGTGGATATAAATGTAACCTATGAGAATACTATATTTATATATATCATATTTATATATATTATATATATATATATACAAGTAGTTGTCATTAAAAACTAAAATATATATTATATATGAGATTGTAACAAATGTTACATTTAAATTTCTTGTAAATGAACTTATTAAAATATTTCCTAATATTGTAATTTACGTCAAAATATATATAAATATCTATATTAAAAACATTAAATAGTTTATTGATTTCCACATTATTACTTGTCTGTTAGTGAAGAATTAGAAATCCTATATATATATATATATATATATATATATATATATATACATATATAAGTACACACAACTACATCATAATAACTACCACCTTCACCACCTCCACCACCACCATCACCTCCATCATTACAGCTTAACTAACACCACCTCCACCTCCTCCATCATTACAGCAATACAAATACAGCTTAACCACCTCCTCCTTCGTACAACAGGTGCACGAGCTAAAACAGTTGAAGGACATCCTGCCGGTGATCATGTCCAACGTACGCATCCTGATCAGCAATCAGAACATCGACCTGCCGCTGCGCGAGAGCTGCGAGTTCATCATCGACAACATGAACCACTCGGTGGGCTCGGCGGCTGCTTCGGTGAAGGGGGTTACGATGGGGTTGTCGTCGGAGCTACTGGACGACGTGATCATCAATCATCGCCTCAAGAACGAAATGCTCGGCATTAAACTTTAATAGCGCGCGATACAACTTATAGATTGTATTTTATTACTGAATAAATGATGAACGATGTGTACTCTAATCGTGGGCTTTTGAATGAATGAATGCGTGTTTATTTAAACACAAACATAACGTTAAACGTTCTCTATTGTGTACAACAAATATAAAATATACAAAACATACGAAAAGAATAGAAAGCAGTTGAAAATAATAAAATTAAATTAAAAAAAATACAAAATAAAATTAGAATTAGATTAATAATCTATTTTAATTTTACATTAACTATATTTCTTAGTTATATCAACTTTTGTATTAACTACAAATATAATATTTATTTAAACAATGTATTTACTCTGAAGAAATGGTTCATAAATTAATTTATTGTAATGCTATTACTTAGTTTTTGTGATGATCGAATAAAAGTTATCATTCATTACAAGATATATAATATATCTTTTAGTTAAATTAACTATGAATAATTAAAAATGTATAATACAGGAATATTTATTTTTTAAGAAATCTTTCAATTCCAACTGAATTTATAACTCAAACAAAAATCCCACACGCTATAATGCGAATAATAGTTTGGTTCATTATTTATATTTACTGGGGGGGTTATATAAAATAATGATATAACATAACATATATCACATACACTTGTCAATATATCACAATCTAGGGGAAACATCGTATGCAAGTATTCAGATACCACTACATATGTCTATATCCGGCAAAATAAATCTATTGGGATTCTATTGGGTAATTACTCACATTAAACAATTTTAATAGTCTAAATATACATTCGTTATCTAAACTACTAATACTACACCTATATCAGATAATAGTATTTCTATAATAACTACATCTAATAATATTAGCATTTGCAATAAATGTTATGAAACATTAATAACTATAACCAAGTACATTTGTTGTGAAATTCTTATTTTAATCTTGGATGATGTTATAGTATTGCATGATTGTCCCCTGCAGTACAAATTTTAATTTGATACAACAATCTATGCAAAAACTAGTTATTAATCCAATAATGTTAATATAGTAATATTATATTCATAGCATAATTTAATACACATTATATTAATATTATTTACTACAGCCTCTATCAATATTGAAATTGATAGCATACTTTTTTGGTAGAATTATTCTACAAGGTAATAAGGTACATATTTTGAATAATATTACAGTCTCCAATTTTTGAAATTTTATTAAATAAATACATTTCATCTATTAATATAATGTAATTAGTGTAATTTAACTAATTTTTTTATTAATTATCAAATTAGATATACATTATATAATTATATAATGTATTATTATAGGAAATCCACAAGATAGTGCAATAAGAGTACCTGCTTGTGATGAACATATTGTATCCGATAATGCTTTTAATAAAACATCTACTATTTTCCTGATATATATTTTAATATATATTATATTTAGGTGGCTAAATAAATTATATTATATCTACATGAAAGCAAATAATTTGACTAAAATTGTCGATGATTCAGCGGAATTTTGTCAAACCCGATTTAAGGAAATGGTAGCGTTTGTAATCCATATTTAAAATGAACCACTGTTTATTATCATATCTAGCATTCAGTTGAATCTTCCAAACATACTATTAGAATTGTCATAACATTGAGATTTATAATCTTTTATATTTATCTTATTATTTTTTAAATTCTAATAAAACATTAGATACATATTGACTATTGAGTCTACATACAAAATCGTTCCAGCTCCCCTACCAATACTACACCGATATCAGATACTAGTCTTATTATAATAACTACATTTAATAAAATTACCATTTGCAATAAATAAGACGATATACTGAACACCATAGACATATATACCACTCAGATTAACTATATCAAAACAAGGAATACGATATTAATAACATAAATATACATACTGACGAATAAAATACTAACTACCTCGTATAAACAATGTGTAAATATTCCTAACATGAAACATACTAATACCGATATAAGTTTAAATAACTCTACTGATACAGACCATACCTCTACTATTTAAAATATCACTAAAGATAATTATCATCTAAACTATATAAATACATTCATTTCTAATTTAAATACAAACCACTCTGCAATCTATAAAGTCAGTTTTACAAATAGTTACATCTTTATATCATGCACTACTCTTTATGCTAACACATTAGTTATATCACTCAATACATCACTGCAATCTATTTACTTTAACCAGGATTCTCCCCGCTATAACTAATTGTTACTATATGTATACATAACTATAGTTATATATATATATAATAATAATTAAGAAAATAATTTATTTCCACTTTATAAATATAATTTAATTATTTATACATGCTAATTTAACTTAAATACTAACATATACGAACTTAGACTAATACTAGATAATATTAAGGTTACACGGAAAACAACATAACTTACTATTTAAAATTAATTATTTACTAATTAGAAAACTGTTTTCATAAACTAAAATAACAATGAGAATTAACTAACCTACGTGAAGAATCACACAAGACTAAACCCGCAGTGATCCACAAAACCCCATGATGGTTAAACAATAGCATAAATCACTAATCTCTAAATTGTATATTATTATTAATTTAATTATTTAATATCGTTTTTCGATAATTGAAATTACTGAATCAGCTTAAAACATAGACACCACCATTCCTGGTGTGTTTTAAAGCCTGGGATATCATTTTGTATAAATTTCTTAATCACATGGTAGAAATCAGGAGGAATAGCCTTTTTAGTATAAAATAATATATCAATTATTCATCCGAACAGAGTACAACAAACTGCCACAAATTTTTTCCTAAAACAAATTAAAAAATAATATAATTATGATAATACTAATCTACAGACAACCAAATAATTTCTCAATTACTTTTTATTAATAATATACAAATTTCATGTATGAATACAGCAATGACAACCTGGTCATTCTAGGATGATAAATTGTCACTATGACTCTGACAAACGAGTACCAGTAAACTCGGACCACTTTTGAGGTAAACTCGGACCACTTTTAAAGTAAACTCGGACCACTTTTTAAAAACATAAAGTAAACTCGGACCACTTATTAAAATAACTATATTTTGTATATTTATATAATATAATATGCTTTAACTTACTTCCACCTTATATAATTATATTATATCTGTTAAATAAATTATAAAAATAGTCATTTAATATGATATTTTTGTGGAATTATATATTTAAATAGGTAAACATTTAATTTGAACTCGCACCACTTTTGAAGTAAACTCGGACCACTTGTGAAGTAAACTCGGACCAATTGTGAAGTAAACTCTGACCACTTATTAAAAACATAAAGAAGATTCGGACCAACCGTATAAACTATATATTGTATATTTCTAACATATAATATGCTTTAACTTATAAGTTAAAAGTATAATTTCACTGTATATAATTGCGAGTATTCCGATATTACTACACATACATAATTTATAATTTAATAACTTTAATAACATTTATTAACCTAACATAATTTAAATTGTCGTATATCACCATCAGAGAGAAATTTCTCTCTAGCTCTATGTATATCACCGATGAGACCTACGATAGAAGCTATATTTATTATGATAGAAGATTACAATATATAAGTTATTTTAATAAGTGGTCCGAGTTTACTTCACAAGTGGTCCGAGTTTACTTCACAAGTGGTCCGAGTTTACTTCAAAAGTGGTGCGAGTTCAAATTAAATGTTTACCTATTTAAATATATAATTCCATAACAATATAATATTAAATGACTCTTTTTATAATTTATTTAACAGATATAATATAATTATATAAGGTGGAAGTAAGTTAAAGCATATTATATTATAGAAATATACAAAATATAGTTATTTTAATAAGTGGTCCGAGTTTACTTTATGTTTTTAAAAAGTGGTCCGAGTTTACTTTAAAAGTGGTCCGAGTTTACCTCAAAAGTGGTCCGAGTTTACCTGGTCCGAGTTTACTGGTATTCTGACAAACTACACCACTAATACCAAGGACATGTCCTTGCTAATACTTTAAACGATTATATAAAGAACTTAATTTAACTCAACAAGTTAACTTTTCAACTCATACACACGGAAATATATTAGAACTGGTACTTAAATAAAACCACTCTAACATATTAATAAACAAATACGATCCAAATTACTCACTAACCATTACGATATTAACTCTTATATTAACTATTTATACTAAACTCCTCACCTAAACATACCCTAATTACTTACAGGTATATTATAAAAATAAATATTGATAATTTGTTATTTATAATTATTTGATCTCTTTGATAAAAAAAACAAAAATTACCATACCAAAAGATCTAATAAATGAATATAACCATTGAAAACTAACTACTCGACTCTACATAATGAAACACCATGGTTTAACTCCAAATTAAACAAGTCAATTCTTATTTAGAAGATACTGAAGACGTTTTACAAATAGCCATCACACTTACACTTAATGTGACTACGAAAAACAGACATACATATATGATTGAACTGAAATCTACTAAAACTGAATACCCTTACCGACCAAATTATATCGAATGCTCAGACGACTTTACTCAATAACTAAGTCTCTACAACAAACTCCTCATCATAACATGTACTTCGACACTAACAACTTTTGCAGTAGTAGGTATATAATACAAATACTGCAATTTACAATCTAGCCACTTTCTAGTTAAGGCATCCATGGTTTTAATGAGAACAGATCATTTATTTATACACAATTATATAAGATCACTTCTTAAGTATAACCTATATAACCTATAATAGTATGTTCATGTTCAGGACAGGAATTGAATCCGTGCCCTACTACCTATATTTCTGACTCCTTAGAAAACTAAACCACACAGGCAGTTATATATATATAGAGAATACAAATTATGACTATTATTATTTAGTCAGACTAGTATACTCATTGCTGTCGAAATAATCTCCATTATTGAATACCGATCCTAAATAATATCTATTATGTTTACTAAATAGGATACCTAACAGCATCCGCTCTTAGATTAATACCACCTATATCTTAATACATATACATAACATCTACCACTGTATCCTATCAACATCGCTTATTTAGTATTAAAACTTCAATATATATATATTATTAGGGATAACGGACAAATATGTCCTTTATCCCTAACAACATTTTTCCAGAATAACAACCTAAGATGTATATGATGCTGTCCATATGTTGTGCTAAAATATCGAATTATATTAGTATTTCCTATGTGTCCTGTATCTTTCGAAAAATGTTGTCAATACTGATTCTCTGAACTAATATAATTTCTAAAAGAATAAAAGAATAATATTTAGGTTAGGTTAGGTAAACTTAAATATATGAAACAACATATATAGTGTTATGTGAATATATTATACTATAGTATAGTAAGTTACTATTAGTAACTATACCTATATGACTAAGTGGATATGGTTACTAATTATGAGATAATGAATAGAAGGCGAGACAAATTATTATGTGTTGATCTACTGTGCATAGTTACTACTATTAGTAACTTACTAACCATATATAAATAAATATTATATATTAAATTACGAATATTTCAAATATTTAATATATGCAAATCAATTATTTATATTATTCAATATTATTCTTCTGTATCTTCATCTTGTTTTCGTTGTTCTCCATTAGCTATCTATTTGTATTCGCTACTGTTCCTATTATCTATTGTTCTACGTCATTATCTTCTCTCCAATCTTGTCTTCAACAATACGCCATCCTTATTGTAACTGTAAACGTTTAGTATTGTTAATTTTGTTACTTATTTATACGTTATAGTATATTAAAGTTAGTAAATGTAGTAACTATGTATTTTAGAACATATATTTACTTAAATACAAATTAATTAGTCAATACTCCTGCTAACCTCTGCATACATTGTAGGATGTTCTTAGTATCCGACATCTCATCCAGACCTTGATGTACGTGAGATACCCACATACGTATGCTTCACGAAGGAACTGTTGTAACGACTTATTATATGAGTCCTTCATTACCATTGTAACCCCATTTCCTCTCGAACTGGCTGCAGTACTGAAATAGGAACGCCAACTCCTTTCACGCGCGGGATTGAAAGTGTACTTTAACAGACAAACTATTCTATTACAATACATTTATCTAATCGTTGAAAATATAATATCATACTATCATTATGCTATATTATATACGTATTTACATTATTAATACGTTGATAAGTAGATTTAACAGTTTGAATACTATGGTATTTTAGATAAGGTCATTTATGTCAATTGTTAAGTTCAATAAGTTATATACCGAACAAACAAAATACAACAATGGATTACATAATGTTAGTGGAAAATAAAATAAATATATGTATTACATAATATATTGAATACTATATTGCATAATAGATAGCATTGGTGTATACACATAATCCAAATACGCTGCACTTCCTGTACATGTAAGCTGTTATCCTAAACAACAATTACAAATCATCAGTGTATATCAATATTATGAATACTTCCACATATATTGTTGAGAGTTAGTCCTACACATGTTATGTATCACATAAAATGGCAGTATATTAAGCTTAGTAGTATTATTAGTTGGCAGCGCTACAATGAAATAATGCTGTAGGTATATAAGAGAGGGTACTCGAATATGGACCACCGTGAGCACAAATACGCATAACTCATTGACAAATTAATATTTGTAATTAATTCTTATTGAATTTATTCTTCTTTTATATATGTTATATTTTAAATATAAGTTTGCCATTCAAAATATTTATCAATAAGCCAATATCAATAAATAAAAATATCGATCATTTTCCAAATGGACATTAATGTGGACCATTTTTTTAAAAGTTAAAATATAAGTTTTTCCTTATAATTATTAACTATATTAAATTGTATTATTAATCTGGTATACAAATAATTAAAAAGTTTAATTAATTAATCAAAGTATTATTACATTGATCAATTATTACAACTAAAAACTATTAAAATAATAAAATATTACTAATTTTCACAAAAATCACATAATTTAAAATTTACAACATTAGCATATAACATATAATAATATCATATAACTAATATAATATATTAGTAATACATTAGTATAACCACGAAAAGAATTCATATAATAATAAGAAATTGTCAATGAAAACTTATGAAAACTCAAGTGGTTTTTGATTGAATTATAAAAATATTAAAATATAATTAATTTTAAAATGTATAGATTATTAGTATAGTAACTTTAATCAATTATCAGAATATATATATATATATATATATATATATATATATATATATATATATATATATATATATTTACTACATATAATTAATGTTAAATAATGATAATGACAATTATATAAATTACAATATAATATAAATGTAATCAATTATCAGAATATATATATATATATATATATATATATATATATATATATATATATATATATTTACTACATATAATTAATGTTAAATAATGATAATGACAATTATATAAATTACAAGAAAGTATAATTAGTTTATTTGCATTTTATAATTGTATTTGCAAACTTAAATGGTTATTAATATTTAACAACATAATACATGATAATAAAGTTAGAAGATTGACATCAACATTCTAATGAATATGTTATAACTAATATTTGTTGATATATATTATAATTGTTGTATAATAAATAACAAAATAATAACTAGTTAATAAGTAGCTCATTAATTAAATTAAAGGTTATTATGAAATATATAATTATACATATATTAATTGTACACATCATTGCACATTACAATAAAGATGTGACAAGGAGATAGTGCGAAAGTTCCTGCTAGGCTAAGAAAGAGATCAGAAGAATAAATGGTTTTTATTCAAATGCAATCTTATATTTCAATATATATATATATATATATATAAAATTATTATATAACTACACCATACTTGAAATTTAGAAATGATGTGAGAAACTAAACCATCAAACAAAAACGGTATGGATACACATGTGTGTATGCATAAATTAGTTAATAAAATAATTCGATACATATATTTATATATTGTTATTTTGTTTATATATGTGAATATATGTAATTACATATAATATGTATACAAATAAATATTATATAAATAAATGTTTACCTAATATAGGTCGTGCAAGAAGAATTTCAAAATTATCAATTAGTATTATTAACAATTAGTATTATACTAATTATTATTAGTAATATTAATATTGTACAGTGGAATGAAGTGGGTATTATATAACAAGTATTATATAATATTGTTATAACATAATATATATTAATATGTTTTATGATAACAATTTAATTGTATACATATGCTGATTCTTATTATGTAAAGCATTGCAATCCACACATGTAACAAATGCGAGACTGTCGAGAAATAACGAGAATAACGAGAACAGAATAATATTCTAGAGCATAGTGAGGGGGGACCTCATAACATGTGACCAGTATACTGGTATATCACGTGACCAATACCGTGTGACCAGTACCACGTGACCAGTATAATGTGACCAGAATCACGTGCCAAGTATCATGTGACCATTATCATGTGACCTGTATCATGGGGACATGTACAGCAGCAACAAATACCACCAAAGTATCAGTATTAGACTAAACAACAGCAATACCAAGAACTACAACCCCTACACCTATATTACGTGATGTAAACTCAAAACTAACATAAGGAACATTTAATTTGGTATGGATACATATTTCCATTGGCTGATAAAACTTATTATTTATAAATATATATATATAATACTATTTATATATATATATATATATATATATATATATATATATATATATTTATAATTGAATAATGTGTTACTTGTAGGTTTTATAGGTTTTACTTGTATATTTAGTTTTACTTGTATACAAGTAAATATATATATACTTATTTTATTATAATTTTTGATATATATATATATATATATATTTATATACATAATTATAATAATATGAATATAATAATGAAATAATATATATTCATAATATAAATATTTATTAATAGTGTAAGCAGGAAAAATGTATTTCTTGTTATAAAATCTCAGTGGAAGAGATAAGGTTACATTTTATATACCGTAATTTTATTATATCATTATAATTATATATATATATATATATATATATATATATATATATATATATATATATATATATATATATATATATATACTTATATTATTATAATATACAATATATGGTAAATCACAATTGGTGATGAATCGGCTTCAGATGTTAACAATGTAATTGATACGATCTAGGATATCAATAAATGTAGATATAACTGACAAGTACCTAGATGAATATGTACAACTGACAAGGGATGTCCATGCTATGAACAAGAGAATCGACTTCGTGATACCTAACTTATGCAGCTCGGTAAAGGAAGGCTTCTAATTAAAGAATTACCTTCAGAATAGGATACTAGTTAGAGGTGACTTCAATATTGAACATGGTGATGATATAGAATGCAATACATCTACAGATATGCAGTGCGAAGTTTATACGGAGATCAAAGGAGATGATCTAAAAATAGGCGTCACTAACAAATATGTTCAACATCTTTCTCGTCATCTTCAGAATCATCCGCAACCGGTTCTTCTTCTTCATATGAAGATGCACCCGAGAGTGAAGGTCACGAGCAATAATCTAGTTACTCTTCAGAGGATGAATCGCTACGGAGACTGGAGCGCAAGTTTCCAGCGGAGGGAGATACTCTCTCTAAGGTACGGAGCTAACTCGAGAAACTAAATCGTACGCGAATCGTGCGTTAGAGCGAAGATCGGAAGAGTGAAAACTGCGCCATACTAGCCAGCCAAGAGATATACATTATATATTAAACCATATACATATACATATACATGTAAAACATGCGAAACTATCGATAATTAATGATAATTACCTAACAACAATCTGTGTACGAACAGAAAATCGTGAAGAAAGACGCCGTTAATTTTAGTTTAATAACAATAACAATAAACATATTCACTATACCTATTTACTATATGTTATACTAATATTTGTCTTACATTAATCTACCTTTATTAGTAATATTAGTAAATATTATTAATCTATTATAGGAGAATATATATAGTTTATATCATGATATAGTTTATAAAATATTAATTATCAATATATAGTTTATATATATATCAAGTGATTATCAATTAATACATTATCCCAAACTTATATCATTGTATTTGTGTGAATATATTTACATATTTGTTAGTAATATAGTATACAATATATACTATAATATCATTAAATATTCATAAATACATAAGTTTGTGTTTTCGACATTTTTTTAAAACATATTTTTTAATATTTGAAATATTTGTTGTATTTTTTAATATATTATATATTCCACTAATTTGTTAAATATTAAATACATATTTTTTATTTATTTTTTGTATTTTAGCTAACATTTATTTTATTGTATATATATATATATATAGCAATGCAGACTTAGGAATATCTATAATATTAAATAATAGATAATAGGAAAATAAACAAAAACCGAGCAATGCCGGGTCGGGTACGGCTAGTATATATATATATATATATATATATATATATATATATATATATATATATAGATATACATATATATGTGTGTGTTTGTGTGTGCATACATTTAAATTGTTAGTAATATATATATTATATACTATATATACAATAGTATATAATATATACTATAATATCATTCAATATTCATAAATACATATCACATTTCAAGGAATTACAAGAAAAAGTAAATGCGAGACAACAAAGTCTGAGCGTGGCCCTAGATGACAATGCGGTTATTTTAATCAAATATAATTACAATGTTACATAATTAACATTATTAAATAGTTTAATAAGTCTATATGAAATATATAATAATGTAATGTTACATAGCAAAATATATATGTTCTGACATTTTCTCTTATAATGGATGAGAGGTAGGCATACCAATTTACATTTTTATTATGCGATATATAAATATATATTTTAGTGATTATAATTAACTCATTAGTTAATAAATCGAATATCATCATCATCATCATATATATATATATATATAAATTAAATGTACTCTTATTGTAGAAAATGAACCAAATAACTCTAGCGGCAGGGGTCATAACATTAATCTTTGTAATAAGCTTAATGATGCTATATAAATTATAATAAATACTAGCATTCAGTCATAAATGTATCGGGAACAACACTAATTAAATAAATCCGACATACAGGACATTGATGTATGTCCTCTTTGTCGGACTTATTTAATTAGTGTTCTGAGACATGTATGACTCATCCTATGTTAAATAAATTATAGCATGTGACTTAGGCATTTTTCTAAAACTACCCAGATGTCTGAATTATAAAAAATTCACGTAGGGGAGGGAAGGGAGTAGTGGCCGATAATTAATATACCTCAGAAGATTTCTAATATATCGATAAATACTGAATTGTAGGCTATTATGTTTTTGAATTAACTAGCAATTATATAGTTCTAGAATACTGTGATTTCACTTTTATATATAAAGTGTTTAACCTAATAATATAAACGTTTGATTAGGCATTACAAAAAGCACTCAAATAAGGCAAGGCTGTAGTAGTGGCCGCTAGTACCAGAAAATGCGATAGGTGTCTCGTAATGTATTCGATTTATATTTTGTTAATTATGTAATATTAAATAATTATATTTATGATGCATACGAAATTATTTGATTCAATGATTTAATTATATATACACATACGCTTACACATGAATAAGCATAAATATATATAATCGTGTTTTTTGTAAAAATTTGAAAAAAAATTATTATATAATAAATTAGAGTAATTAATTAATTATTAAAAAAAAAATTTACTTATTATTAAAAAAAAAATTTACTATATATTATAGATATTTTGATTATTTAAATATTGTATATAGAACTTTTTATCCTACCAAGCATCATTTAAGCGTTAATTAAAACGGCCACTACTACGTCCTCGGCCACTACCCCCTTCCCTCCCCTAATAGGTTTTAAATTATAACTTTTAATTATATATTACTATTACTACTAATAATAAATAATATAATATATAAATATATATATATATATATATATATCTTAACAACACCTAATATACAAATTAATATGTGAATCCTGTTAGAAAAATATAAGCCGTATACTTATATACATATATTTTATTATAAATACATATATGTATTGCTGCATAACTACAAATTCCAATAAATAATAATAATTATTATTATAATATATATATACCTATATATAATGATGACTATTATTATAATATATATCCCCTATATATAGGATATATCCCATATATATAATTAATAATAATGACTATAATATATATCCAATATATATATATATATATATATATATATATATAATTATAATTATTATTATTATTACGTATTAGAAGATATTTATTATAAATATATATGTATATATATACGGGAATTTGTCAGCTGACGAAATTAAAAATGACAAACCACTGATGATAAGAAACATGTCACAAGATAATATCGAAACAGAGTAAGGATGTAACCAATGGGAGTATCACTGATATACCAGTATCATGGGGACATGTACAGAAACATAAGTTTACTGATGCAGACACTACTTAGTAATGGTGTAGTATGTATATTGAGGTAATGGTATAATTATTGAATATAAACAGTAACATTTAATAGTTATTCTCTTTATTTTATTATTAACCCATTACCTCCACATTTATACTAAAACATTATTAATATAAATAAAAATCATATTGGTGGATTTACAAGAACAATGAATACGATTATATTCTAACTATATAAACCTATAGAATAGGATATATGTCCTATAGTTTATTTGTTCCTTAAATATATATTATTATATAATATTTGTAATTATATGAATATATAATATATACAAATATTTATTTTATAAATATATACATTAAAGAATATATACTATATATTATATACCTACTAGATGGGATATTGTGTAACCATGCTTATATATTATGTATAATATAGAATGTTATATAGTTTAAATTGTAATATATACCACTATATCGAAATATATATTATGATTTCACCATGTCAAATCTAGTAGGTAATTATATATAGTAGGTATACCTATATGTGCACCCTATATATAATAATAATTATTATTATTATATATATACACCTATATATACTGATAATAATAAGTATTCTGTATTATACGTTGTTTATTATATATATATATATATATATATATATATATATATATATATATATAAATATATACGACAATTTGCCAGCTGACGAAATTAAAAATAACAATCCACAGAAGATAAAAGAGTCACGTGATAACATCGAAACAGAATAAGGAGGGAACCTCTGGTAGTACCACTGGTAGACCTGTATCATGGGAACATGTACATCAGCAACAAATGCCTCCAAATTATCAGTATTCGACTAAACAATCACAATACCAAGAACTATACCCCTATATATATATATATATATATATATATCATATATAGGCCTACCATAAACTTCAATTGAATGTCATATATATATTTCATAAATATATTATATAATCCTCACTTATAATAATTTTGAATTATATAGTTACTATTTAATTTTAAATATATAAAGCATTCAATTGAAGTTTATTATTATTGAAGTTAAGTAATCCAACTGTCTATAGGGATTTGCATGCTATGAACAAGATAAGCGTCATTAACAAATCTGTTCAACTTCTTCCTCGTCATCTTAAGAATCATCCGCAACCGGTTCTTCTTCTTCATATGAAGATGCATCCGAGGGTGAAGGTCACGAGCAAGAATCTAGTTCCTCTTCAGAAGATGAACTGCTACGGAGACTGGAGCGCAAGTTTCCAGTGGAGGGAGATTCATTCTCTAAGGTACGGAGCTAACTCGAGAAACTGAATCGTACGTATAGGGTAAAGTTATGGCAATAAATAATGTGTCTATTTAAAATTTTTGATATAATTATAATTAGAAAATTTCAAATAAATATATTGAATAATGAACAAGTTATTATAAATAATCATTTAGAGGTCTGAAAACTTCATCTAAGTTCCTGGATGGGATGAAAGAACTCCACCAAAATAAAATAATAACAATAACAATATATATATAAATAAATAGTTATAATAATATTACTTATTAATTTATATTATTAATAAAAACAGCTCGTGCGGGAATAAAATAATAATAAGATACAAATAATACGATAACAATTAGATAATAATAATACGTTTTTTTGTAGGATTAATGGGTTCTGAAATACCGAGAGTGTCCGACGGACACCGATCGTATTCGGGCACTGTCTTATTCAGTTACTATACTATACTAGTGTAGAACTTACATATATAAATAGCTATATAACCTACATTCTATAGCTAAGTAATAGGTTGTTAATGTAATGTATGTAATAGGTAATAAGTATACTTATATGTATTGCAACCTATTATTATAAACTATTAAAATACGATTTTAGTTTACAATAATAATAATAATAATAAATAAAATATAGTCTATTATGACTTCAAAACACATGGTTGTAATAGGCGTCATTAGATAAAATAAAACAAAAATAAATAGAAAACGAATATCAAAATAGAACGAATTACAATGATTTAAAATGGACATATCCCAAGCAGCCAAACGCGTTGCGCGTCAACTTGAAATATATAACAACGTTCCAATAGTGTATATATTATAGGTCAAATAAACACTTTGGATATAATTATATTATTTATGACATATATATGTCCATATATGTCTATACTATATACGGTTTATGTTTAAACAATGAAAGTGATGTTGTACAACGAATGTCATATGGCAGTTGATTGCAGATTTTCGGAGCAATAACATTTATTGTTTAATCATAAAAAAACAAAGTATTTTATATTCTTTAAAATGATATATAGGTAAAATGATATATACCTATATATATATATATATATATATATATATATATGTGAACATCCTTTAGTAAACATTTACACAACAACTTTATTTTTACTACAATATTTTACCTAAGGTATAGGTAGATAAACCTATATCTTATAGATACTTGGTGCATGTTTTATCCGTGTATATATATATATATATATATATATATATACATTATTAATTATGGGGAAGTGATATATTTATATTAATATTAAAAATATGCAATTTATTACTATATATATATATTACTTCCCGATATTATATTAATAGGTTTTATTTAATATTAATACAATATATTTCTATAATTTTAACGATTCTAATATTTGTATTATTTGTATTTTTATATAAATATAAAATATATTATATGAATAGTTAAATATTAAAATGTATATAACACTATATTACCACATTATCACAGGATTTGAAAGTATAAACTTTAATCAACGATGCATGTATACACCTGTTCTACTATGATACATTGCTTGATATCACTAACATCATGGCTACTATTAGAATAGGTGTTATAAATGTCTTCCCTACTAACGAAATGTTAAGGTTAGCTTGTCGTTATTATAACTGCAGTATCAAAATACTTCATGTACACTACTAGTATATATATATATATATGTATATATGTATATATATATATATATATATATATATATATATATAATTGTTCTTATAAATCCAACAATATGATATTGTTGTTACCTACAATAGTTATATAGTATATTTACAATAGTTATAAATTATAGCTATTATATATATATATATATATATATATATATATATATTAATTAATCATTATATTATATTCAAATAAATGTAATTTAATTATAGCTATTAAAAGTACACATGAATGAACTGTCAATATCCGTTGTGGATTTAAAGAAGTGTAACTTAGTTATTAATATTAAATATAATATTATGATGATACGGTATTAATTATTATGTATATATTTTAAATTATATATATATTAATGAAAATATATATTAAAATGAATACATTATAAAAATGTGTTATATTTATAATATTGATATATAGAAAGATAGGTATATACCTATATCTCTATATATCAATATTATAAATATAACACATTATTATAATGTATTCATTTTAATATATATATATAAATAGTATGAATATTTAATTTGTAATTATATTTACAATTTTATCATTCAGTGTCATTAATATAAACCACTATGTTACTTTAATTATTATCATAAGTTATATATTAATTGAATTCATAGGAATGACTAGATACTACGATACAGGTAATATCTTTACATGATGAAAGTCTCGAGAATAATGTGGTTAATAATTATTAATATATTATTTATAATTATATATAAATATATATATATATATATATATATATATATATATATATTCTATTCTACAACCATGTATGCCTATTCCCAGTAACAATTATATATAAGTCATGGACTAATTTTGTCTTCACCCGATTTCGCATTTACATGTCCCTCTTGCCTCCTAAATACTATCAAATATATACACTACAGTCTTTTCCAGTTATCTTTACTCAAATATTTCCCACTAATCCCCCCATTCGACCCTCTATACCTGCCCAATTGATATATAATCTTACCATATTAATATTCATATATAATAAAATATATTTTGGCATATATATATATATATATATTGTTACAAATTTGAGGGCTGTTTCAGTAGAGTGAAATTTACGCAATGCACTTTTCAGGACATCATGGTATCAGAAGTTTTGTGGCATAAACCTATTTATATGATGGACAACTATTCTTTTTAGAATGTTACTAATAATATGAAGTAGGCCGATAATTACATAAAATATTATGTTTGAAAGAAGAGGTTAATATAGTATGCAAATAGAAGGATAGGGTTCTAGCTAGAACTGTCGCTAGAAACCTATCGAAATATGGATCAGATAAATCCAAGTTGATCTCAGTTGAACAACATAACCTTGATTAAACTGGGATATAATGATCCAATATTCAACTAGTTAAATATGGATGGGTTAAATACAAGTTTACACTACCTAGATCCAAGTTTGAATCAGTTTCCCCCAGTTTTTCAGTAGGATCCGAGTTAAACACGATTAAATACGAGTATTGAATAATGGGTATTTATAAATAACTCATCATATTTATAGGTATTACAAGACAATCTTGAAATAAGTGAATGTAAAATTATACATCTTGTAAAAGATAATACGGTTAGGATGTGTAATATATATATATATATATATCACATATTTTATTGTATTAATAATTGGTTATTTAATTTAATAAAATAATAAATTAATATACGATGGTGTGTATGACATATTGATAGTATTAACATATTTATATTACTGTGCAGTATATAACAGTTTCCACCATATCCTCGTGTACATTTATATATATATATATTTGTAAAATTATCTTCACATCCACGTAAATAACACATAACACTTACTATAGGTTATATAATAACTTATATAATAACCTATATAATAACTTATACTATATACTTTAATCATATGCATTGTTATATAAAGTATTCTATAGTGTAAATGAATATATATATCGCTAGACTTTCACTTGAGAAAGTAGTACCCTAGCTTCAGTTCAAACCCTACCTTAATTATAAACTCAATAAATATTAAACTAATAGTTATTTTTATAATAATATTCTATATTAATTTTAATATAATACATTTAAAAAAACGTATTTTTAAATACTCAATATAATTTCTAATATTGGTCGATGCCAATATAATCACATCTGCTACAGATGATCTGTAATATATATGAACATATGTAACGAACTGTGTGTTATGTCACCTAATATTTTAAGAACATTTTTATAAAAATTAAATATATTGAATAATATTATGATTATGCAAAAAGTGCATTTTATTCTATATCAATGTAAAATATAGCGTATAATTAACGGTAAATGACAAAGCAAATAATTATATTTTCTTGACATTTTTGTTATTATATTAAAATTACAATAATCTACATAAAATGAAAAAAATCAATCAAAAACATTAATTAATAATTGAATAAATATATTTATTATATATAACATAATAATACCATATGCGATGCTGGGGTTTTGATCAATATTATGACGGGGTTTTGGTCGACGCAAATATAATACCAAGGTAATAGATATAAATATATTTTACATTAACGAACTATGTATATTAATATTACCAAATAAGTTAAGAACAATTTAATAAAAATTAAATATATTAAATAATATTATCATTATGTAAAAAGTATATTTTCTGCTGTATTATTGTAATGGTCACATGTTGCTTATATAATATATAATTAATTAAAATTATGTGTGTATTACATATTATCATATCATTATAATACATATTCGAATATGTTAATTTAAGTAAAATTGTATTCTTTTATTATAAAGGGTGATAAGTGTTAACAAATTCGGATCTATCGACCTAAAACCCCTCACGTACCATGTTTCACCGATATTTAACAGTAGTATTATAACTGATAATATATAATTTTGATATCATAATATAAAACTCCGAGATAAGTGTTTATACTTTTTAATAAGTATTCTAAAATACAAATACTAAGATGCAATATTCACCGAGTACTATCTATTATAGCGAGTGCCACAGGACATTGATATATGTCCTCTATGTCGGACTTATTTAATTAGTTTTGTGAGACATGTATGACTCATACTTCAGTTAAATACATTATAGTATGTAACTTAGGCACTTTTCTAAAACTACCCAGCTGTCTGACTTATCAAAAATTAATGTAGAGGAAGGGAAGGGAGTAGTGGCCGATAATTAATATACCTCAGAAGATTTCTAATATATCGATAAATACTGAATTTTATATATAAAGTGTTTAACCTAATAATATAAACGTTTGATTATGCTTTAAAAAAAGGACTCACATAAGGCAAGGCTGTAGTAGTGGCCGCTAGTACCAGAAAATGCGATAGGTGTCTCGTAATGTATTCGATTTATATTTTTTTAATATTAAATAATTATATTTATGATACATACGCAACTTATTTGATTCAATGATTTAATTATATATACACATACTCTTACACATGAATAAGCATAAATATATATAATCGTGTTTTTTGTCAAAATTTGAAAAAAAATGATTATATAATAAATTAGAGTAATTCATTAATTATTAAAAAAAAAATTTACTTATTATTAAAAAAAAAATTTACTATATATTATAGATATTTTGATTATTTAAATATTGTATATAGAACTTTTTATCCTACCAAGCATCATTTAATCGTTAATTAAAACGGCCACTACTACGTCCTCGGCCACTACCCCCTTCCCTCCCCTAATAGATTTTAAATTATAACATTTAATTATATATTACTATTACTACTAATAATAAATAATAGAATATATAAATATATATATATATATATATATATATCTTAACAACACCTAAGATACAAATTATAATGTGAATCCCGTTAGAAAAATATAAGCCGTATAATTATATACATATATTTTATTATAAATACATATATGTATTGCTGCATAACTACAAATTCCAATAAATAATAATTATTATTATAATATATATATACCTATATATAATGATAACTATTATTATAATATATATTCCCTATATATAGGATATATCCCATATATATAATAATAATAATGACTATAATATATATCCAATATATATATATATATAATTATAATAATTATTATTATTACGTATTAGAAGATATTTATTATAAATATATATGTATATATATACGGGAATTTGTCAGCTGACGAAATTAAAAATGACAAACCACTGATGATAAGAAACATGTCACAAGATAATATCGAAACAGAGTAAGGATGTAACCAATGGGAGTATCACTGATATACCAGTATCATGGGGACATGTACAGAAACATAAGTTTACTGATGCAGACAATACTTAGTAATGGTGTAGTATGTATATTGAGTTATGGTATAATTATTGAATATAAACAGTAACATTTAATAGTTATTGTCTTTGTTTTATTATTAACTCATATGAGTAATATTACCTCCACATTTATACTAAAACTTTATTAATTTTAAATAAAAATCATATTGGTGGATTTACAAGAACAATTAATACGATTATATTCTAACTATATACACCTATAGAATAGGATATATGTCCTATAGTTTATTTGTTCCTTAAATATATATTATTATATAATATTTGTAATTATATGAATATATAATATATACAAATATTTATTTTATAAATATATACATTAAAGAATATATACTATATATTATATACCTACTAGATGGGATATTGTGTAACCATGCTTATATATTATATATAATATAGAATGTTATATAGTTTAAATTGTAATATATACCACTATATCGAAATATATATTATGATTTCATCATGTCAAATCTAGTAGGTAATTATATATAATAGGTATACCTATAGGTGCACCCTATATATAATAATAATAATAATTATTATATATATACACCTATATATACTGATAATAATAAGTATTCTGTATTATACGTTGTTTATTATATATATATATATATATATATATATATATATATATATATATATATATATATATATATAAATATATACGACAATTTGCCAGCTGACGAAATTAAAAATAACAATCCACAGAAGATAAAAGAGTCAGGTGATAACATCGAAACAGAATAAGGAGGGAACCTCTGGTAGTACCACTGGTAGACCTGTATCATGGGAACATGTACATCAGCAACAAATGCCTCCAAATTATCAGTATTCGACTAAACAACAGCAATACCAAGAACTATAACCCCTACACCTATATAACGTGATGCAAACTCAACACTCATATCAGGAACATTTCAATTGGTATGGATACATATTTCCATTGACTGATATAACTTATTATTCATACATTATGATTCATACATTTTTATATATAATACTCTATATTGTATTATATATATATATATAAATGTATGAATCATATTTATGTATATATATAAATAATTGAATAATGTTTTAATTGTAGATACTTCATTACAATTGTTGTATATATATATATATATTTTTTCAATAAATTTCAATTGAATGTCATATGTATATATTTCATAAATATATTATATAATAATTTTGGATTATATAGTTACTATTTAATTTTACATATATAAAGCATTCAATTGAAGTTAATTAGTTTTGGAGTAAAGTAATCCAACTGTCTATATGGATTTGCATACTATGAACAAGATAATCTACCAGGTAATACCCAACTTATGCAACTCGGTAAAGGAAGGCTTCGAATTATAGAACGACCTTCAGAATAGGATACTATTTAGAGGTGACTTTAATATTGAATACGGTGATGATATATAATGCAATACATCTACAGATATGTAGTGCGAAGTTGATATGGAGGGAAGAGAATATGATCTCAAAATCAGCGTCACTAACAAATCTGTTCAACATCTTTCTCGTCATCTTCAGAATAATCCGCAACCGGTTCTTCTTCTTCATATGAAGATGCACCCGAGATTGAAGATAAAGATGAAGAATCTAGTTCCTCTTCAGAGGATGAACCGCTACGGAGACTGGAGCGCAAGTTTCCAGCGGAGGGAGATTCATTCTCTAAGGTACGGAGCTAACTCGAGAAGCTGAATCGTACGTGAACCGTGCGTTAGAGCGAAGATCGGAAGAGTGAAAACTGCGGCACGCTAGCCAGCCAGCAGGAAGTGAAGTTTAATAAAGTATCATGATTTATTAAGTTTATTTAAAATATATTAAATATATAAATAATTGTTCTTATAAACCCAACAATATGATATTGTTGTTACCTACAATAGTTATATATTATATTTATATGTAAATTTACGTTAACGTAAATATGTATTATAATAACAGTAATAGATAATCGCGTTTACGTATGCATTGGCTTACATATATTTCCTATATGTTATTATAATGTTAAGTTTAATTATAATGTATTTTATAAGGTATATTATTATATAATATATATATTATATATAATATAATATATTATATATAATATAATATGTTTATATGAATATGAATATATAACATATACTAATATTATATAATATAATATATTTATATAAATATGATTATATAATATACACTAATATTTATTTTATTTTATAGTTTAAAAACGCTAAATATAGAGAATATTGATTTCAACGTAATACACAAGGTTTTTATATATAAATAATACATAAAAACCAATATTATATACCATACTATTTTTTAAATTATATTAAGACTTGATAATTAATTCTAAAATACATAATAGTTTTAAATAGCATATTTTAATGCATAATTAATAAATTATTTTAATTAGATCCACGTTTAGATTAATTAATTAATTAATATATGTCCTATAATAATTAATAGATTAATATTTATATATATATATATATATAAAATACAGAGATTGCATTATTTAATGATGTTTAATACATTTCTCATTATAATTAAATGAATTAAGTTACAATATGTGAATTTAATTGATTTAATTGACGGTCAACACTCCCAACGCCAGCATGCTTGCCACATGTCTCACGTTAACAATACGATACGATACTTTGATTTTTACAATAAATAAGTGCACATTATAAAGTTTATTTTGTTATATTAATTTTACTACGAATACGTATAAATATATACATATATATTCATGTGTTCTTTACGTATTATATATAAACACATTATAATGTATATATATATATATATATATATACTGTATATATACAGTATATATTATATCCTATAGGAGGTATATCTACTATATAATATATATTATATATATCACCAAATTGACAAGTCACCTTCGATGTATTCCGTTACGTATATATATATATATATATATATATATATATATATATACACCATGTATATTATACATGTATACATATCAAACATGAGAAACTATCGAAAAATAACGACACTTACGACAGTAACAATAATCTGTGTACGAACATAAGCTATTGAAGAAAGATGCCGTTAATTTTAGTTTAAATATAAAAATAATCATTATACGCATTTACTATGTATTAAACTACTATTTATATTAAATAAATATACTTTATTAGTAATATTAATAAATATTATTAATCTCTTAAATATATTTGATACTCGTAATATAGTTTATAATGTTATTAATTATCAGTTATATAGATTAATTATTATCATTATTTAAAATCATATACCCCGATTTTACTAACAAGATTATGGTAGATATACATACAAATATAAATAATTTTCTATTATATCATTAATATATATATATATATATATAAATATAAATATTGTAACTGCAGTATTTAATATTTAATTATTATATTTTACATCATATGCATATTACATGTTAATAAATTAAATTATAATCAAATACATTGTATTTATTAATCTTATTCTCTTCAATGTACATTTATTACCAATATTTATTTGTATACTCAATGTTATAATACATTTTTATTTATTATATATATATATATATATATATATATATATATGTGTGTGTGTATATAAAAATACTATATAACTATTGTATCAACAATATCATAGTGTTGGATTTATAAGAACAATTATATATATATATATATATATATAATTGTTCTTATAAATCCATCACTATGATATTGTGTATACCTACAATAGTTATATAGTATATTTACAATAGTTATAAATTATAGCTATTATATATATATATATATATATATATATATATTCAATAATTATTATATTATATTCAAATACATTTAATTGAATTATAGCGATTAAAAGTACACATGAATGAACTGTCAATATCCGTTGTGGATTTAAAGAAGTGTAACTTGGTTATTAATATTAAATATAATATTATGATGATGATAATGATGATGATGATGATGTTTATGTTGATGTTGATGACACGGTATTAATTAGTATATATATATTTTAAATTACATATACCTATTTATCTATATATCAATATTATAAATATAACATTATTATTATGTATTCATTTTAATATATAAATAGTATGAATATTCAATTTGTAATTATATTTACAATTTTATCATTCAGCGTCATTAACATAAACCACTATGTTACTTTAATTATTATTATATGTTATATATTAATTGAATTCATAGGAATGACTAGATACTACGATACAGGTAATATCTTTACATGATGAAAGTCTCGAGAATAATTTGGTTAATAATTATTAATATATTATTTATAATTATTTATAATTATATACATATACATATATATATATATATATATATATATATATATATATATATATATATATATATATATATATATATTCTATTCTACCACCATATATGTATATTCCCAATAACAATTATATCTAAGTTATGGACTAATTTTGTCTTCCCCCGATTTCGCATTTACGTGTCCCTCTTGCATCCTAAATACTATAAAATATATACACTATAGTCTTTTCCATTTATCTTTACTCAAATACTTCCCACTAATCCCCCCATCCGACCTATATATATATATATATATATATATATATATATATAATTTTTCTTATAAATCCAACAATATGATAGTGTTATTACCTACAATAGTTATATATTATATTTGTATGTAAACGTAGATATGTATAATAATATAATATGTTTATATAAATATGAATATATAACATACAATAATATTATATAATATAATATATTTATATAAATATGATTATATAATATATACTAATATTTATTTTATTTTATAGGCTTTAACAGACAGTTTAAAAACTCTAAAGATAGAGAATATTGATATGAAAGTAAAAAACGGTTTTTATATATAAATAATACATATAAACATATATTATATTAAGTAATACTATTTTAATTATATTAAGACTTGATAAATAGTTATAAAATACATAATATATAATTATATATTAACGAAATGGAAATACATAAACTGGTTAATAATTATTTTTGACATATGTAATACATATTATGTATACATATATTTAATAAATATAATATTAAATATTACTTAATATTACTTAATTAATATTACTTAATTTGTATAACTATTATATAATTAAATTTATACCTAATGTAGGCCATGCAAGAAGAATTAAATACCTCGTGCGTCTCCTATGTTACTATTATACAGCGGAATGAAGTTGGTATTATATAACAATTATTATATAATATTAAATTAGTATAACATACGCTATATCAATATTGTTTAATATATTTTATATATCGTCTACAAAATTTAATTATATATATATATATATATATATATATATATATCATGCATGATATAATACATATAATAATATACATTATCGTAAAATGTCTATTTTTAAATATTCATGTAAAAATTAGATTATTTGAAAAATGCATTATTATACTACAACGTTTTTTACCATCTTTATTAAAGTTCTTAACTAACAACTAGGACTATATATATGTTGATATATATTTTAATAATGTATTTATATTTCTCTTATCAATTTATTTATATGTCCTATATATATATGTTATTATAATTTTAAATTTCATAATGCAAATTATAAGTTATATAATTATATAATATAATATGTTTATATAAATATGAATATATAACATATATTAATATTATAATATATAATGTATTTATATAAATATGATTATATAATATATACTAATATTTATTTTACTAATATTATTTTACTAATATTATAACATATAATGTATTTATATAAATATGATTATATAATATATACTAATATTTATTTTATACAATTACATTTAGGCAAATATAGTATATATTATATACATAATAGACGGGATATGGTGTCACCATAACATATATGTTCTATAGAATGTTATATAGTTTAAAGTGTAATATATATATATATATATATATATATCACAATTTAAAATATATAGAAATCTATATGATGGTGTCACCATGTCCAATCTAGTATGTATATATATACCAGTAGGTGTATTTATAATTATTTAATATATATATCATATTATATTTAACTATTATTTATATTCATAATAACATTAGTATTATATATAAAGGAATGCAGTAGAACTGATATTGTGAATACTACATTAAATAAATGTGTATTACCAGTTATATACGTATATCAATGCGATAATAAGAATATTAACTCTGTTCATGAAAAGTTGACAACTCGATGTGAGAGGAAATTCAGCAATACCCATAGCTAAACGATAGGCTACAGTTACCATATAGAATATGTTCACTCTTTCTCACCTTCACTATAGGTCCTATATTGTGAGGAGGTAGGATCGAGATCTTCATACCACTTTTATATGTGTTATATCTGATCTATTTATACGGTAATAGAGACATATATCATATATATAGGTGGCTTAAGTACGAAATACTAAAATACATAATCTATAAGGTATGATGTTAGTATTCCATTTAAGTATTTCTATTAAGTGACCTCTATATGATATATGTATATATGTGTCTTTATATATGCACCCTTTATATAGGTATGTAGTAGGGATGTAAATGATGCTCAAATCTAAAGCATGATACAGTCTCAGTCTCGGTCACCCAAAGCATCGATGCAGTCTCAGTCTCGATCACCTAAAGCATCGATGCAGTCTCAGTCTCGCTTACTCAAAGCATCAGTGCAGTCTCAGTCTCTATAAAATGCATTGCTATTAACTCATGCTTATTAAAGGCATCATTTAAGTATTAGTTTCAGTTTTCATAATATCAATATAGTTTAAGTTACCAGAATCATAGTTTTGTATATCAAACGAAAATAATTTCATTACTATACATTTCATACTATACAAACTATCAGATAAAGAAAAAATATCGGAGTGTACATTGATAAGATTCTTAATATGTTCATAAACACAAAAAGTCAAATCAGCCAACTATCAATTGCATAATATTAGAATTATAAGAAAAAATATAAATTGTAATACATGTAACCTTGTAACCTTGTAACCAATTTGTTTAGACACTGCGATCAACATCAGTAATGAGTTTTCGGCGGTGTATCGTATATTAATTATTATAAGCTATATTAAATAGATGTGTTTTCAATTTGACTTTAAAGGTGTGGTCAGAAACTATAGATCTAATTGAGTGAGGTAGGGAGTTCCATAGTTTAGGTGATATTATAGAAAAAGAAGATTCCTGTTTTTTATTTAGTGATAAAGTTATTGGTATATTTAGTTTGTATTTATGTATTATTCGTTGTGGTCGGGTAGACTTGTAGTTCGTAAGTAGTTCAGTAAGATAGTCAGGTTTATTATTATGGGTGGCATGGTGGGTCAGTAGGAGTAATTTGTATTGTATGCGGTAAGGGATGGGTAGCCAGTGAATGGATTTCATATAAGGTGTGATATGTTGTCTTGAGTATTTTTTTATCCTGAAAATGGTTCTGATGGCTCTACATGTGAATTGCTAAATCAAAGCCTAGTTATATCTATATTGGACTATTGTAACTTACAATTTGTAACATACTTTTAATTAATTTACTGCTTATCAGTTAATGCCATTAAATAAAATAATTCGATCGTCATTTGCGTATTATATAAATTACCACCAAAATAAATAGACGATACGATCAGTATAACTGAACTGATGCCACAACAACACCTACTATCAATTAATTTCCACATTATTTATAAATTACTGTTTAAATCACATTGTGCATATTATCATGACACCGACATTCCTCGCGAAATTAATAAAGCCATATTTAAGTCTGAGAGTACAGAAACACATAATCTACATCAAATTAAAAGCAACACAACAAAAGAATCTTCAGAATTTTCCATTGTATTAAATTAAACTATAAAATATTGATTATAGATTTACGATTATATTTTGTAATTAAAAAAATATTCGTATACTATACGAAAATATGAGTATATTATAAACAAACCAGCCACCTATCGATATATATAATTAATATTATGTCACATGAAATAGGAAACATTAATACAAATATGGATACTTATTTAAAATTATGTTTAAAATGTAACTCCAATAAGCATCATTTCGGATCGATTATGTTTTGTAAGAGTCTCATCTCGGCTCGGGATCGTTTGACTAGAGTCTCGGCTCGTTTGACTAAAGTCTCGGCTCGGCTTGGGCTCGTTTGACTAAATTCTCGGTTAGGCTCTGGCTCGTTTGGCTAGAGTCTCGGCTCGGCCTGGGCTCGTTTTTTCCCCGAAAATGAAAGTCTCGGCTCGGCATCAAAAACCAAAAGTCTCGGCTCGGCATCAAAAGCTCGGCATCATTTACATCACTAATATGTTAATATCCAATACCTAAGAATATATATATATATATACACACGAAGGCATCTAATAGCCCCATAGGGAGGCATCCTTCCTGTGATGTCGTGTAAATAGATATGAAAAAATAACATTTAAAAAAAATACATCTTTAAAGATATTAAATATCTTTACATACTTTTTATCAGTTATAATAATAATAAATTATTCTATACGCAACCATTTTTTATTATAAGCTATATACTATTTATAAAATTAGAGTACATTACAATTTTGATTTTTTTAGAAGTTAATATATACATAAAAACATTATATATAATATTAATTATTAAATTATATTAAAAAAATAATATGTCTATGAATATATATATATCATCTATTCATTCTGAGAATTTAAAAAATTCATATCAAGGAATCAAATATTGGACACTTTTTCATAGAACAATTTCGCACTTTTAAATTTATCAAATTAAAATACTGAGTATATAATGTTAAAGTTTATTGAAATAT
The DNA here is from genome assembly GCA_964019155.1 of Osedax fenrisi. Classification (NCBI taxonomy): domain Eukaryota; kingdom Metazoa; phylum Annelida; class Polychaeta; order Sabellida; family Siboglinidae; genus Osedax; species Osedax fenrisi. Next base: position 35,313,140 of record OZ025243.1, read on the forward strand.
TTTGATTATATTATAATGTAATGTATATTACATTATTAATTAATTATTATATTATATGTGAATTGTGTACTTTTAATAGAAGGTATTATAAAACATAATTTAAACTTATTAATATATACAACTAAGGTAATATGTTGATATAAAATTATAAATAATCAATTAAATGATCATATACATTATTTATTAGATACAAATAAATAGTATTGTTGTTATAGATGAAAATAATGATGAAGGTACCTTTAAATATTATTATTATTAGCATCATTGCTTAATTGCTTATTGTATTCGTTATGTATCATTGACTACACCTGTACACTACAATATGTCCGTGTACTTTGTAATACCATTACATTATCCTCCTCCTGATCGCATACACCGCTATAGTACAATATGTATACATACATGATAGTACTAACATGTCATATACTTCGAACACTTTCAGTACAGATATACATGTATTCTCGAGCGTCGTGTCAGTTATCCCAGGATACAATACGATACCTTTAGTAATCAGTAAATGTTGCGCATTAATGATATGTTGTTACGTAATAAAGCATAACAATAGTTCATCAGATATGATGTAATCTAGTCGATATTGTTTCACGTAATAGTGAAGTAAATGTTATTGTTATTGTTATTAATTGACAAAAATACATTTAAAATTATATCAAATTATGCTTGATTTTATCTGTCATATTATATTAACAATCTTAAATTATTATTTAAATTGTACGTTAAGTTTAAGATTAATGTATATTTAAATGTAACACATATTACATATATCTACATGTATATATCCCACCACTGGATATAATATACAATATCTAGTGATGGGTACCAATACTTTGTTCAGGATAGGTGATACGAACATATCAGTTTGTATATAATCATAAAATGAGACATTTAAAAATACAATTGTATCTAATTTAACAAACAAATTATATAATAAATACATTATACACACATATATATGCGTGTATTTATATACTGATTACATAACTAATTAAATATACGTAATTATATATATATATATATATATATATATATATATATATATATGTATTATAGTTAGATAATAAGATATATATCATAAGTATATACACTTACCTATGTGGATATTTCTTAGAAAATATAATCATTAAATTAAGCTTTAAACATAAAACACGTCTGCATCATATTACCAGATTTAGAATTGATATCATTGTTTATTATTAAATAATTGTTTATGTTTAAATAAAAATAAATTTTTAATATTTGTATAATTACTTTTCAAAAATGATTCTAAAAATAAAATAATTAGCTTATTTATTTTCTTAACTATTATTTGTATACCTTTTATAACAATTTATAAGCTCATAAACGTGTATGAGATATGTCTGATTTAAATAATATGTATTTTTAACTAATATAATGTAAACATTAATTATTCGTGATTTATTTAAAATAAGGCTCCATATTATCTTGTTCAAAAATAAACGGATATTTTATTAGTTTCTTCCTAAATATTTAGGATTCTTTTTTTAAAAGACATCATTAATTTTCTAAATTTAGATATGTGACCTCAAATAACATCTATTCTTGCGGAATATGTATTCGTTAATTATTGTTTATTAATTCCATTAAATAATTATAAAATATTGTAATCAACTTTTGCATATATGTATATGTCTATAAATATAACATCAATGATTAAGTAGTTTACAACTATATTATACTATAGTATACAACAACTATATTATACTATAATACACTTCATTATAGTTACATATGAAATTATTAATTGCAACTAGCGAAGTTTCTTTATAGTCTAGGTTATAGAATATATCATTATATTAATAATTAACTATAAAATTAATCTTTGTAAAAATAAGTATTGTATTGTATTCAATTATTTAGTTACATATCAGTATCATTATAATTAATTACGTATACATTAATTGTATATGTGTTTGTATATGCGTATATATATACATGTATTAAATATGTAACAATTAAGCTTACATTAAAAGTATATACTTCACGCATGGTTGCACAATGTGTTTATTGGTCGCTAATACAAACATGTTTAATTAGTTAGTCAGTATAATAGTAAACTAGTTTATATTGTAATAGTAACAATAGAAACAATTGTAAAATTAAGTGTATATATCACTAACAGACCGACCAACAATATGGTGGTAACCAGAGTAGTTATATTAATATGTATATAGTAGAGTGTACGATAGGGTTTAACAATAATATATATATATATATATATATACACTTGAATATGAGTATATATAAGTAGTTTATTCACTGATGAATATACTATTTCGTAATATTAACTATTTCGTAATACGTGAACTTTCAACCCGGTAGCAATCACTCCACGTATCAGAGTTAATTCCTACGTTAACCATTAGCGTGATAGTCGTTAAGTTGGGCGATAATACAAGTTAGACACTGTATCTGTATTATAGGTGGTAGTAGTATTTTCTACAGGTGTATTACATATAGTAGTCTATATAATATTACTCGTGAGGAGGAATTCCTTATTAATTCCTTGCATTAATGCGTATGTGAATTTGAATATCGTCTGCGTAAAAATTGTATTTTACTTCATGGAATGTACTTAGGTATTTAATGTACCTATGTATTTAATATACTTACTTATTTAATGTGCCAGGAATTCCAATAGGAATTAAATGTACTTAGTTATGTAATGTATTTAGGTATTTAATGATCTTTAAATATTTAATATAGCCGTGCAATTCACAAAGGATTGTGTTTGGCGATTGTTGTTGTGGTACCGATTAACATATAGAGGTCATAATGCTATTATATATCTATTGTATACCCATACCGTACTAATTATTCATTATTAAGTATACATTGCAGTTATTGTTATATTATCGTATTCTATCATAGACTATGATTCATAGTAAATGTATCAAGATCAAACTGGACCCATGGCAAATATATATTATGTAGCTGAATCGATTACATTTATTTTCAAATTAACGCGATATCGTTAACACTTTATTAATATTTGACTTCACTTTACAATCTATAACTAATGTTATAAATCTTATACCCTTATCATATCATTTATATGTATCTTTATACATTATTTAGAATGCATTTTATATAAACTATTATTTATCGAGATTATCTTTCAGTGAATTCATTAAAAGTATCTTCTTAGATACATATGTTGTTAACATATTACTTCTTCTCAAGTAAAATTAGTATATGTTGGATGATTATTATTTTTTAAAAGAATACCTTAAATTTTTATAAATAGTTATATTATTAGTGATAGAAACAATCTAAATATAATATATACGTTCTAATTAACATATATAATTGTGTACATTTATATATGATATCGTAGTTTTATATATATTTATTATATATTATAGAAGTTTATTTATAAATACATCATTATCATTAAATACTTATATTAATTTTTATTCAGCCATTCATTATTATATCACTGATTACAACAGCATCAAATTCAAGTTTAACCAAGTTTCAGTGAAGTATATTATATCAAAAATATATTATCAATTAAAAAAGAATTAATAAAAATGACATTCACTCTTATTGATTCACTAAAATAATATAACAATTAATAATTTATCTGACATAAGTTATCTGATATTAATTTTCAATATTATTGGAATGGTGTTAATGAAATGTGTTGATGGATTACATTTCCAATCAATGCTATCAACACCATTAAGTGATTCCAATGAATGTAGTTCATAATATCTAACCTTATTATGTTTTAACACATTTATAACCAGATATTAAATCTGAATTAATTACATTGTAATACAAATTCCCTCTTTTTTACAACTAATTTAACCAGATATATCTATAGACTATAGTCACGAATAAAAATATATTAATACGCAGTATCTACTAATTTTGATCAAGATAATCTTGCACAATTTAAAAATTCAAATTTAGATAATGAATAAGTGAAATATATATGTATTATTATGAAAAATTACATTTGTAATTGAAATTCATGAAGTTAAATTTATATAAAACAGTATGAATAAATGTTGTATATATTGTTATAATTTATTACATCTATATTTTCAATAGTACATGAAAGTTTATTATCTAATTTAGGATATTTAGTATTTAGATAATGTATGTATGATAGAATTAAGGGTGTGCTTTTGTAGCAGGTACATTGGTCAAGTGGGCAGGTGCACAAGTTGACAGTCAGTTGGTACACTACATTGACACAACGGTTGCTTATCCATCATCCCAACTTGCCATGTTATAAAAATATACACACACACAAACAACAAGTAGATAAGGGAGAAGCTCAAGTATTAATGATATACGTGAATGGTGAATAATATGAGTTATACATAAGATAAATATTAGGGAGTAGATATATGTATGGATTTAATGTTATGTGACATATTTAAATATGGGTCATTTATTACAGGGGAACGTCTTGCAAACATGCGGATTAATTGCATCGAGTTAATACAGTATTCAAATACATAATATTTATATTTTTCCATTGACATATTTTACATATTTTTTATTTTTATTCGGAGATTTCATTATTATTTTTATATATCTATACGAGTTACAATTATTAACAGGATGAGTGACATTAGAGAAAATATTTAAAATTGAGATAGAGATAGGGATGTGATTACTTATATCGATTACATGTATATAATTATTATCATAATCTTTATTTGTATTAGTATATATATATATTATCAATTAGTGATAAACAATTACCTTGAATTCGTGTAGGTTTATTAATAGTGGGATACAAACTATATTGGTCAAATATATTAATGCAGTCGTAAATTATAGGTGATTTATTTTTATTTAAGATATCAATATTGAAATCACCACAAATAAAAGTGTCTTTATAATTAGAAATGTAATCTAAAAATGAATGCAGAAATTCATTAAAAATTAGAATATTATAGTTAGGAGATTTATATATACCAGTAATAATAAATTCTTTGCTATTTGGTGATAAATGTGATAATTTAATAGTTAGTATATCGCATATTGAATCAATTGATGAAGTATATAGGTATACCTATTAGTAATTTAATAATAGTCAGTGAGTAATTTGTATCGTATTTATTTATGTATTAGTATGTTAGAGTGGTTATATTTAAGTACCAGCTCTAATATATTTCCGTGTGTATGAGTTGGAAAGTTAACTTGTCGAGTTAAATTAAGTTCGTTACATAATCGTTTAAAGTATTAGTGGTGTAGTTTGTCAGAGTCATAGTGACAATTTATCCTCCTATAATGACCAGGTTGTCATCGCTGTGTTCATACATGCTATTTTTATATTCTAAATAAAAATTAATTGAGCAATTATTTGATTGTCTGTAGACTATTATTATAGGATTTATATCATTTTTTAATTTTAGTTTAGTTAAAAATTAGTGGCAGTTTGATGTACAAATATCTGTTCAGATGAATAATCGATATATTATTGTATACTAACAAGGCTATTCCTTATTATTTCTACCAAGTGATCAAGACTTTTATACACAATGATATCCGATGCTTTCAAGCCCACTAGTAATGGATATATCTATGTTTTAAGCACATTCAGTAATTTCAATTATTGAAAAACGAAATTACGTACCTAAATAAATTTATAATAATATCAAATTTAGATATTTATGCTGTTGTTTAACCCCCGTGGAGTTTTGTGGATCATTGCGGATTTAGTCTTGTTTGATTATAAACGCAGGTTAGTTCATCTCATTGTTATTTTAGATTATGAAAACAGTTTTCTAATCAGTAAATCATTAATTTTAAATAGTTAGTTATATTGTTTTCCGGGTAACCTTAATATTATCTAGTATTACTCTAAGTTCATATATGTTAGTTTTTAAGTTAAATTAGCATGTATATACCTTAATTGAATTAGATTTATAAAGTGGAAATAAATTTATTTTCTCGTATTATTTAATATTATATATAGTTATGTATACATATAGTAAACATTAGTTATAGCGTTGAGATACCTGGTTAAAGTAAATAGATTTCAGTGAAGTATTGAGTGAGATAAATAATGTGTTAGCACAGAGTAGTGTATGATATAAAGATGTAACTATTTTTAAAACTGACTTTATATATTCTGGTTTGTATTTATTTAGAAATGAATGTATTTATATAGTTTAGATTATGATTATCTTTAGTGATAATTTCAATAGTAGCGATATGGTTGATATCAGTAGAGTTAGTCAACCTTAGTATTAGTATGATTCATTTTAGGAATATTAACATATTATTTATACGAGGTAGTTAGTATTTTATTCGTCAGTATGTATATTTATGTTATTAATATCGTATTCCTTTTTCGATATCATTAATCTGAGTGTTATATATGTCTATGGTGTTCAGTATATCGTCTTATTTATTGAAAATGCTAAAGATATTTGATGAAGTTATTATAATATGACTAGTATCTGATATCGGTGTAGTATTAGTAGTGAGGAAGATAGCGCATGTATATTTAAAGATTATTATAATTGTTTAATGTGAGTTATTAGTAATAACTTATTACCCCATAGCATCTAGATTTATTTTGCCGGATATAGACATATGTAGTGGTATCTGAATACTGGCATACTATGTTTGCCCTAGATTGTGATATATATGATATTGACAAGTATATGTGATATATGTTATGTTACCAAACTTATGTTATATTATTATTTGATATAACTCCCCCCATGTAAATATACAATGGACCGATCCATTATTCGCATTATAGTGTGAATGATTTTTGTTTAAGTTGTAAATTCGATTTGAATTGAGTTTCAATGTTTTTGTATATTATTGATAGTTACATTTATAATAATATAATGTGTATTACATTATATTATGAATATTATATTACTATATTAAAATTATTGGATTAATAACGAGTTTTTGCATCAATTTTTATATAAAATTAAAATGTGTACTGCATGTGACAATGATAACATATATGTATAATCGTATACGATAGACTCACTAAAGATTAAAATTAGAATTTCTCAAAAATACTTTAAAATGTACTTGGTTATTATTGTTATTAATGTTTCATAAATTAGATTTTTAGTATTTACAATCAAATACGTATTTGATACGTATTTTAAAGGAGTACTCCTTTCAAATATGCAATGATATATAAGATAACATAATGTATACAAATATAAACTATACTTGATGCACGATGCTTTATCATAGAATCCTTAATTTATATTAGTAATATATATTAGTAATTAAACTTAATTAGTAATTTTCAAAATATTCAAAATAGCGTATTAAAAAAATTGGTTATCTTCTCATATGTATTCTCTAGTGTATAATATATATATATATATATATATATATATATATATATATATATATATATATATATATATATTCGACTCCAAACAGTTCTTGTTTTTCGCTTATATTTACCAAGAAATTAATAAACTATAAATCAAAACACAATAATTTGTGTTTACTATTGTGTATTGTATTATCCGGGCCCCTCAGTTTTTATAACATGTAGGGGAGAGTACTCGAATACCGACACCCTAACAATAAATCACCACAACTTTATTATTTTTCAATTAAATATTACCAAATTTTATTTATAAGTATTAAGTAGGTATATACATATAATAGCTATTTTAAAATTTAATTTAGTTTGTTTAACTCTGAGATAATAGGGGTGTCGATATTACAGGCACTGCCTCGAATACCGACACTTTGGCACATAATATCGACCCCCTAAATATATCGATATTTAGATATACCATATATTATTTAATATCCACTATCCAATCAGAATTAAATGCACGTTACTTTTAGTTAGCACACGCAATTCATACGTTGTTTTCCTATAATTAATTTTCGAAAATATGTAATATTTTATATTATATTATAAATATTAAGTTTTAAATTATATAATGCGAATATTGTACGTAGGAGTTTTATATAGTTTCTGAAATACTATTTAATTCCAAGTAGAATCAATTCCAATTATATGTGTATATTATTAGGTATGTCTATTACTTTATGAATATTATCATAATGCACGCACATTATAAACAAATAATGCTGATAGGTTAAAGGGTGTCGATATTACGTGCAATTAGGGTGTCGGTATTATGAAAATGTATGTTGCTTAGATAAACGTCAATAACTTTGTAACAAATTATGATAAATACAAAATCTTTTTGGCACATTGTAAAATATAATTAGATATATAAGATCTATTTAAAATATTTAAAATATATAAAATTTCAAATGATTGAGAATCGATATAGTACTTCAAAAATTTCATAAATTTAGAGTTGTAACGAAAAAATCAGTTTTTTGTTTATAATTAAAAAAATATAAATATTAAAAAAAAAATTATACTTATATGAATTAGAATTATATTGATTAACATTTCATACATTAATTATTTTTTGATTGGAATTATATTTTAGGTGATATCTAGGGTGTCGATATTACGTGCATGTCGATATTAGAGCACTCTCCCTTATGTATATGACTTATATAGGGGTACATATGTATCCACTATTTGTATTGTATTCAATATATATGAGATTTCACAAAATAAATTATAATATATATATACATAAATTGGTCGTATTAGAATAGGTGTATTTTATTTATAGTTTTACAATATTGATTATATTGATGAGGTTTTTCTATTATGGATATAAATTATATTTATATTTATTGAAATAGATTTTATATATATATATATATATATAATCTAAACATAATACTAAGTACATATTTGCAATAAGCCAACTAATACTCACAAATGAATGTTTAAAGTGATATCACCCCATGTATAATTTTATATATAAACGTCCATATCGTCGATATTACTACTGATAATATGAATATTGCCGATATTACTAGTGCATATATATAACATATAGATCAATAAATAATCATTGTTATGTATAATGAGGAAGGTATGGTTATTGAATAATTAGTGTTATCGTATGTATAGATTTATTATCACATTCGTCAATATTTAGCTAATATTTTATTAGAATTTAACAAAATAATAACATAAATATAAAAGCTGAATTTTATGACAATAGTATGTCTGGAAGATTCAATAGAATTCTAGATATGATAATAAACCATATTACATTTTAAATATGGATTACAAACGCTGATATTTCCTTAAATCGGGTTTGACAAAATTCCATTGAATCTTCGACAATTTTAGTCAAATTATTTGCTTTAATATAGATATAATATAATTTATTTAGCCCACTTAAATATAATATATATATTAAAATATAAATCAGAAAAATAGTTGATGTTTTATTAAAAGGATTATCGGATATAATATTTTCATCACAAGCAGATACTCTTATTGCATTATCTTGTGGATTTCCTAAAATAATAATTATATAATTATATAATGTATATATAATTTAATAAGTGATAAAAACATTAATTTAATTAAAAACGTAAATTACATTACATTAATAGATGAAATGTATTTATTCAATAAAAATGCAAAAATTGGAGGCAGTAATATTATGCAAAACATATAGCTCATTACCATGTAGAATAAGTCTACCATAAAAGTATGCAATCAATTTCAATATTGATAGTGGCGGTAATAAATAATATTAAGGCGATAATATAAATGTGGGTGAGGAGTTTATTGGAGTATACAAACAAACACAATTATGATGATAACACATGAATAAATATGGAATTTACACCATATTAGATGTTCAAAAGTAACTATTTGTAATAAATATTTTAAAATAGAATTAATAAATATATAACAAATATAATAGCGTAGAAAAATAAAGCATAACTAAAGTGTTAATATTAAATTTATATTAATATTTATTAATTAATTCATTAAGCTAAACGTGTATATAATTAAAATAATTGAGATATTATGCATTAAATTATACTATTTAAAACTACTATGTATTTTGTAATCATTTATCAAGTCTTAATATAATTCAAATAATATTACTTAACATAATATTGGTTTTTATGTATTTATTATATATTAATATGTATTTATATATAAAAACCTCGTGTTAACCATTACCTTCATATCAATATTCTCTATATTTAGAGTTGTTAAACTATCTGTTAAAGCCTATATAATAAAATAAATATTAGTATATATTATATAATCATATTTATATAAATACATTATATTATATAATATTAGTATATGTTAAATATTCATATTTATATAAATAGTATTTATTAAATACCATTATATAATACAATATATATACTAATATAACTTATAATGTGCATTATTGTTAAACTTAAAATTATACTAACATTTAGGATATGTCCTATTAAGGGGAAGCACTACCTTCAAAATGTAAATTTAAAAATAAATATTATATAGAAAATAAGTTCTATTATCATTTATGTATCATTACATATAAATATTACACCTAAATTCGCTATATTTCTGTTTTTCTTCCTTTTTTGAATTACACCTATTATTATCATATATTATCACACCTATTACACATATTACAACAAATGTATATATTACAAAAAATCTAAATTATTATAGAATGAAGTTTATTATTACAAATACGAAAAAATGATGTAAAAATATTTAAAATATTTAAAATAGGAGTGTTTTAAAAACTAGTCATTTTCGTATCTATTTACATGTAAGCCCGCGAATGTAGTTCTTCCCCCTACGAGGAATATAACTACATTATAAAACAATATATATCTGTTACTAATTTTTAGTTCAGAACTTTATTAATAAAGCTGGTATAAGTTTTACAAGTTTAATAATGCATTTTTTAAATATTATAATAAAAACTATTAGTGCACTGGATTTATTCATAAATATTTAAAAATAGACATTTTACGATAATGAATATTATTATGTATATTATATCGTGTATGATATATATAATTAATTATTGTAGACGATATATAAAACATATTAAACCATATTAATATAGCTTATATTTTAATAATATAATATTATATAATATTAGTTATATAATACCATAGATTTATAGTTTGTAAACTATAAATATATGTATAATACCCACTTCATTCGGTTGTATACTATTAGAATATGCTACCATATGTGAACTGGATAATGTTTTCAATTCTTCTTCCATTGTCTACATTAGGTATACATTTAATCATATAATGTTTATATAAATAAAGTAATATTTAATATTTTATTTTTTAAATATATTTAGACATAATAACAATATATGAATACGTATATCGAAATGATTATCAACTAGTTTATGTGTTTCCATTTCGTTAATATATTTTCGTTAATATATAATGTTTTTGAGTTTAAAATTAACATTTAATTTCTAAATTTAAAATATGGAGTAATTACATAATATATTTTTAATAATAGATATATTATATATATATTTATATAATATAATAAAAATGTTAATTAGTATGCCTACCTCGTTCAACTCCTCTACTATCTTCTGACATTTTCTAGAGGACCTAAGTTCTTCTCTTATATTCTATATTATTATTTTACATTACATTATTATATATTTTATATAAACTTAATATACTATATTTAATTATGTAACATTGTATATATAGTTGATAAATTATAGTGACAATAGTTGTAACATTATATATATGTATTAAAATAACCTTATTGTCATCTAGGGCCTCGCTAAGACGTCTTTCGCTCGCATTTACTTGTTCTTGTAATTCCTTGGAATATGATTTGTAAATTGATGTATAAATATTGAATTGTATATATTATATATTGTGTACCATATAATAACAAATATTTAAATTTACACATCCACACACACACACATATATATATATATAGGGGAAAGTAACCGAATACGGACAGTGCCCGAATACGGACACTCTCGGTATCTCAGAAACCATAAATCCTACAAAAAATTGTAATTAATAAAATATTCATAATTATATAAATAGTATAAAAAAGTATTTTTTATTTTTTAATTATTCAAAATATTGCTGATATATCATGATATAACTGATTTTTTTATTACGTTTTTAAATTTATGAAAAAAAATGTCAACTTAAAACCTTCTCAAAAATATACAAATGTATCGATATAAAATATAACACTATATTATTAAAAACTAAAGTATTCTACAAAGTATATATATGTATATATATAAGTTCTATATTTGTTATCAAATATTCATTAAGTTATAAGCATATATGTAGAGGTCATATAAGTTCCTAATACGGACATTCTATATGTCTTAATACGGACACCCTATAACCAATCAGCGCGTATCGTATGAACTATTCTGATTTTCATAAAAATCGCGTGAGTTATAATATTAATACCACCAATAAAGCTAACTCTAAAAGTATTATTATTTAGATACTTAAATTGTATTATTAATTAAAAAATAATAAAAATAAATAAATTATTAACTAATTAAATTACAATATATTTTTTACAAAATTAATTTTAAATAACTTTACCTATTAATTTGTCGGATTGATTCATCAATAATATATAGTTTATCTAATGGTATATAGGTTATCCGTATTATAACATAGGGTGTCCGTATTCGGACATGGGTACCGAATACGGACACCCTCGTTATCTATTTAATTTAAAGATTAAATAAAATTTTAAAATCACAATAATATCTATAATTATAGATATAATCAAATGATAGATTATAATCATATAATAACATTGATATTAATATATTTTAATTTTTGAATAAAAATAAGGAGTCATAAAAAGTTAAGACCATTTATTGTTAAAGTGTCCGTATATATATACTTAGGTTATTTCCCCTATATATATATACCAAATACCTTGTTGTCCTTTGCAAGATTATGCTGTGATAATAGCAGTCCGCTAATATCGTGTTGTAATTTCTATTATTTAAAAAAATATTAGATAATATTTATTAATTATATATTAAATATATAATTATTATTTAGTGATATTTAATGTATATTTATAGATAATTATGCCGAGTTTATAGAGAAATGAAATGGGCTATGTACCAATAGATAAAATGAACTAAATTTGAAACAAAAGATCCCAGTAATTCAATATTATTTTGATGATGTTGATTATATAATTAAATGTATGTCCATTAAATGGACACGCCCACATTTAAACTATAAATAGACCGCGCTCACATACATGTCCTATAGGACATGCACATATTAATTCCCAGACAGAGCTTATATATAATGAGGAATTATATTTCAATATCCCTTCTAACAGAAAATTAATACTACAATAAATACTATTTCATGAAGTACAAGTTGATGTATGAACAATGAGCTAGCTATATACTACTAAAATCAAATTCACGTTAGATAACAAACTGGCTCTCAATTAAAACATATAGTTTATTATATATATATATATATATATATATATATATATATATATATATATATTATATGTATATATGTGTAATTTTACAGATTTGTATGTTTAATTAAAAAAATAATAATTACTGGTGACAGAATAAATTCACGGAACGCAATGGGTGATACAGATATTGGGAAATTTGAGAAATATATAACATTGAGCTATCTACTAGGCGAATATGGTACTAGTAATAATGGATTATATACTATATATTATTAAATATAAAATATTAAGTTATATATATGTATATGAATATATAACCCTTATCTTAGTAGTGAAGTCATCGTATATTATTTTGAATGATGATAATAATTCATCTGTATACTATTTTAGGATAATGTATTAATTTATAATCACTTATATATAAATTAATAGATAATTAATAATATTATAAAATATATTATTAGTATCCATTATAGTAGATTATTAATATTTACTAATATTATTAATAACGGTATACCATTACTATAGTACATGTATAGGGAAAAGTCTCCGATTACCGACCCCTCAATGATTATTTATAATAACTTATTCAATATTAAATATATTTATTTGAAATTTTATAAATAGGGTAATATAATATTATGGCAATGAATAATGTGGCTATTAATTATTAAAATTAATTATTTAAATTGTTGATATAATTATATTTACAAGAATACACAAGGGGGTCGGTAATCGGATACATGTTACTAATACCGACCCCCTTCTCCTATTACCGACCCCCTAAAATAATCGTGGTATAAATAATTGTAGTATTATAATATCAAATCAACATAGCAGATATTAATAAATATAATTAATTATAACATGCCCGTAATTATTTGTTATTGAATTTATGTTTTAATAGTAATATTAAATTTAAATTTAAACTTTATAGTAATTATATTAAATAGTGTATATTATTATTTAATATTTAGTTATTAATCAGTATGAATATAATCGAATGGAATCATGAATCCTTAATCTATATCAATGATACACAAACAACTTATGACATATTTTAAAGTAAAATACTGATATATTTTGATTGGATATTATAAATCACATGGGGTCGGTATTAGGGTAATTTAGGGGTTCAGTTTTAGGAAAATCATATGGGTTGCTATAATTAAGATATTTTGGTTAATAGTTATTCGAATTGTATTATTTTTATAATATTTATAAAAATGTTATTGATCTACAATATCATGCGCAGTATTAAGTTTTCTTTTAAATAATAAAGTATTTACAAGTATTTAAAAAACGTTATTATTCAAATATTTAAAAAGTTAAAACAGAATATTAAATTTTATAAAATAACAATTATAGGCTTGAACATTTTGTAAAACAATATACTTATTCATATTTATCATTAAATTGCTAACATTTCATGTATATATAATTTGTTTATATATCTTATAGTTCCTGAGATACGAGAGGGGGTCGGTATTAGGAGGGGGTCGGTAATCAGAGACTTTTCCCTACTATAGTAAGATACATATAAGTTTAACACATAGTAAATACGTATAATGATTATTGTTATTATTATTATTATTAAACTAAAACTAACGGCGTCCTTCTTCACGATTTTCTGTTCGTACACAGATTGTTGTTTTTCTAGATACTGCAGTAAAATGTATAAGTATATATTATATAGTATATTTAATTAATAAATATACCTAGCTATACTTTAATATAATGATAATATTAATTATGTAATTGAAACATAAAACCTTTTTTTAAGAACAATACTATTACCATATAGGTGTATTCATATTTAATTATTATAAATGAAATGATTATAATCTACTTTTATTATTAGTCATTAGTTATACATCTAATTTATATTAGCATACTATAGTCTAATATACATATTCCTATACACACTACACGAATGTATGTTATAATTACACTTTTCAATGAAATAGCATATGTTTAACACTGTGTATAACGTCCATTTAACGTATTATATATCTGATAACTCTTCCTAAATAATGTATTCTATATACCCGTGTATCGTTATATAGAGTTATGTGGGTGTGAATGCATGCATCCTATATATAGTAACCGCATTATCGTTTAACATGTACGTCTGGATATCCGAACACATCGAATTTTCATCTTTGATTACCTGTTTATATAATAGTATGTAATGTATAATTTATAGGTTATATATATATATATATATATATATATATATATATATATATTAGTAATAAATATGATCAGTCATTTAAAAATCAAATTATCTTTATGAAAATATAAATATGTATATATATATATAGCCATTTTGTTAAAATTACTAAATATGCTAATTATCACTATTTAGAATCAGATATATCCGTAAACAAATTACTTGTCCCCTATGTGCTGTCCTTATTAATTAACTTGTAATTTCTTATATTTATTAGTTTTCTTCTTTATTATATATCCTTCCTGCTTCCTCCATCGGCCCATTAAACAGAATCATAATATCATCAATACTATATATTTTCAATATTCGTCTATCTGACCATTCCTCTACTGACTCTTTTCAACTTCTACAAAACTGGTTTTATAAAACGTATACAACGATTTCTAATTCGATTAATTTCTATTATCAATGTATCAATATATTCCGCTACTTCTTTATATATATTTTATATATATATATATATATGTTGAGTTTTATTTTTTATTATTTATTTTACGTGCACTTACGTGGAGTGATATCACTTTGTAACGGTGTATAATAAACCTTATTGCATCATCATCATCATATATATATATATAAATTAAGATTTTTTAATGTTAAATAACCTTTAATTTATTTTGCAATCTTTGGATAACATTTCCATTTTCAAAATTTATTTTAATCTATTGAATATGTTTTAAATTTAATAAAATATTATAATATAAATTATAATTATATTAATATTATATAAATTATATTTATTATATAATTATATAATTATATGTATTATAATTTATAAAAAATATACAAATATAATATAATATATACAATAATATATATTTCAATATACATTTAACTAATACGATAATATACATAAATATATGAAAATAAATACAAATACACAAAAACGTAAATATAAAAACGCAGATTAGAACTAGAACTATAAATATAAATTTAGATATAAATATAAATTTAAATTTGATTCCATTAGTAATATGGACTATCAAATATCATCAATAATTAACTATGTAATAGTACAATTTACCAAATGAGACAAATAAACTATTATTAAATAAACACACAATACACATATGATTACCATCTACAGTATACTATATATTAAAAACTTGATTATTACAACAGCTTATTTTAGTTATCAAATAACTATCAAATCACAAGACTAGATATAAATAATTATATAAATACTTAAAATGACACCTGCCCTCTCATTACAAACATGTTGATGTCTTCCCTTTAAATCCAGAGCTTCACTAACATTATCATACTAACTCATACTGCATTTTAATATAATACATTTATATAGTATATATTCTCTACATAAAAATAAAGAAAATAACAATAATATCATCCACTCTACCAATTCTTATTATGCCTAAATCATTCCCTTAAATCAACATTTCAATACATTACCCTTCACTGTGGTATAAACTTCCCATATTCGTAAAGAACGAAACACAGAACATATTCATCATATCATTAACATTTCGAATAGTTGTAGAACTAGAGGTAATTGTAAAAACTTAAATGTAATACATAATTATGTTAATATAATTAAAAATATAATTAATAATAGATCAGTTAATATATGGAATTCATTAAATAATGATATAATAAAGAATGTATCTGTTTCATCTTTTAAAAATAAAATAAACAAAATCTGTTTTGACAAACAACTTTTTTTTAACAGAAATTTATAATTTTATATTGATTTATGTTTCATTTTGTATCTTATTTATTGCATTAACTCTTCGGGGTTTTTTTTTTAATTGTTTTAGTTATAGTAAATTTGGTTTTTAATTATATATTTCAAATATACTATACTATAACATTAATAATTCATTATTATTACATATAAAGTGGGCAGTATTATTTTATTTTTGTTTGTTATGTATTATATTTTTATTTATAAATATGTTGTACCCAGTATTCGATACTCGTGTTTAACTTGGATCTAACTGGGAAACTGGGGGAATCTGGTCCAAACTTGGATCTAGGTGGTGTAAACTTGGATTTATCTGATCCATATTTAACTAGTTGAAACTTGGATCATTATATCACAGTTTAATCCAAGTTATTTTTTTAAACTGAGATCAACTTGGATTTAGCTGATCCATATTTAACTATTTGCAACTTGGATCCTTATATCACAGTTTAATCCAAGTTATTTTTTAGTTCAAAATATTTATCTATAATATTACCAATTATTTAATTATTTATTATTTTTTTAAATTTAGGTAAACTATCGAATCTAAACTAATACAAATAAATACAAAATATTGAATATTTTTTGATAAATTTACCATTTTAAAAAAATATTTTTTTTTAAAAACAATTTATTTAACCTTTATATAACAATGTATAACTATTATATATATATATATATATATATATATATATAATACCATATATTTATAAATACTTATATATATATATATATGTTTCAAATGTATTATTCTACTACTACTACTTCTACTACTACTACTACTACTACTACTACTACTACTACTACTACTACTACTACTACTACTACTACTACTACTACTACTACTACTACTACTACTACTACTACTACTACTACTACTACTACTACTACTACTACTACTACTACTACTACTACTACTACTACTACTACTACTACTACTACTACTACTACTACTACTACTACTACTACTACTACTACTACTACTACTACTACTACTACTACTACTACTACTACTACTACTACTACTACTACTACTACTACTACTACTACTACTACTACTACTACTACTACTACTACTACTACTACTACTACTACTACTACTACTACTACTACTACTACTACTACTACTACTACTACTACTACTACTACTACTACTACTACTACTACTACTACTACTACTACTACTACTACTACTACTACTACTACTACTACTACTACTACTACTACTACTACTACTACTACTACTACTACTACTACTACTACTACTACTACTACTACTACTACTACTACTACTACTACTACTACTACTACTACTACTACTACTAGATATACATATACAAATACATATACAAAACACACATACTCATGCTAACAAGAAACATATATATATATATATATATATATATATATATATATATATATATATATACGTTTATGTGTATATGAATATGCACAGTAATACATACATGTATACTTGCGTATATAATAATGTATATATCTAATATTAATATATTGAAACATAGAATACATATATTTAAAAACCATTTCTTTTTCTGTTTTCTTTCTTAGCTTAGCAGCAACTTTAACTTTTTCTCTTTGACACATCTTAATTTTAATATGATTTATAATATTAATATTATATTATGTATATAATTAAATATTTTATAATAATAACCTTTAATTTAAATAATGATTTAATGATTTTACTCTTTGTTATTTTGTCCATTGCAATTTATATTAAATAAACTTAAATAATATAATTATATGTGTAAAGTATCTTTTTATAATCAAGTTAATCGTAGCTTTATGTTTTTACGTTTAATATATTTGATTATAATTTAAAATATTAAAAAAAAAAGAAATTGTTTATTAAAATTCAACAATTAAAATATAAAATATTTAATACATATATATAAAATTAAGTATTGTATATGACGTACTTGACTTAAATCCGTAGTATTAGCATCCATTTTCTTTCCACGTTAATACATAGTTTATGAAGGAATCCTTTCGTTTTGCTTGTCTCTCTATATTTATTAGTGGCTCACGGCACTGTTCCATTATGCTACCAGACCATCTTTTTGGCGGGCGACGCACGCCGAGCATCCTCTTTGTTTCTTTTTTTGAAATATTTACGTATTCCTGACAACATAACCAAACAGGCTAAGTATTATTTTAAGAACTATATATTCTATTGTTGCGCTTATGTTTATTTAAGATTCTAGTCTTAAGCTTTATTGATACGTATTTGGATGACCATATCATTCTTAGTCGGAATAATGCTTGTGATGCAATTGGTATTCGGTGTTGAACATCTGAGGAGCAGTATGGAATAAGACTACCCATAAATTTCAAATTGGCAACTTTTGGAATCACGTTGTTTTCGATTTCAATTTCAGCTTTGCTATCTGGTGTCATTATTGTACATATAAGAGGATTGATCTTCAAACGCCATTTTGTATAAGCTTGTTCAAGTTCTAATGTAGATAGTTGCAGTTGTTCGAATACAGCAGATATGAGTTTCATATCGTCTGCATATCTTATATCAACAGACATATTTTCGTTTAATTGAAATTCACGGTTCAAACTTTTAACACCCTTCATTACATGTTCCAGGAATATGTTGAATACGTTTGGTGACATAATACAGTCTTGTCTCACGCCAATATTAACTAGGAACCAGTCCGTTAGTTCTAAATTATGGAGCATTCTATTTTATCATATAACTTTTTGATTATCTCGAATAGTTTCTTTGGGATATCTAGGATATCTTAAGCAGCAAAGTGTCTCTCTCCAAATAGTGTCAAATTCTGCTTTAAAATCAATAAAGTGGAAATGGAGCGGTATTTTGTGTTCTTTTGCTTTCTCGATCAACTGCCTTATAATAAATATTGCATCCATGGTCCATCTACCTAAAACCGAATTGAATCACGCATTGATGATTCAATTATGTGCGAGCATCTGTTCATCAATATTTTGCAGAATATTTTACCTGGTATTGGTAATAGTGCAATGGCTCTATAATTTACGGCGTTCAATTTGTCATCTTTGTTGTGGTAAGGTGTTATTATCATCTTATAGCATTAATTTGGTGAATTATCTGTCACAATTATTTTATTAAACAGGTTTGAGTGTTTTAGTCATAATATCACCACCGGTTTTTAGAAGTTTTTCAATATAGAAGTTATTCCATCAAACTCAAGTGACTTTCTGTATGCTAGCTGTTTTATTGAGTACTTAACTTCCTGTTCAGTTATTGGCAGTATGTTTTTATTATTAACATCTAATCAAAGTCTTACAGTGCACTTTTGTCGTAGTTGAATTGTGTGTTGATGTATTTCTCAAAGTGCGCTTTCCAGATATGTAACATATCTGGCTTTTTCGTCTTTAGATTACCTTGGGAATCTTTCATAGCAAGTATAGAACATCATAATATACATGTGTCCCAATATTGTGTCTCATTTTTACATATTTTCATTGTTAACCTATTAAAATAGTAATATTAGCATTACTGTCTTTAAAGTTTGTTGATCGCTTTACAAGAAAAAACGTCTCTTTACTAAATAATCATACTTAACTGATATGCTCATTAGTTATGGAATATATTCTAAGCAAGCTTATAAATTATCTATCACCTTAGTAGGTTAAACCCAGACAAATCATATTTCTGACTACCTTGATTTAGTTCGTTATTCCTAGTTTGTCAATTTTTCCAACAAAAAATGCCTAGTATTATCAATATATTTCCAAACATCAACTCAGCACGACTCAATCTCAATTTAACTTCCACGACTATTGTGTACGCATAAGGCTATATACCTTATATTTCCTGAATATCTAGCGCAATCTATTATTATTCATAGTTCTAACATATCTATTCGTAATTGCTACGTCATAAAATTGATGCAACGCTCAACATATTTTTCATAATCTAAATCAGCTCTCTTTTATAATATTTATATGATAGATGTACATCTGATATTTACATTATATTTAAAATGTTTCTATCATTAATTTCTACTAGTAGTTCTGGAGAACGAAGATTTGCAAACCTGAAACTAATAATATAACTATTTATAACAATTTAAAATAGTCTTTAATACAATAATAAATATCCAAAATATTCTACTTTTACTGGAGAAGAAGTAATATGTTAACAATATATGTATCGAAAGAATATACTTTTAATAAATTCACTGATATAGAATCTCGATAAATAATAGTTTATATAAAATGTATTCTAAATAATGAATATAGATATACTTAAATTATATTAAAAGGATGTCAGATTGATAACATTAGTTATAATGTAAAATGAAGTCAAATATTAATAAAGTGAAGATAATATCGCGTTAATTTGAAAATAAATATTATCTATATAGCTACATAATTAATATTTTTCATAGGCCCAGTTTAATCTTTATACACTATGATAGAATCAGATAATATAACATGTAATGAATACTAATATAATTACTTATAATACATTACTATATAATTACTAATAAATACAATAGATACCAAAGAAACCAAATTGTAAATATTTACCGTTACGGTAACAGTTATTTTACACCACTAAAACAAACAGTAATGTTGTGGTATTTCGGTAACCGTTATTCTGCGCAGTTACAAATCGGTAATTTTACGATAGGGTTTGTAACTCTGTTACAATTTTAGGTTACAAATCGATAATTTTGCGATATGGTTTGTAACCTTTATATAATTTAAGAATAATTGAAAATAATAATATAAATTATTACGAATTAGGATATTAGGATATTATATGTAAATGTTATGAGGCTGTAAATTTGTAAATAAGGCAGTTTTAAGAATATTATATGATGAGGGCCAAATTACGCCAAATGAGGAGGACAACTCAAAAAACGGTTTTTTACACTTTATATATATAAACGCATTATGAACTCTTTATGTTAATTGGTACCACAACAACAATCGCTATACTCAATTGTGAATTGCACGGCTATATTAAATACTTGAGATCATTAAATACCTAAATATATTACATGACTAAGTACATTTAATTCCCATTGGAATTCTTATAAGTACATGCAATAATTAGGTATATTAAAAACCTAAGTACATTCAATGACATAAAATAACATATGTACGCAAACGATATTCAAATTCACATATATGCGTATACGCATTCCTCCTCAAACATATATACGATTAATGTGTATATGTATACATAATTAATTATAATGATACTGATATTTACCTAAATAATTGAATACAATACTTATTTTAACAAAGACTAATTTTATAGTTCATTATTAATATAATGATAGTAGCTATAACCTAGACTATAAAGAAACTTCGCTAACTGAAATAAATAATTACATATGTAACTATAGTTACAGTGTATTATAGTATAACATAGTTGTTGTATATAATATTAATATATATATAGTATACTATAGTATAATATAGTTGTAGTACACTTAATCATTGATTTTATATTTATATACATATACATATATGCATAGGTTGATTTATAAATATTTTATAATTATTTAATGGAATGAATAAACAATATTTAACGACTACATATTCCGCAAGAATAAAGGTCATTTGAGGTCACATATCTAAACTTAGGAAATTCACGATGTCTTTTTAAAAAAACAAGAATCTCAAATATTTAGGAATAAGATAATAAAATATTCGTTTATTTTTGAACAATATAACATGGAGCCTTATTTTAAATAAATCACGAATAATTAATGTTTACATTCTATTAGTTACAAATACAGATTATTTAAATCAGACAAAACTGAATATACACATTTATGAGCTTATAAATTATTATAAAAGGTATACAAATAATAGTTAAGTAAATAAATAAGCTAATTATTTTATTTTTAGAATCATTGTTGCAAAGTAAATATACAAATATTAAAAATTTATTTTTATTTAAACATAAACAATTATTTAATAATAAACAATGATATCAATTCTAAATCTGGTGATACGATACAGACGTGTTTTATGTTTAAAGCTTAATTTAATGGTTACACTTTCTAATAAATACACATAGGTAAGTGTATACTTATGAGATATATAGTATTATCTAACTATAATAAATATATATTTATATATAATTACGTATATTTAATTAGTTATGTAATCATTATATAAATACACACATATATATATGTGTGTATAATGTTTTTATTATATAATTTGTTTGTTAAATTGGATACAATTGTATTTTTAAATGTCTCATTTTGTGATTATATTCAAACTGATATGTTCGTATAAATAAAACAATTCATTAGATTTATGTTAAATGTGTAAACAAACTATACATCTAATAGTAGTTATATGCGAATTATCATTCTTGATAATGACATACTTATAAGTGAATTATGTCTTGTACTTTATATTATAAGGCGAAATTGTTATTATATAATAGAAAATTAAATATTATATTATAGATATTTTTTATTGTTTATATTTTTAGTTTTTTTAATTTTTAAATTATTTGTTTACATGTGCAACCATTTTTTAATATTCTATTTTTAGAATAATTATATTATATAATATATTAAATATATTAAAGTAAGCATATTATATTATATATTATCCTTATTTATAACTTTTACTTTGATGAGGATTTAGAAAATAGAATAATTAACTCATATGATATCTAAAATATATTACGTATTAAGGTTAATAGAATAGATTTAATTAAGAATAGATTTAAATAAATATTGACATCATTTGTAGAAATAAACTTGTATTATATAACTATAATGATTATAAACATATATTAGCTGTTTTCATTTAACATATTAACTCTAAATATGCTACTAAGACATTTAGTAGTACACTATGAACCCTATAGGGATGATTCACTAAACCGGTTGTGTTCGTGGTATAACTACTAGTATTAAGAGCGTAAGTAAAATAGTATTATAGAATCACGTGGGTGCGTTTGTATGGTTTACATAATCGTATCAATTGATATCATGATGTGCATATATATATTTATAGTGAATCAGGAATGGATGGTCAGGGTCGTATAAAGGATAAGATAAAAGTAAAGATTCATGAACACATAAAGAAACAGATAAATTGGGAAGAAGCGGAATATGGATAAGGATCAGAGACCATCGCTGAATATAGTATATATTATTATTATTATTATTATTATTATTATCAGATTTAGGTACAAGTATCTGGGTAATTGTAGAAGCATTGCTGCTTATCGAGACAATTACCCTTATAAATATATATATATATATATATATATATATATATATATACAGTAAAACCTCTCTATAAGAAACCTCTTTATAAGAAAAACCTCTTTATAAGAAAATTGTTCATACATTTGGTTGGAATTCAACCTTTTCCACATTAAAAAAACCTCTTTATAAGAAATTATTATAAGAAAAATATAAGAAAAACCTCTTTATAAGAAACTTATTGTATACAAAATAATTATATATAAATAAAAGTATTGTATATTGATAACAATTATAGAAATTAATTAGTATATAAGATATTTTTTTTTCTTACAAATATTATATTACATAAATAGCTCGAAATGAATTAAAATGAATTAATAAATGTTATTGTATATCCATACATTTATTAAAATGAATTAATAAATGTTATTATATCCTTAAATGTATTGATGATACAATTTATTATATTATACAATTAATTGTTAAATACTAGATTTTTTAATATTCATTATATTATATTCATCAATTGTGATTCATAATTTCTAATTTAAATCTAATACAATTTCATTATGTATCTAATACAGTATACATTTAAAACAGAATACAAAATAAATATACAATATATATATATATAACCTATAGGTATATAATGCATTTTCAATTATAAATTAATTCTTAAAATCATTGGAAAATTAAAAACCTCTTTATAAGAAAACCTCTCTATAAGAAAAAAAGTACTGAAAAAAAATAGTTTCTTATAGAGAGGTTTTACTGTATATATATATATATATATATATATATATATATATATATGTAATCTAAGTATAATTTAAACTATAACTTATATAACATTAAATATAACTATATTACTTTAAATATAATATACTTAATTTGGATACCACCTATATATATAATACATAATAATGTTAAATCGTTGAAATATAGTATTATGTTATACTTAATAACGTAGTAGAACAACATTAAATAAGGATCGAGATCGGGACAGAATAAATAATGGAGTATGGACCTGGTCAGGAATGGTGAAGCATTATCGCATAAAGTAACGAAGAACATTAAGGGTAGGGATAGGGAACGGAATCACCTATCCTGAACAAAGTATTGGTACCCATCACTAGATATAGTATATTATATCCAGTGGTGGCTTATATACATATATATATGTGTGTATTCTATGTTACATTTAAATATATATTAATCTTAAACTTAACGTACAATTTAAATAATAATTTAAGATTGTTAATATAATATGAAGGATAAAATCAAGCATAAGTTGATATAACTATAAATGTATTTTTGTCAATTAATAACAATAACAATAAAATTAACTTCGCTATTACGTGAAACAATATCGACTAGATTACATCATATCTGATGAACTATAGTTATTATTTATTACGTAACAACATATCATTAATGCGCAACATTTACTGATTACTAAAGGTATCGTATTGTATCCTGGGATAACTGACACGACGCTCGAGAATACATGTATATCTGTACTGAAAGTGTTCGAAGTATATGACATGTTAGTACTATCATGTATGTATACATATTGTACTATAGCGGTGTATGCGATCAGGAGGAGGATAATGTAATGGTATTACAAAGTACACGGACATATTGTAGTGTACAGGTGTAGTCAATGATACATAACGAATACAATAAGCAATTAAGCAATGATGCTAATAATAATAATAATATTTAAAGGGACCTTCTTCATAATTTCCATTTATATCAATAATACTATTTATTTGTATCTATAGATAATAATCTATAATAAATATATTATATAATCATTTAAAATAAATTTAATTAAATAATTTAATAATTAAAATTATATATAATATTTGTATGTATATATTAACTTCTAAAAAATTAAACATTTAATTTACTCTAATTTTAAAATAGTATATAGTTTAACATAAAAAAGATTTGGGTTTGATATATAGCTATAACATATATGTATATAATATATATATATATAAAAGTGGTAGAAATATCTCGATCCTACCTCCTCACAATATATGATCTATAGTGCACTATATGGAGGTGGGATCCATGGAGGTGAGAAAGAGTGAACATATTCTATATGGTAACTGTAGCCTATCGTTTAGCTATGTGTATTTCTGAATTTCCTCTCACATCGAGTTGTCAACTTTTCATGAACAGAGTTAATATTCTTATTATCGCATTGATATACGTATATAACTGGTAATACACATTTATTTAATGTATTATTTACAATATCAGTTCTACTGCATTCATGTATATATAATACTAATGTGATTATGAATCAACATAGTAGATATTCATAAATATAATTAATTATAACATGCACGCAATTATTTGTTATTGAATTTATGTTTTAATAGTAATATTAAATTTAAATTTAAACTTTATAGTAATTATATTAAAAGTGTATATTATTATGTAATATTTAGTTATTATAAGTATGTATATAATCTAATGGAATCATAAATCCTTAATCTATATCAATGATACACAAACAACGTATGACATATTTTAAAGTAAAATCTATTTTGATTGGATATCATAAATCATATGGTGTCGGTATTAGGGTAATTTAGGGGTCGGTATTAGGAAAATCATATGGATATTTTAAATATTAAGATATTATATTAAGATATTTTGGTTAATAGTTATTCGCATTGTATTATTGTTATAATAGTTATAAACATTTTATTGTTCTACAATATGTATTTAAAAAACGTTATTATTCAAATATTTAAAAAGTTAAAACAGAATATTATATTTTATCAAATAACAATTGTAGGATTGAATATTTTGTAAAACAATATACTTATTCATATTTATCATTAAATTGCTAACAGTTCATGTATATATAATTGTTTGATATATCTTATAATTACTGAGATACGAGAGGGGGTCGGTAATCGGAGACTTTCCCCTAAATACTATAGTATTTAGATATCATATAATCTATAGATTTGACATGGTAAATCATAATATAGATTTTAATATAGTTTTAATTGTGATATATATATATATATTACAATTTAAACTTAATAACATTCTATATTATGGTTACACCATAATCCATCTAGTAGGTATATAATATATATTATATATGCCTAAATGTAGATATTTATAAAATAAATATTGGTATATATTATATATTCATATAATTACAAATATTATATAATAATATAACTTATAATGTACATTCATTTTTTATTAAATTTAGAATTATAATAAAATATATGACATATATCCTATTCTATAGATTTATATTACTAAACTAATAAATACAACAGATAAAAACAATCGTAATAATTGTTCTTGTAAATCCACCAATATGATATTTATTTATAATTAATAATGTTTTAGTATAAATATTGAGGTAATGGGTTAATAATAAAACAAAGACCATAACTAATAGATGTTACTGTTTATATTAATAATTATACCATTACCTCAATATACACACTACACCATTACTAAATAGTGTCTGCACCAGTAATCATATATATATATATATATATATATATATATATGTACTCCCTGTATACTCCCTCAAACCGATTATGTTTACTTTATTTAGATCATTTTCTCTATCTTGAAGCTTGTGCACATATTTCATATTAGTAAGTAAATAGTTCATTATTTTGAATTCATATATTAATATATATATATATATATTAATTATTTAAAAATAAAATCTATTTAAGACAATACAAACGTAATACGAGATTATATAGTATTGTTATTACATATATACGTTTACATATATATAATATATAACTATTGTAGGTAACAATAATATCATATTGTTGGATTTATAAGAACAATTGTATATATATATATATATATATATTATCGCATGATAATGTATTAAACTTCACTTCCTGATGGCTAGCTAGCGTGCCGCAGTTTTCACTCTTCCGATCTTCGCTCTAACGCACGATTCACGTACGATTTAGCTTCTCGAGTTAGCTCCGTACCTTAGAGAATGAATCTCCCTCCGCTGGAAACTTGCGCTCCAGTCTCCGTAGCAGTTCATCCTCTGAAGAGGAACTAGATTCTTACTCGTGACCTTCACTCTCGGGTGCATCTTCATATGAAGAATAAGAACCGGTTGCGGATGATTCTTAAGATGACGAGAAAGAAGTTGAACAGATTTGTTAGTGACGTTTATCTTGTTCATAGCATGCAAATCCCTATAGACAGTTGGATTACTTAACTTCAATATTAATAAACTTCAATTGAATGCTTTATATATTTAAAATTAAATCGTAACTATATGATTCAAAATTATTATAAGTGAGGATTATATAATATATTTATGAAATATATATATGACATTCAATTTAAGTTTATGGTATATATGATATATATATATATATATGTATATATATATGTATATATATATATATATATATATATATATAGGGGTATAGTTCTTGGTATTGCTGTTGTTTAGTCGAATACTGATAATTTGGAGGCATTTGTTGCTGATGTACATGTTCCCATGATACAGGTCTACTAGTGGTACTATCAGAGGTTCCCACCTTATTCTGTTTCGATGTTATCACGTGACTCTTTGGTTATCTTCTGTGGTTTGTCATTATTAATTTCGTCAGCTGACAAATTCCCGTATATATATATATGTATATATACATATATATTTATAATAAATAACTTCTAATACGTAATAATAATTATTATTATAATTATATATATATATATATTGGATATATATTATAGTAATTATTATTATTATATATAGGGGATATATATTATAATAATATTTAGCATTATATATAGGTATATATATATTATAATAACTATTATTATATATAGGGGATATATATTATAATATATATTATTATTATTTATTGGAATTTGTAGTCATGCAGCAATACATATAATATATGTCATATATGTATTTATAATAAAAAAATATGTATATAATTATTCCGATTATTATTTTTCTAACTGGATTCACAATATAATTTGTATCTTTGTTTTTTTTAAGATATTTATATATATATATATATATTTATATATATTCTATTTTGTATTATTAGTAGGGATAATATAAAATTAAACACTAATAATTTTCATATTTGATAAGTCAGACATCCAGGTAGTCGAACAAAGTGTCAAAGTCACATGTTTTAAAAGTTTTATAATAAAATATATGTATAAAAGTATACGGCTTATATTTTTCTAACGGGATTCACATATTAATTTGTATCTTAGGTGTTGTTAAGATATATATATATATATATATATATATATATATATATATATATATATAAGGTGTGTTACTTCTACGTGAATTTTTGATAAGTCAGACATCTGGGTAGTTTTAGAAAAGTGCCTAAGTCACATGCTATAATGTATTTAACATGGGGTGAGTCATACATGTCTCACAAAACTAATTAAATAAGTCCGACATAGAGGACATATATCAATGTCCTGTGGCACTCGCTATAATAGATAGTACTCGGTGAATATTGCATCTTAGTATTTGTATTTTAGAATACTTATTAAAAAGTATAAACACTTATCTCGGATTTTTATATTATGATATCAAAATTATATATTATCAGTTATAATACTACTGTTAAATATCGGTGAAACATGGTACGTGAGGGGTTTTAGGTCGATAGATCCGAATTTGTTATCACTTATCACCCTTTATAATAAAAGAATACAATTTTACTTAAATTAACATTTTCGAATATTTATTATAATGATATGATAATATGTAATACACATATAATTTTAATTAATTATATATTATATAAGCAACATGTGACCATTAATTCTACGCTATTTATTACAATAATACAGCAGAAAATATACTTTTTACATAATGATAATATTATTTAATATATTTTTCTTAACTTATTTGGTAATATTAATATATACAGTTCGTTAATGTAAAACATATTCATATCTATTACATTGGTATTATATTTGCGTCGACCAAAACCCCGTCATGATATCGATCAAAACCCCAGCTGGGGTTTTGCGATATCGCATATGGTATTATTATGTTATATTTATTCAATTATTAATTAATTTTTTTGATTGATTTGATTCATTTTATGTAGATTATTGTCATTTTAATCTAATAACAAAAATGTAAAGAAAATATAATTATTTGCGTTGTCATTTACCATTAATTATACGCTATATTTTACATTGATATAGAATAAAATGCACTTTTTGCATAATCATAATATTATTCAATATATTTAATTTTTATAACATTTTTCTTAAAATATTAGGTGACATAACACACAGTTCGTTAAATATGTTCATATCTAT
Organism: Osedax fenrisi; assembly: GCA_964019155.1. Lineage (NCBI taxonomy): Eukaryota > Metazoa > Annelida > Polychaeta > Sabellida > Siboglinidae > Osedax > Osedax fenrisi. The sequence goes on from OZ025243.1 coordinate 35,343,970, forward strand.
TACAGATCATCTGTAGCAGATGTGATTATATTGGCATCGACCAATATTAGAAATTATATTGAGTATTTAAAAATACGTTTTTTTAAATGTATTATATTAAAATTAATATAGAATATTATTATAAAAATAACTATTAGTTTAATATTTATTGAGTTTATAATTAAGTTAGGGTTTGAACTGAAGCTAGGGTACTACTTTCTCAAGTTAAAGTCTAGCGATATATATTCATTTACACTATAGAATACTTTATATAACAATGCATATGATTAAAGTATATATTATAAGTTATTATATAGGTTATTATATAAGTTATTATATAACCTATAGTAAGTGTTATGTGTTATTTACGTGGATGTGAAGATAATTTTACAAATATATATATATAAATGTACACGAGGATATGGTGGAAACTGTTATATACTGCACAGTAATATAAATATGTTAATACTATCAATATGGCATACACACCATCGTATATTAATTTATTATTTTATTAAATTAAATAACCAATTATTAATACAATAAAATATGTGATATATATATATATATTACACATCCTAACCGTATTATCTTTTACAAGATGTATAATTTTACATTCACTTATTTCAATATTGTCTTGTAATACCTATAAATATGATGAGTTATTTATAAATACCCATTATTCAATACTCGTATTTAATCATGTTTAACTCGGATCCTACTGAAAAACTGGGGGAAACTGATTCAAACTTGGATCTAGGTAGTGTAAACTTGTATTTAACCCATCCATATTTAACTAGTTGAATCTTGGATAATTATATCCTAGTTTAATCAAGGTTATTTTTGTCAACTGAGATCAACTTGGATTTATCTGATCCATATTTCGATAGGGTTCTAGCTACAGTTCTAGCTAGAACCCTATCCTTCTATTTGCATACTATATTAACCTCTTCTTTCAAACATAATATTTTATGTAATTATCGGCCTACTTCATATTATTAGTAACATTCTAAAAAGAATAGTTGTCCATCATATAAATAGGTTTATGCCACTAAACCCCTGATATCATGATGTCCTGAAATGTGCATTACGTAAATTTCACTAGACTGAAACAGCCCTCCTTCAAATTTGTAACAATATATATATATATGCCAAAATATATTTTATTATATATAAATATTAATATGGTAAGATTATATATCAATTGGGCAGGTATAGAGGGTCGAATGGGGGGATTAGTGGGAAGTATTTGAGTAAAGATAACTGGAAAAAACTGTAGTGTATATATTTGATAGTATTTAGGAGGTAAGAGGGACACGTAAATGCGAAATCGGGGGAAGACAAAATTAGTCAATGACTTATATATAATTGTTACTGGGAATAGGCATATATGGTGGTAGAATAGAATATATATATATATAATTATAAATAATATATTAATAATTATTAACCACATTATTCTCGAGACTTTCATCATGTAAAGATATTACCTTTATCGTAGTATCTAGTAATTCCTATGAATTCAATTACTATATAACATATGATAATAATTAAAGTAAAATAGTGGTTTATGTTAATGACACTGAATGATAAAATTGTAAATATAATTACAAATTGAATATTCATACTATTTATATATTAAAATGAATACATAATAATAATGTTATATTTATAATATTGATATATAGATAAATAGGTATATATAATTTAAAATATATATATACTAATTAATACCGTGTCATCAACATCAACATAAACATCATCATAATATTATATTTAATATTAATAACCAAGTTACACTTTTTTAAATCCACAACTGATATTGACAGTTCATTCATGTGTACTTTTAATAGCTATAATTCAATTAAATGTATTTGAATATAATATAATGAATATTTAATATATATATATATAATAGCTGTAATTTATAACTATTGTAAATATACTATATAACTATTGTAGGTAACAACAATATAAATCCAACAATATGATATTGTTGTTACCTACAATAGTTATATATTATTGTTCATATATATATATATATATATATTTATATATATATATATAATTGTTCTTATAAATCCAACAATATGATATTGTTGTTACTTACAATAGTTATATATTACAGCTATATATATATATATATATATATATATATATATATATATATATATATATATATATATATATTTATATATATATATATATATATATATATGTATACATCTATGTATACATATATGTATATATATATATATATATATAATACTATTTTAAATAAACTTAATAAATCATGATAATGTATTAAACATAACTTCCTGTTGGATGGCTAGCATGGTGCAGTTTTCACTCTTCCGATCTTCGCTCTAACGCACGATTCACGTACGATTCAGCTTCTCGAGTTAGCTCCGTACCTTGGAGAGAGTATCTCCCTCCGCTGGAAACTTGCGCTCCAGTCTCCGTATCGATTCATCCTCTGAAAAGGAACTAGATTCTTTCTCGTGACCTTCACTCTCGGGTGCATCTTAATATGAAGAAGAAAAACAGGTTGCGAATAATTCTGAAGATTACATGGAATAAGTTGAACATATTTGTTGTTACGCCTATTTTGAGATCATCTCCTCTTACCTCCATGTCAACTTTGCACATAATATCTGTAGATGTATTGCATTATATATCATCACCATGTTCAATATTGAAGTCACTTCTAACTCGTATTCTATTATGAAGGCCATTCTTTAATTCGAATCCTTCCATTACCGAGTTAAACAAGTTGGGTATTACATGGTAGATTCTCTTGTTCATAGAATGAAAATCCCTATAGACAGTTGGATTACTTTATTCCAAAATTAATAAACTTCAATTGAATGCTTTATATATGTAAAATTAAATAGTAACTATATAATTAAAAATTATTATAAGTGTGGATTATATAATATATTTATAAAATATATTGACATTCAATTGAAGTTTATGGTATATATGATATATACGACACTATTTGGGTATACATAAAAAAAATATTAACTAATATTCAATAAACAAACTTTTATATTAATTTTAGTAATATCTGACTCTAATTATTATTTAGAATATTAGTTATATCATATTATTTAGAATATATTATAAAAAATGGATAACTTTATCAATGTTTGCAATATATATATATATATATATGTATGTATCTATATATATATATATATATATATATATATATATATATATATATATATATATATATATTTATATATATATATATATATATATGTATAATATTGTATGACTAATAAGTTATATTAGCCAATGGTAATATGTATCCATACCAATTAAAATGTTCCTTATATGAGTGTTTAGTTTGCATCACGTTATATAGGTGTAGGGGTTATAGTTCTTGGTATTGCTGTTGTTTAGTCGAATACTGGTAATTTGGAGGCATTTGTTGCTGATGTACATGTTCCCATGATACAGGTCTACCAGTGGTACTACCAGAGGTTCCCACCTTATTCTGTTTCGATGTTATCACGTGACTCTTTTGTTATCTTCTGTGGATTGTTATTTTTAATTTAGTCAGCTGATAAAGTGTCGTATATATATTTACATATTTATAATAAACAACGTCTAATACATAATAGTAATACTTTTTATTATATTAATATATATTATAATAATTGGGGTATATATTATAATAAATATTATTATCATATATAGGGGAATTATATTATAGTAATTATTGTTATCATAGATATGGGATATATATTATAATAATAATTTGTATTATATATATGGGATATTATTATAATAATAATTATTATTATATATAGGGGATTTATATTATAGTAATTATTATTATCATATATATATATATATGGGATATATATTATTATAATAATTAGTATTATATATAGGGGATATTATTATAATAATTATTTTTATTATATATATGGTGTATATATTATAGTAATTATTATTATTATATATAGGAGATATATATTATAATAATTATTATTATTTATTAGGATTTGTATTTATGCAGCAATAAATATATGTACGTATAATAAAATATATGAATATAATTATTTGTCTTATTATTTTTCTAAATGGCTTCACAATAAAAAAATTTTCTTTTTTTTGTTATATAAAATAGAATATATATATATATATATATATATATATATATATATATATATTCTATTTGTTATTATCATTAGTACCGGCAATATAAAAGTAAAACCTAATACAGTGACTTTTTGATAAGTCAGACACCCGAGTAGTTGGAGAAAAGTGCCAAAGTCACATACTATACTATACACTGTAATAAGTAAATGGTATTTAAGGTGTGCTTATAATAGAACCCTTTTGATGGTTTTCTGCAGTGAAATTTTTAGAATACTATATTAAGGGTTTTCTATTATCGGATTTAAGAATACCATTTAGATGGTTTTCCACAGTAGAAATTAAGAATACCATTTATATGGTTTTCCACAGTAGAAATTAAGAATACCATTTATATGGTTTTCTGCAGTAGAAATTAAGAATACCATTTAGAGGGTTTTCCACAGTAGAAATTAAAAATACCATTTAGAGGGTTTTCCACATTAGAAATTAAGAATACCATTTAGATGGTTTTCTGCAGTATAAATAAGAATACCATTTAGAGGGTTTTCCACAGTAGAAATTAAGAATACCATTTATATGGTTTTCTGCAGTAGAAAATAAGAATACCATTTAGAGGGTTTTCCACAGTAGAAATTAAGAATACCATTTATATGGTTTTCTGCAGTAGAAATTAAGAATACCATTTAGAGGGTTTTCCTCAGTAGAAATTAATAATACCATCTAGAGGATTTTACACAGTAAAAATTAAGAATATCCCAATATTCAACTTACATCAATAACTTAAGTTGTTGATATAAGTTGAACATAATTTTATATGTAAAATAAATATTAGTATATTAGCGTAGTATTGTAGCAAAATATTAACTTATATATTATATAATTTCATTTAAGTTAGATTTAAAACTTAAATTTAATAAAAAAATAATTTTAATATTGAATAAAATATTTAATCAATATGCAATTGCGATATATTCAATATTGGGCAATTAGTTCAACATGATTTCCATTTATATTATCAATATAATTATGATTACAATTGTAGTTCATGAGTCACCTGAATTGTATTATGATAATGTAGCAAAATACATAGGATTACATACACTATTTTAGTTTTTAAAATAATATTTTATTTATTAAAAACAGTATATTTACTTAAATATTAATTTAAAATAATAATTATTAATTGATTTACATACATAAAAAATAAATCAATATTTCAAAATAATTAAAAGATATAATATTTTATTTTTTCTATAATAAAAGAATTATATAAACTTAATAATAATACTTAAGTCGTGTAAAATGCCATATGATTTGAAGATGGTTTTCCATAGTAGAATTAAGAATACCTTTTAGAGGGTTTTCCACAGTAGAAATTAAGAATACCATTTATATGGTTTTCTAGGGTAGAAATTAAGAATACATTTTGATGGTTTTCTGCAGTAGAAATTAAGAATACCATTTAGAGGGTTTTCCACAGTAGAAATTAAGAATACCATTTATATGGTTTTCTAGGGTAGAAATTAAGAATACCATTAAGAGGGTTTTCTACAGTAGAAATTAAGAATACCATTTATATGGTTTTCTGCAGTAGAAATTAAGAATACCATTTAGAGGGTTTTCCACAGTAGAAATTAAGAATACCATTTATATGGTTTTCTGCATTAGAAATTAAGAATACCATTTATATGGTTTTCTGCAGTAGAAATTAAGAATACCATTTAGATGGTTTTCCACAGTAGAAATTAGAATACCATTTATATGGTTTTCCACCATAGAAATTTAGAATACCATTTAGAGGGTTTTATACAGTCGGTTTCACAGAATACCATTTAGACGGTTTTAAATAAATATTTTTTTTAAATACCATTTAGATGGTTTTCTGCAGTAAACAGCAGTCTAGAAAACCATTATTTTTAACAGTGTATCCTATTCTCTCCTTATCAACTTCGCACTGCATATCTGTAGATGTATTGCATTCAAGTCATCATCGTATTCAATATTGAAGTCACCTCTAACTAATATCTTATTCTGAAGGTCGTTCTATAATTCGAAGCCTTCCTTTACCGAGTTGCATACGTTGGGTATTACATGGTAGATTATCTTGTTCATAGTATGCAAATCCATATAGACAGTTGGATTACTTTACTCCAAAATTAATTAACTTCAATTGAATGCTTTATATATGTAAAATTAAATAGTAACTATATAATCCAAAATTATTATATAATATATTTATGAAATATATACATATGACATTCAATTGAAATTTATTGAAAAAATATAAATATATATGTATACAACAATTGTAATGAAATATCTACAATTAAAACATTATTCAATTATTTATATATACATAAATATGATTCATACATTTATATATATATATTATACAATATAGAGTATTATATATAAAAATATATGAATCATAATGTATGAATAATAAGTTATATCAGTCAATGGTAATATGTATCCATACCAATTGAAATGTGTTGAGTTTGCATCACGTGATATATGTGTAGGGGTTATAGTTCTTGGTATTGCTGTTGTTTAGTCGAATACTGATAATTTGGAGGCATTTGTTGCTGATGTACATGTTAACATGATACAGGTCTACCAGTGGTACTACCAGAGGTTCCCTCCTTATTCTGTTTCGATGTTATCACGTGACTCTTTTATTATCTTCTGTGGTTTGTTATTTTTAATTTCGTCAGCTGACAAATTGTCGTATATATATTTACATATTTATAATAAACAATGTATAATACATAATAGTAATAATTTGTATTATATATATATATTATAATAATTGGGGTATATATTATAATAAATATTATTATCAAATATAAGGGATTTATTTTATAGTAATTATTATTATCATAGATATGGGATATATATTATAATAATAATTAGTATTATATATAGGGGATATTATTATAATAATAATTATTATTATATATATGGGGTATATATTATAGTAATTATTATTATTATATATAGGAGATATATATTATAATAATTATTATTATTTATTGGAATTTGTAGTTATGCAGCAATACATATATGTATTTTTAATAAAATATATGTATATAATTATACGGCTTATTATTTTTCTAACGGGATTCACAATATAATTTGTATCTTTTGGTTTTTTTAAGATATATATACATATATATATATATATATATTCTATTATTTATTAATAGTAGTAGTTGTAATATATAATTAACAGTTTTAATTTAAAACCTAATACAGTGAATTTTTGATAAATCAGATATCCGAGTATACTATAGTTTGAGAAAAATGCCAAAGTCACTTGCTATACTGTATACATGTAAATATATTTAACATGGGATGAGTCATACATGTCTCGGGAACAACACTAATTAAATAAGTCAGGCATATAGTACATTGACATATTCATTATTTTTAGTACACGAGAGACTTTATTTGTCTTCAATCTTGTAATATCTCGAATCTTAAATTTGTTGAATTATTTTTCTATCAAATATCTTTAACATTTATAATTTCTTAATTTCTTAAGAAATTGACTCCAATATTTAATAAATTATTAATGATACAATTTAAAAAAAGTGTATATAATATTGACTACTATTTAGTTTACAATAAGTTATATATAAAATTAATATCATATATATATATATATATATATATATATATAGTATATATATACATTGTTTATAGTACGATTATGATATAATGCTATGCGTATACCATAAAGTGTTTATTGTAATGATATTCTATAGAATATATAAATATATAAATACATAATAAATTTATAAGAATATATAAATATAAAAACTATATTTAATATGCATATATTCATAATAAACATTAAATTTACTTAGCATATATGCATTTATAAAGCCTATAGGCTAAGTAAACTGAATGCTTTTATCGTTAATTTTTGTGTATAAGTTGCGTTAGATATGTTGTAAATATAAGCTGTATGAAGGTATACCCTATGTATATATATATATAAATATATATATATATATATATATATTTATATATGTATATTATATATATATATATATATATGTATATATATATTATGTTTCTATTATATAAATAATTAATAATCAAATAATAAATTAATTAATTAGTATTTATTATAATTTATATAACTTCATTAACAGTATTACAAATAGTAATGTTATGACCCCTGCCGTTAGAGTTATTTTGTTCATTTTCTACAATAAAATTACATTTAATTAATAATTATATTACCAGTTAATTACAATATATATATATATATATATATATATATATATATATATATATATTATATACTATATACTATTAATATACTGGTATATATGTATGTGTATTTTAATATTTAATATACACTAATGTATTCCAATATTATTATTTGATAAATTTATTCTTTTGATATTTATGAATTTCCTGATTAAATTTCAATAAACTTTATTAAATATAATAATATATACATTATATATATAACTACAGTTATTAATATGTAATATGTACGTTATACATACATTTTATATGTATAAGATATATATATATATATATATATATATATATATATACACCGCTAATTATAATTATATATAGTATATATATATATATATATGCAGTGTGTATTAAACAGTGTGTATACATATAAAATATCAAGTTATATATATATATATATATATATATATATATATATATATATATATATATATATATATATATATATATGAATATCTAACCCTTATCTTAGTGGTGGAGTCATCTTCTATTACTTTAATTGATGACAATAATTCATCTATATACTATTTTAGGATAATATATTAATTTATAATCACTTATATATAAATTTATAGATAATTAATAATATTATAAAATATATTATTAGTATCCTGTATAGTAGATTATTAATATTTACTAATATTACTAATAACGGTATACTATTACTATAGTATACATATATACATATATACTATACATATATACTATAGAATACATATATACTATAGTACGGTAAATATAAGTTTAACACATAGTAAATACGTATAATGATTATTGTTATTATTATTATTATTAAACTTAAACTAACGGCATCCTTCTTTACGATTTTCTGTTCGTACACAGATTGGTGTTTTTCTAGATTCTGCAGTAAAATGTATAAGTATATATTATATATTATATTTAATTAATAAATATACTTAGCTATACTTTGATATACTGATAATATTAATCATGTAGTTGAACAATAGACTAATCAACCCTTTTTTAATAACAATACCTACTATATAATAGTATTCATATTTAATTATTATAAATATAATTTATTTTATTTTATTTTAAAATTATTTATTGACTACAAAAGCACGTGGTGGTTATGGGCGTCATGAGAAGGAAACAAAAATAAATAAATAGAGTACAATAAAAATAAATTAAAAGGGAGGGTATACCCTATAGGCAGGGCCGGCTTAAGGGGGGGCAACTCGAGCAATTGCCCGGGGCCCCACATTTTGGGGGGCCCATGAATTATTTGAGAAATATTTTTTTTACTATTTATATAAAAAAAAAATGTTCTTAAGTGTATTTTTCTTATAAATATTGATTCTAATTAAAAAAATAAAAATAATATAATAAATTAATTAAATATGAGTCATGTAGGTAGATTTGAAATGTGAATTTTACAAAAATTTCTTAATTTACACGAAGATATTGTGGAAATACGTACATGAATATGTTGGAACACATGCTAATAGTGTTTTTATGTTGATCACCATAGATCATCTCACACATATCTGATTGTCAGATAAAATAGTGTGAAACGGATTGAAAATAATTTGTTGTTAAACTAGAAAGTGATAAATGATAAACGTATTGAGGGAATATTAACCATAGTTGAATCTTAACAATTTATAATTCTATAATTAATTTACGAAAAAAAAGTATACTTTTTTTTTATTAAAATTAAATATGAAATATATATTAAGATATGATTAAACTATGATTTCTGAAATTTATAAAGGATTATATTGATTATATATTACGAAAAAAACAATATTCTATATAGATTTATAATTATTATATTAAAACTAATTAGATATTTTCAAAATAATTGTTCTCAAAAGAATTAATTTTCTCTATCCTACTACTGGTATTAATAAAATGTGTATCTTCTCATAGTTTATATATTATTATACTTTTGTTAGTTTAAATAATGTATATATATAAAATAGTTGTAGTTTAAATAAGAATATTCTGCTTTATAGTATTTTTAATAATTACTATTGATGAAAGGGAATTCTGTACATACAATTTTCCATGGACTATTATTAGAGAAGGACATTTTATTTATATGTATTGAAACATATATTATTTATAAATATATATATATATATATATATATATATAATATATAAATATACATGATGAAATTATGAAAGGGAATTCTGTACATACAATTTTCCATGGACTATTATTAGAGAAGGACATTTTATTTATATGTATTGAAACATATATTATTTATAAATATATATATATATATATATATATATATATATATATATATATAATATAAATATAATACTAAAGGCATTGTAGAAATTATCAAACTAGTACTTACAACTGAATGTTTAGATTCACATCATCCTCATCTATATATTTATATATAAATAGTATTTATTAAATACACACAATGGCGATATTCTTTTTGGAGAACAGGTGATAAGTTATATAACTGATATCACTGATAACTAATTATTTAAGAAATATAAAATTCAAAATATTATATTATATATCGGTGTACTCAATTCCAGATATATCACATGTAGGTACGTTAACAGTCATCATCATATATACCAAGTTAGGTATTATTATATAGGTATTTATTGAATACAGACACGCTAGGTATCTCAGAAACCATAAATCCTACAAAAAAATGTTTAATGAATAAAATATTCATAATTATATAAATAGTCTACAAAATTATTTTTAATTTTTTAATTATTCGAAATATTGCTGATATAAACTGATTTTTCTATTATGTTTTTAAATTTATGAAAAAAAAATTCAACTTAAAACCTTCTCAAGAATATACAAATGTATCGATATAAAACATAACAATATATTATTAAACTAAAACTTTATAAACATTATATACATCATTTCTATATTTTTGATCAAATATTAATTAAGCACGCTTACTAACTGGCTATCAATTAAAACATATAGTCTATTATAAATATATATTCTAACAAATAGATATCAACAGTGTATATATAATGATGTAATTTCAGATAAACTAAAAGTCATAACGGGTGTACCCCAAGGCACCATCCTAAGACCCATTTTATTTTTAATTTATATTTATGATATTACAAAATCATCTTTTTTATGTAAGTTTACCATGTTCGCAGATGATACTACTTTATATTTTTAAAATACATCAGCAGAAATACTTAATTATATTTGTCAAACTGAATTAAAAAATATTAATACATGGTTAATCTATAATAGGTTATCATTACATTTAAATAAAACTTGCTTTATGTCTATTAATTCAAGAACTATTATAAATATAAATTTAAATAACAGAAATATTGAAAGAGTTACATTTTATAAATTTTTAGGCGTAATTATAGACGATATATTGAACTGGAAACAACATATCTTGTATATGGGTATATACATAGCATATGGGTTGCTATAATTAAGATATTTTGGTTAATAGTTATTGAAATTGAATTATTTTTATAATAGTTATAAACATTTTATTGATCTACTATATTATGCGCAGTATTAAGTTATTTTTAATTAATAAAGTATTTATAATGATTTAAAAAAAGTTATTATTAAAATATTTAAAAAGTAAAATCAGCATATTACATTTTATCAAATAACAATTGTAGGATTGAATATTTTGTAAAACAATATACTTATTCATATTTATCATTAAATTGCTAACAGTTCATGTATATATAATTGTTTGATATATCTTATAATTACTGAGATACGAGAGGGGGTCGGTATTAGGAGGGGTCGGTAATCGGAGACTTTCACCTAAATACTAGATTTGACATGCTGAAATCATAATATAGATTTTAATATAGTTTTAATTGTGATATATATATATATTACAATTTAAACTTAATAACATTCTACATTATGGTTACACAATATCCCATCTAGTATGCATATAATATATACTATATATGCCTAAATGTATATATTTATAAAATAAATATTGGTATATATTATATATTCATATAATTACAAATATTATATAATAATATAACTTATAATGTACATTCATTTTTATTAAATTTAGAATTATAATAAAATATATGACACATATCCTATTCTATAGATTTATATTACTAAACTAATAAATACAACAGATAAAAACAATCGTAATAATTGTTCTTGTAAATCCACCAATATGATATTTATTTATAATTAATAATGTTTTAGTATAAATAGTGAGGTAATGGGTTAATAATAAAACAAAGACCATAACTATTAAATGTTACTGTTTATATTCAATAATTATACTATTACCTCAATATACACACTACACCATTGCTAAGTATTTTTTGTATCAGTAATAATATATATATATATATATTCCCTATGTACTCCCTATATACTCCCTTAAACCGATTATGTTTACTTTATTTAGATCATTTTATCTATCTTGAAGCCCGTGTGAATATTGCATATTAGTAAGTAAATAGTTCATTATTTTGAATTCATATATCTATTATATAAAAGAAAGTCTATTTAATTATATATATATATGTGTGTGTGTGTGTGTGTATCTGGTGAGGTAACTCGAGAACCGGGGTACGTCGCGAAAATATTTTATACCCGATCTTAATAAATTTGCAACAGTATGGTCTTGGTCCGGAAATTTTTTTGAATTTTTTACCGCGTACCCCAGAAAAACCTGAAAAATTGACTTTTTGCCATTAAAATGATTTTTTGTCATCCAAAATCTTCGACCTCGCTTTTTTGAAATATTTTTTTGACATTTTTTCGAAGTATTTTTTTGAATTTTTTTTGATTTTTTTTTGAAATTTTTGGAAATTTTTTGAAATATTTTTGAAATATTTTTGACATTTTTTGAAATATTTTTGAAATTTTTTGAATTATTTTTAAAATTTTTTTTGAAATTTTTTTAAAATATATTTTGTAATATTATTTATATTTTTTGTATTTTAAAAAATATTATTTGAAATATTTTTTTATATTTTTCAACTATTCGTTGAAATATTATTATTTTAAGATATAATTAAAATATTATAATTATATAATAAATATATAAATATAAGATATAAATATTATACTTTTTAAAATATTTGTAGAACATTTATAAAAAATATATTTTGTAATATTTGGAAATATTTGTTGTATACTATGAATACAGAATCAGGAATAGCTATAATTAATAAATAATAGATAGGCAAACAATCAAAAATCGACCAACGCAGGGTGCGGTTTGGGTTTTCGATATTTATTAAGTAATATTTTGTAATATTAGTGTTGTATTTTTTTAAATATTATTTGAAATATTTTTGAAATATTTTTCCACTAATTTTTGAGATATTAATATTTGTATAAATTTGTTTGAATTTTAGCAACAATTTATGTTATTGTATATGAAAAGCAGAATCATGAATAGCCATAAATAATAAATAATAGATAGGTAAGCTATTAAACCACGAGTAAAGCAAAGTTGGGTACGGCAAGAAATTCCAAATCAGGAATAGTTATAATTAATAAATGATAGATAGGCAAATAATAAAAAACCGAGCAACGCCGATTTGGAACTGTTTGGGTTTTAGCAGTTAGGTATGTGCATCGTCGAAGCTTCTAGAACTGTAAGTAGGTATGTGTATATATCTTAAAAAAATCTTTTTACCGCTAACCCAGAAAAACCTAAAAAATTGACTTTTTGCCATTAAAATGATTTTTTGTCATCTAAAATCTTCGGCGTCGCTTTTTTGAAAGATTTTTTTTACATTTTTTTCAAAGTATTTTTTTAAAATTTTTTTGAATTTTTTTTTGAAATTTGTTGAAATTTTTTTTTAAAATTTTGAAATATTTTTGAAATTTTTTGAAATATTTTTGAAATTTTTTGAAATATTTTTGAAATTTTTTGAAATAATTTTAAACATTTTTTTGAAATATTTTTAAACATTTTTGTGGACATTTTTTTGAAATTTTTTTAAAATATATTTTGTAATATTATCTATATTTTTTGTTTTATTTTTAAAAATATTTTAAAAAATTTGAAATATTTTTTTATATTTTTCAACTAATCGTTATTATATTATTTAAAGATATAATTAAAATATTATAATTATATAATAAAGATATAAATATTATAAGATATAAATATTATACTTTTTAAAATATTTGTAGAACATTTATAGAAAATATTTTTGTAATATTTGGAAATATTTATTATATACTAACAATACAGAATCAGGAATAGCTATAATTAATAAATAATAGATAGGCAACAACAATCAAAAATCAAAAATCGAACAACGCAGGGTGCGGTTTGGGTTTTCTGAATTTTGTAAGTAATATTTTGTAATATTGGAAATATGTGTTGTATTTTTTTTAATATTTTTTGAAATATTCTTGAAATATTTTTCCACTAATTTTTGAGATATTAAAAACGAATATTTGTCTAAATTTGTTTGAATTTTTTTATGAAAAATTTATGTTATTGTACATGAAAAGCAGAATCATATAGCCATAATTAATAAATAATAGATTGGCAAACTATCAAACAACGAGTAAAGTAGAGTTGGATACGGCAAATAATTCCAAATCAGGAATAGTTATAAATTAATAAATGATAGATAGGAAAATAATTTAAAAAAACCGAGCAACTCCGATTTGGAACGGTGTGGGTTTAGGTTTTCAACATATTTTGGAATATTTGAAATATCTGTTTTATTTTTTGAAATATTTTTTCACTAATTTTTTAAATATTAAAAAAAATATGTTTCTACATTTGTTTGTATTTTAGATAAACTTTATTTAATTGTATATACTAGAAATGTAGGATCAGGAACAGCTCTAATTAATAAATTGTAAATAGGAAAACAATCAAAAACCGATAAATGTACTGTTTGTATTTGGATTTAGGTTTGAGTTTTCGACATTTTTTTAAAAATTATTTTGTAATATTTTAAATATTTGTTGTATTTTTTAGCAATTATATATTTTAGCATAATCAGGAATAGCTATAATCAATAATAATAAATAGTCAAACAATCAAAAACCTAGCAAAGCCTGGTATACTAGCCTAGGTTACTAATATATTGAAATATTTTTTATATTTAAAAAAATATTTATTGACACTTTTTTAAAATATATTTTATAATATTTTAAATTATTTTTTCTATTTTTACAAATATTTTATGAATAAATCTTAAAAAGAACAACGCTAGATCTACATCGGATACAGTTAGAATTATTGAATATTAGTTAGAAACAAAATTAAAATAAGTAGATAGCATAATAAGTGCAGAGATTCCAAATATAGAAGATTAACAACTATACAATACTGTAAAGAATAATATGATTCACGGTCCTTGTGGATATTTAAATATAAAATCTCCTTGCATGAGTAATGGAAAATGTTCAAAGAATTTCCCTAATAATTTTATAGGAGAAACACAAACTGATAGAGATGGTTATCCATTGTATAGAAGAAGGGATGCAAATAATGGCGGAAAAATTGTGACTAAAATGATACACGGAAAAGAAATACAAATAGATAATAGATGGGTTGTACCTTATTGCCCATTATTATCTAAAATATTTAATGCACATATCAATGTTGAAATGTGCAATTCCGTAAAATCATTAAATATATTTGCAAATACATTCATAAAGGTTCAGATATGGCGATAGTTGAATTAGAAGAAACTGATAAATGAGATGAGATAAAAAGATATCAGATAGCTAGATATATAAGTAGTAACGAGGCAATATGGAGAATACTAGATTTTCAAATACATCAAAGATACCCGGCCATTATTCAATTAGTGATTCATTTAGAGAATGGGCAAAGGATTTATTTTACCGAGAGTAATGTTAGGGAAAGGATTAATATACCTCCGAAGACAATGCTTAAATCTTTCTTCGATTTATGCGGGATTGATAATTTTGCGAAGACTTTATTATATCAAGATATCCCGCAATATTATACTTGGCAAGTAGGAAATAGAATATGGAAAAGGAGATTACAAGGGGATCGAATTAGTGAAGGGATATTTAAATCATCTACCATTGGAAGATTATATACGGTACATCAGAAGAATCTGGAATGCTTCTATCTTCGGCTATTATTAACTAATGTGAAAGGACCAGTATCATTCGAAGATATTAGAACAGTTAATGGGGTAATATGTAATACATATAAGAAGGCATGTGCAATGTTAGATCTATTAGAAGATGATGAACACTGGGATAATACATTAAAAGAAGCATCTATATCTAGATCTCCTAGGAAAATAAGAGAACTATTCGCAATGATGATTTGTCACTGCGAAATAACAGATATACCATCATTATGGTTGAATAATAGAGAATGCATGAACGAAGATATTTTGTTGGAATATAGAAGAAATAATACCGAAGAAGTAATTGAGTATAATGAAGAAATATTTCTTGCACGCGTGCAAGGAATAGTTAAAAGAATGGGAGGAGATTCCTTACAGAAATATGGATTTGTAAATATTGAAATGGTATCCTCTATACCAAATGAACATAACTATGATAGGATTCTCCAAATAGATGAGAATAAATTAAATTATGAACAAAGAATAGTATACAATAATATATTGCAGAGTGTTATTAATGAAGAAGGGAAATTATTCTTTTTAGATGCTCCAGCTGGAACTGGTAAAACTTTCTTAATAAATTTATTATTAGCTAAGAATAAAATGTCTCGAACAGAGCAGTTGGCTGTGGCATCATCGGGTATCGCAGCTACATTACTACTAAATGGAAGAACTGCACATTCTACATTTAAAATTCCTATAAAAATAAATGAAAATTCAATTTGTAGCATAACGAGAAATTCAAAAGAGGCAGAACAATTCAGAAACTGTAAATTCATTGTATGGGATGAGTGCACAATGGCACATAAATATGCTCTTGAGGCAGTAGATAGAATGTTAAGAGATATAGTAAATGATAGAAAACCAATGGGAGGAATAACATTATTACTAAGTAGAGACTTCAGACAAATTTTACCTGTAGTACGAAGAGGAACTAAAGCTGATCATATAAATGCCTGCCTAAAAACATCAATATTATGGAAATACATAGAAAAATTGACTTTAAAAAAAAACATGCGAGTATATTTATCAAAAAATAGAGACACAGGGTCGTTTGAACAAAATCTATTAGATATTGGAAATGGGGTATTAAAGAAAAATGAAAATATGGATATAATTCCATGTGGAATCATAGTAAAAAATCATAATGAATTGATATCAAAAATATATGAAAATTTATTAGAAAAATATTTAGATGAAGATTGGCTTAGCGAAAGATGTATACTTGCCCCCAAAAATAATAATGTATGTAATATTAATAAACGTTTATTGAATTTATTTCCTGGAGATCCAAAATTATATATGTCAATCGATAGAGTAGTGAAAGAAGATGAAGTTGTTGATTACCCAATAGAATTCCTGAACTCTATTAATCTTCCAGGATTACCAGATCATATGATAGAATTGAAGGTTGGCGTTCCAATTATTCTACTTAGAAATTTAGATCCACCAAGACTTTGTAATGGGTCCAGACTTTTAGTGACCAATCTTAAAAACCATATTATAGAAGCAAGAATATTGACAGGGGAATATAAAGGAGAACAAGTTATGATTCCTAAAATTCCACTAATACCTTCCGATTACCCTTTTAACTTCAAACGACTACAATTCCCTATAAGACTATGTGCTTTTCCATGACTATAAACAAATCTCAAGGACAGTCTTTTAAAGTAGTAGGATTAGATCTGGAAACAGAGTGTTTTTCCCACGGTCAATTATATGTCGGATGTTCAAGGGCCAGAGATGAAAATCAACTGTATATTCTTGCCAATAATGGAATGACTAGGAATGTGGTATACAAGGAAGTATTATAAAATATACTATATATATACAAAAATAGATATTACTTTATTGAAATTATTACATACATTATTATACAAGTGAATCAGAGTTCGGACCAGCTAGATATATCACACATGAAATTTTAGGTTGCAATTCCAGTAAAACCTACTTTAAGGCTGCGGTTTTATTAATATTTATTTCCAATATCATTTTACGTTAATTATCGAGTGGGTCTATTAAAATTAAATTTCAAAATTAAAATTAAAACTGTCTCATTACATTTATAAAATATTTGATTGGCTGTAGTTTTTTCACAATCTTTCATAATAGTTGATAAATATTTAAACATATATATTACATATATATATTATATAAATTATAATTATTTTTTAATATTACGAGAATACAAAGTGGCAAATTAATGTACTTTTAACATAAAATATAGTATATTTATCATAAATTAGAGATACAGAATGGTTTAAAAATAAAATTGATATTGGAAATTATGTATTAAAAACAATATAAAATATGGATATAATTCAATGTTGAATCATAGTAAAAATTAATTAATAGTGAGTAAAAATCCACTTTATATACGATACCTTGACGTGGTTAAGTGGCTTATATTGATCCAAATTCGTATACAACTTTTTAATATAGAACTCTAGGTTTACTCGCATTTTTTTTCTCAAAAATTAAATATTTATATTAGATAAATATTTATGTTAAAAAAATCAAAAATCGCGAAATTTCGAGTCAATTACAGCTATAGTTAGTAAATAATGAAAAATCAAAAACCGAGTAATGCCGTGTAAGCAATGCAAAATCAGGAATAACTATAATTAATAAATAATAGATAGGAAAATAATCAAAACCGAGCAACGCCGGGTCGGGTACGGCTAGTTAATATATATAATAAACTATTTAAAAATAAATTCTATTTAAGCCAATACAAACGTAATACGAGATTATATAGTATTGTTATTACATATATACGTTTACATATATATATATATATATATATATAACTATTGTAGGTAACAACAATATTATATTGTTGGATTTATAAGAACAATTGTGTATATATATATATATATATATATATATATATTATCGCATGATAATGTATTAAACATAACTTACTGATGGCTGGCTAGCGTGCCGCAGTTTTCACTCTTCCGATCTTCGCTCTAATGCACGATTCACGTATGATTTAGCTTCTCGAGTTAGCTCCATACCTTAGAGAATGAATCTCCCTCCGCTGGAAACTTGCGTTCCAGTCTCCTTATCGATTCATCCTCTGAAGAGGAACTAGATTCTTCATCGTGACCTTCACCCTCGGGTACATCTTCATATGAAGAAGAAGAACCGGTTGCGGATGATTCTGAAGATGACGAGAAAGATGTTGAACAGATTTGTTAGTGATGCTGATTTTGAGATAATATCCTCTTCCCTACATATCAACTTCGCACTTCATATCTATAGATGTATTTCATTATATATCATCACCTCATTCAATATTGAAGTCACCTCTAACTAGTATTCTATTCTGAAGGTCATTCTATAATTTGAAGCTTTCCATTACCGAGTAGCATAAGTTGGGTATTACATGGTAGATTATCTTGTTAATAGTATGCAAATCCCTATAGACAGTTGGATTACTTTATTCCTAAATTAATTAACTTCAATTGAATGCTTTATATATGTAAAATTAAATAGTAACTATATAATCCAAAATTATTATATAATATATTTATGAAATATATACATATGACATTCAATTGAAATTTATTGAAAAAATATATATATATATATATATACAACAATTGTAATGAAGTATCTACAATTAAAACATTATTCAATTATTTATATATATACATAAATATGATTCATACATTTATATATATATATATATATAATACAAAATAGAGTATTATATATAAAAATGTATGAATCATAATGTATGAATAATAAGTTATATCAGTCAATGGAAATATGTATCCATACCAATTGAAATGTTCCTGATATGAGTGTTTAGTTTGCATCACGTGATACAGGTGTAGGGGTTATAGTTCTTGGTATTGTTGTTGTTTAGTCGAATACTGGTAATTTGGAGGCATTTGTTGCTGATGTACATGTTCCCATGATACAGGTCTACTAGTGGTACTACCAGAGGTTCCCTCCTTATTCTGTTTCGATGTTATCACGTGACTCTTTTGTTATCTTCTGTGGATTGTTATTTTTAATTTAGTCAGCTGATAAAGTGTCGTATATATATTTACATATTTATAATAAACAACGTCTAATACATAATAGTAATACTTTTTATTATATTAATATATATTATAATAATTGGGGTATATATTATAATAAATATTATTATCATATATAGGGGAATTATATTATAGTAATTATTATTATCATGGATATGGGTTATATATTATAATAATTATTATTATATATATGGGGTATATATTATAGTAATTATTATTATTATATATAGGAGATATATATTATAATAATTATTATTATTTATTGGGATTTTTATTTGTGAAGCAATAAATATATGTATGTATAATCAAATATTTGAATATAATTATTTTTCTAAATGGCTTCACAATACAATTTTTATTTTTTTTATTGTTATAAAAAATAGAATATATATATATATATATATATATATATATATATTCTATTTGTTATTATTATTAGTACCGGTAATATAAAAGTAAAACCAAATTCAGTGAATTTTTGATAAATCAGATATCCGAGTATACTATAGTCGTACAAAATGTCAAGGTCACTTGCTATAATGTATTTAACATGGGATGAGTCATACATGTATCGGGATCAACACTAATTAAATAAGCCAGACATATAGGACATTGACACATGTCCTTATTTTTAGTACACGAGAGATTTTATTTGTCTTCAATCTTGTAATATCTCAAATTTCAAATTTGTTGAATTATTTGTCTATCAAATATCTTTAAAATTTATGATTTCTTAATTTCTTGATTCCAATATTTAATAAATTATTCATGATACAATTAAAAAAAATATGTATATAATATTGACTATTTAGTCTACTATAAGTTATATTTAAATTAATATGATATATATATATATATATAGTATATATATATACATTGTTTATAGTACGAGTATGATATAATGCTATTCGTATACCGTAAAGTGTTTATTGTAATGATATTCTATAGAATATATAAATATATAAGACATTTATAAGAATATATAAATATAAAAATTGTATTATAATATACATATATTCATAATAAACATTCAATTTACTTAGCATATATGCATTTATATAGCCTATAGGCTAAGTAAACTGAATGCTTGTATCGTTAATTGTTGTGTATAAGTTGCGTTAGATATGTTGTAAATATAAGCTGTATGAAGTTATACCCTATGTATATATATATATATAGATATATATATGTATATATATATGTATATTATATATATGTATATATATTATATTTTTATTATATAATATATATATAATTAATAATCAAATAATAAATTAATTAATTAGTATTTATTATAATTTATATAGCATCATTAAGAGTATTACAAATAGTAATATTATGACCCCTGCCGCTAGAGTTATTTGGTTCATTTTCTACAATAAGATTACATTTAATTAATAATTATATTACCAGTTAATTACAATATTATATATATATATACTATATACTATTAATATACTGGTATATATGTTTGTTTATTTTAATATTAAATATACACTAATGTATTCCAATATTATTATTTGATAAATTTATTCTTTTGATATATATGAATTTCCTGATTAAATTTCAATCAACTTTATTAAATATAATAATGTATACGTTATATATATATATATATATAACTACAGTTATTAATATGTAATATGTACGATATACATACATTTTATATGTATAAGATCTACATATATATATATATATATATATATAAATAAAACTCCCTATAAGATGACATGTTATTTAATACATATTACTACGAATATCAATAACTATATTCGGGTGTATTTTATATGTATAATGTCAGTTAACACCCGAGTAATCGACACACATAAGTAGCATTAGTTGTATTACTATATTAGGTGTACATATACGTATACCTATATAACTACAGGTATACCTATATATTACATAATACATGTTACTTAATATATTCATTAGACATATCGGTAAGCTATCTCGCTAAGTCGACATCGATATTCCGTCACTCGATGTCAAATTATCGGGAGACTACTATATATATACACCGTTAATTATAATTATATATAGTATATATAAAGATTTTCCAAAGGATATATCCTTCACAATATCTTTGGTATATATATACAGTGTATATTAAACACTATAGTATACTTATACTATATGTTTACTTTAATTATTATATATAATATTAATATAGTATATTAATAATTATTATGTTAACATTCTAATCAGATATTGGCCCATATTGGCCTTGCCAACCCGAGACCTTCGGTTTTGTTACCTCTCCTGTTTGACAACTTGCACTGTCGGATACTATATATTGCTTCAACGGCTCGTATAATCCAATGTTTTATTTTATTTTACTTCTCCGTTTATTTCTTGTTTTTTTGTATTGTGTCGTTTTGTCTCACATTTATATATTTTATTTATATATGTTATATAATTACATGTTTATATATAATTATAAATTTCAGTAATTCAATAAACTTTTGATCTATCTATATACAAGTAAAACATTAATCAATTATATATATATATATATATATATATATATATATATATATATATATAAATAGTATTATATATATTTATAAATATGAATAACAAGTTATTCATATTTATCATTACATTACTAACAGTTTATGTAGGTTCAGTTCGAACAGTTCATCCTATAGGATATATATATATATAATTTTTTGATATCTCTAATAGTTACTGAGATACGAAAGGGGGTCGGTAATCGGATACTTTCCCGTATTTTTATTAAAACCTTATGTTGTATATTCAAATGGTTGTTCTCGTCATTTAGATTGGCTAAACTCTCTTTTAATACCTAATGAAATAAATATTAGTAAATTTACAAAGATAATGAGGAGATGAACGAGGTAGGCATAATAATTGAAATGTGTATTGTGTAATAAGAATATATATATATATATATATATATATTACACATTATATATATTATGATTATATGTATATATCTATATATAAAAAAAAAATATATGTATATATATATATATATTACTATTACACAATAAAAATGTCAATTAGTATGCCTACCTCGTTCATATCCTCCACTATCTTCTCACATTTTCTCGAAGAACAGAGTTGTTCTATTATATACTATATTATTATATTACATTAAATTATTATATATATATATTGCAAATAGATTTTTTATACTATCTAATATATTTAATTATGTTACATTGTAACTATATTTATTTAAATAACCGCATTTTCATCTATATGTATCATCCATAAACTTAAATGTAATGCTTTATATACAGTTCAATAATAACAGTATAATTTACAAATATTATTACAAGTAAGAATTATTTAATATATTTATAAAGTATATATGACGTTAAATTAAATGTTATGATATATATATATATATATATATATATATATATATAGGTATATATGTATATATATATAGGTATATATGTATATATACCTATATATATATATATAGGTATATATGTATATATATATATATATATATATATATATTATTCGTGTATGTATTACCAGTAGTATGTGTACGATTTCTCAAAGTAGATTTCTCTGCGCATGTTTAAGTTCTTTTAGATTATACAACAGTGACATACGAGCTGAATAACTTGGGTTGTGATTTGTGTATCATGAAGAGTTGAACACATGTACAGACTAAAGCTATATCTACACAACCTATCAGCTTACTGTACAACTGTCTATCTGTCCAACTGTCCCGTAACGCTGCACTGTACACCCACTTACCTGGTGTTGTGTAATATTACATAATCATATACTTATACTATTATGTATCGGTAAACGAAATAGTTGATATACGTTATATAGTTTATATCAGTTATATGCACGTGATTAAATATATTGATGAGATCATTAAAATAGTATAATATTATAAGTAATACTATATTATATAATATAAGATCAAATTACATATATGTAGGATGTTTAGAATATATGTTTACATATACCCACATATATGTACCACTAATAGTTATTAACATAGTCATAGATATATTATTTAATTTACGTGAACACATTTATAAATCAATATAATATAACATATCAATAAGTATATTATTGTAAGTGACATTCAGACTTACATACCGAGTACGGTCATCGATTATTATATATGTCAACCTATAAATCCTAACCAATGAGAATACACCATAAATGTATTTAATGACGAACACCTACAAGGCATACCTTAATTACCTAGCGAGTGTTACATGTACTGCTATAGGTGCACTTGTGTACTAGGTATACATACACACGTGTATTGGTGCACCATGGTTCACATAGCACCTCAAAGTAAGATAGCGAAACATTAGTTAAATAACATCTATTATACTCTAATAATTATATGTAGGTTTCAACGCTATACGGTTTCACGTGTATATAAGTAGTTGTAACTTACGAACAATGAAAACGTAAGATAAATACATGTGTATTGTGTAGTTTAAAGCATAGACATAGTATGGAAAATGATGTAAACAAGAGGATGATTGGAACATAACGATATATGAGGACGGCCTATAGCTAGGGACGCTGCAACAGAGGGGACCGGGGGTATATGTCCCCCCCCACTTTAAAATCTATGGGAACCTCCTATGTATTGGTCCCCCCCCCCACTTTTACCACAACATTTATTTTGATTGGTTGGTCCCCCCTACATACAAAATCGTTCCAGCGCCCCTACCTATAGCAAATAAAAATAAATTATCTGGAGAAACAATCTAAGCGAGTCATATCTAGTCAGACGCATAGACTTTAGAAGTATGATTCAAATACAATTATAATGTACATGAACAGACGATATTATACTAAATGAGTATTTAATCACGTGACTTTGTAATGGGTTGAATTGTTTGTCTGTAGTGTTTGCAATAATCTTGGTCAATAATACTACATAATGAGATTACGATAAATGTAAGTTATTAGTATCTATAGATACTAGATTCATATATGAATTATCCATTATTAATATATTTAATAAATAAGTAATACATTGATACATATTTATATATATATATATATATATATATATATATATTTAAATATAAGAATTATATAATATATATACATATAACTTGCATTATTTCATTGTAGCGCTGCCAACTAATATTACTACTAAAGCTTAAGATACTGCCATTATAAGCTTATGTGATACATACCATGTGTAACTCTCAACAATATATGGTTAATGATTCTTAATATTGATATACACGGATGATGTGTGATGTGTGTTTAGGATAACAGCTTACATGTACAGGAAGTGCAGCGTATTGGATTTTTATTACCTATTCATGTGTATAAACCGATATATATTATGTAACATGATGTTTCTTGCCAATAAACTTTACTATAGCGTAATTATTAAACGCTAACAATATATTGTTGTCCTTTATTAATTGTCATACTTATTGTTCTTTACAGAAATATGCATATCTAAAATACTATAGTATACTATAGTATACTAGTTCCATAGAATTCAAATAGGTAGTATTTCTTATCAACGTACACTGTACGACAGTGTGCGTCATACAGATAATGTAAATAAATATATGATATAGTATAAGAGTATATGTTCTAGATTATATAATTGTATTGTAATATAATAATTTGTCTGTTAAAGTCACTTTCAGATCCCGAATGTGAAAGGAGTTTACGTGCCTATGTCAGTATACTGTAGCCAGTTTGAGAGGAAAGGGGGTTACCATGGTAACTAATGACTCGTATAACAATACGTTACTAGATACATGTGTAATGGAGTGGTAGATCACATACAGCGAGGACTACGGACTGGTGAAAATGGCGGATACTAGTCACTCCTGCTGGGAAACCTCCTACAACATTAGCAGAGGTTATAGGCAGTATTGAATTATTGATTTTATTTAAGTAAATATTTAGTCGAAAGTATAAAGATACAATATTTACTAACGAAACGTACTTTATTGAAATAAACTAAAAATAATAATACGATATTAACAAAATACTAAATCTTAAACGTTTTACAGTTGTTGGAATATTATTACAAGGCGTATGGATGTCAATATTTAGGAGAATATGATGACCCATAATGATGAATACAAATAGAAAGTTGAAGGAGTAGAATAATAACAAGATGAAGATACTTAAGAATAATATTTAACTATATAAATAATCTATTTTCATGTATATACATATTTGAAATACTCGTTATTTAATTGATATTATTTATATATATATATATATATATATATATATATATATATAGAACCTATGCATAGTAGGTCAACACCAAATAAATTCTCTCGCCTTCTATTCATTCTCTTATAATTAGTAAACATACCCACTTATATATGTAGGTATACCTATAGGCATACCTACTAGGATTAATATAATATATTCACCCAACACTTACCTTATCTTTTGTTACAGTTATTCGAGGTCACTTTACCGCGGTACATATATAAGTATAACCCTCTTGAGAATATTAACTCATTGATTAATTGCAGAACATCATACAAATAGATTTAGAAATAAATTACACTTCCGCGAAATCGTATAAGTGTATTTTATTATTTTTACTTATTTGGTAATTAATTGTCATCATCTTAATATTTATTATCCTCTTAACTTTATCAATTCATGCCATCAAGACATCATTATTTGTCTTCCTTCATTCTGATTCGTCGTACTTTCCTTTTCATATCTGCAGTGTGTAACTATTTCTGTATAACTATTAACATAATGGTATGTATCTACGATAAAATTGTGCTATATAGTAAATGTAACTGAATATGATGGTTGTTATGTTAGTTATTTATTCTAACTATCGAGTAATCGACCTGGATGCGGAAAAATGGCTATATTACGGGTTTATGCTCTATATATGATATATTAATTAAAACACGACTGGCTAGGTATATATTTATTTACAAGAGGAAGTTAAGTTGAATGTGTCAAGTGTCGTAGGTCATGATCAATGACTATAAATAACAACACAAAATCCCCCTTTGTTAGTAAAAGTTAAACTGTCTCGAGTAGCGACGTTGTCTCTTCGGATGTCTGTCAGGTTTCGCCGGACTGTCGAGTGTTGTTCGAAATCTGAACCAGGTATGAGTTTGGAGACGTATGTTTCTGGAGGATCGTTCCAGGGCTCCACGTGCTGGTTATGGGGTTTCTGATGAATATCTTCTGTCCGTCGTTAAGGTATGGAGTATTTCTTCATGTTGTTGTGTTATATGTCTTGGCTGCTTTCATTTGGCTATCGTTGAGTAGTTGATCTTGAGTGGTATTTCTATATTCTTTATGTTTCGGGAGTATAGTCTTGATGATTCTGCTGTAGAGTAATTCGGCTGGGGAAGGGTGGTTCTTTTCTAATGGTGTGGCTCTCCAAAGTAATAGTGCTTTTTCTGGGTCATCGGTTTTCGTTAAGATTCTCTTTACGGTCTGGATGTGTCGCTCGATGAATCCATTGCTTTGTGGATAGTGCGGTGAACTTGTATTATGGTGTAACTCCCAGCTTTTGGAGAATTGACTGAAAGATGCTGCTGAGAATTGTGGTCCATTGTCCGTGTGTAGGTGTCTCGGGATACCGTGTTTCGAAAATATCTCCTTTAATGTGTGGATGATGCTCTGGCTATATGTGCTTCTTAGCTTCCTTATAATTGGTAACTTGGTGTATATGTCTGCAACCAGTAGGTATTGTTCTTTATTGAATTCGAACAGGTCGGCTGCCACCGCATCCCATGGTTCTCGTGGTAGTTTTCTATTTACACATACTACAGGGCTTTGTCTTCTTTGGTGCGTTTGGCACTCGCTGCATTTTTCCGTGAGGTATTGAATGTCTTTGTTCATTTTCGGCCAATAGACGCATGTCTTTGCAAGTAGATTGGTTTTGACAATTCAGAGGTGTGGAATGTGTAGGTCTTTAAGTATGTTGGACCGTAGGGATGTCGGTATTAGTATTTGGTTTCCTTTAATGACCATATTGTTTTCATAGGTCAGCTCGTCTCTGTAGGGCCAGAATTATCGTAGGTTCTGAGGCAGTGTTCTCCTCTCTGTTGGCCATCCGTTCTTGATGATAGTGCATAAATCTTGAAGTTGTTTCTCGTCTTTGGTTTCATTCTTAATTAGGGCCAATCTAGGCTCGTTGAAGCGGGTATAGGATATCTGTTTATCGAACAGTATCTCATTGTTTTCTGGCAGCGGCTGTCTGGAGAGCGTATCTGGTAGGGGTATGTTTTTCCCGGGGACGTATTCTATGTTGATGTCTTATGATTGTAGACTGAGAAGCATTCTTTGGAGTCTTGAGGGGGTTTTTGCTATATTATTCAGGATAATCATGTATAGTAGCTTATGATCAGATTGTATTGTGCAGTGTTTCCAATATATATGTATACGTGTGGAAACGAGTACAGCCGTATACCACAGCGAGCATTTCGCTTTGATATTTGCGTATCTCTGCTCGCATTCAGTAAGTGATTTTGATGCGTATTCTACTGATTTTCCGGACTGCATCACTACAGCTCCAAGACCTCTTGAGTCTACTTGAATTACAATGTCTATAGCGGGGTCGAAGTATGTTAGCTAGCTATCTCTGCAGATTAGATCTTTGATATCGTTGAATTTCTTTTCATGAGAGGGTGTCCAGGTGAAGTCGGTATCTTTTTGATCAGGTCTCGTAGTGGTGCTTGTGCGTCGATAGGTTTGGTACAAAGGGACTCATGTACGTAGCTATGCCAAACAATTATTGAAGCTGGGTCTTGTTCGTTGGAGGTTTGATGTATTGAATCGCTTTTATTCTTTCTGGATCTGGCTGCGCTCCTTCTTCGTTGAAGATGAGACCGAAGAAGTGTATATATTTTTGCTTAATCTTACATTTCTCTTTGTTGAATATAAGTCCTCCAGCTTGTGCCCGTTTCATTAGGCGATGGAGGTTTGAGTCGTGTTCTTCTTCGGTTTTCCCGAAAACAGCAATGTCGTCTTCTATGCCGAGCGTTCCGGGCAGTTCTCAATAATCATATCCATCTTCAGCTGGAACATATCCTGGCTGAAGATGGATGGTAGTCTATTGAATCGGTATTTTCCGTGCGGGCTGTTGAATGTTGTTTTCAAGCTAGATTCGTGGTCGATGTTAACTGCCCAATATTCTTGTCGTGCGTCTAATTTGCTAAATATCTTTGCACCTATAAGTTTATAAGATATGCCTTCTATAGTCTTCGTCGGGTAATGGGGTCTTTTTATGGCCTTGTTTAGGTATCGTGGGTCAAGGCAGATTCTGGGTTTTCCGGACTGCTTGCGTGCATAGACTAGACTTGAAACCCAGTCGGTAGGCTCCGTGACCTTCTCGATTACTCCCGCTCGCTCCAGTTGGTCAAGTTCTTCTTTGATTTCACGTATAATTAATATCGGCGTTCTTCTAGGGGCGTGTACCACGGGTGGTATCGTCGGGTCGGTTACAATATGGTATGTACCTTCGAAGTTTCCGATGCCTTCGAAACTGTCTAGATACAATTTTGTGAGATCGCTTATTGTCTTGATGATCTCCGTCTTTATTTGGTTTATCGTGATGATCTTCATCTGGTTTTTCGATGGTAGTCCCAATATTATAGGGCTAGGGGTCTCTGCTACGAAGAATGTTGTTCGCGTTGTATAATCATTTAGCGTGATGTATAGGTCGATCGTTCCGTAGTGCTTCATCGATTCTCCATTGTAGACGGTTAACGTTGTTAGACTTCGTTTTAAGTGGCCAAGGGTTGGTCGTGGGCCCGTGCAGTGTTCGGGGTACATACGGAGGTACGTGCGTAATGGAAGTATGTTTCCTTCCGCTCCCGTATCTACCTTCACCGTCATGGTGGCGAGTTGGCCTCTCAACGTGAAGTAGAGATCGGCGGTCAGATCATTGTTGGAGTCGGTTCGTATCTCGTTGAACTTTAGTTCATCGAACTTGTGGTCATGAGTTCGCTGATGACCTGTTGGGTTAGAATATTGGGCAGAAATAGGTCTCAATTTCTTGCGATACATAGCCCATTGCCCAATTTTATGGCAAAATCGACATTCGGAATGTGCGGCGGGGCAAGAGGTACCCACATATTTTATGCCGCAATATTTACAAGTTACTTTGTGGTACGATTTGTTATCGAGGTAATTATTAGGTTGATTATTTTTCCGATAGTCGGGTTTAGATTTATAACTTGCGCTTTTGGCTAACGTGGTATACGGGTGTGTCGATAGTGCTCGTCTTGAATTCTTTGAGTTCTTGTTGCAGTGCCTCGTACGTTCTTGCGATCTTCATGGCCTTGTCTAGCGTTAAGGTGTCATATTTGCTAAACATGTCTTCCCGCACCTTGTCGTGGGCTCCTCCCCTGATTATTTGCTCAATTAGTCGCGTATTTATCTCGGTTTCATCACGGAATTTGCATTTCTTCGCTTAAAGCATGCATTTAGTCATGAATTCGTCTACTAGTTCATCTTTCGCTTGTTTCATTTTTTCGAGTTGTAGTCTGGCCAGTCTGTAGTTAGATCTTGGCTCTAGGACCTCGCTCAGGTGGTCCTAAAATTCGAGTAAAGTTTTTGTTTAGTTGTTCCATGTATTATATATGCTAATATCTTCTTCGCCGATCCATATGAGGACGTACGACGTACGTCATCCTATCTTCGGTTTTCAATTTGGATAATGGACCTTTGAATATTAGTGTCATATATTGTATGAATATCATTAGCTCGTGGGGTAGGTCTCCTGACCATACCATGCTCGGGGTCCTGATTCCGTCCATAATTATTTCAAAATTTATAAATTATATAGTTTTGCTATATAGCTTGAGAATTAATGTAGGTGGCAAAGAGTTCCACATACAAATAATTAGAAAATATACATTGTACTTTTGTAAGTATCATATAAATTGACAAACAAAATAATCAGTTTTTAGCAGACTTTCGGAGTATTTGATAATACACATAGATATAATATAGTAAACATAATAATATCTATACGTACGAAGCATTAATAGAAAACTCGATAGGTCACTAAATGAGGAGTGGATAGTATGGTCAAGATAATGAAGTATATATAGTATGTTAAGAATGCACGTGCACGTTGTTAGTGATAAAGAGATATATTTACTATTTGTCGTCCTCCATCCATCCGTATTGGTTTATGTGTATTTATATATGTTTATATATACTAATATTCCAGAGTGTTTTTTTTAAGTATCTAGTCTAGTATATTAGATATATATATATATATATATATATAAGTCCGTAAGTATGATTTGGGGAGTTAACGTGGTGAGTTAAATTTAATTCGTTATATAGTCGATTAAAGTATTAGTGGTGTAATTTGTCAGATTCATATTAAAATTGTAATCTTCTAGAAATACCAGTATGTCATTTCTATGTTCGTATATAAAGTTTGTAAATTTAAAGCTAAGTTAAGTGGTCACTTAACTGGTTGTATGTAGACTAGAAGGCCCCGAATTATATTATTTTTTATTTTTACTTTAGTAAAAAGCAAGTCGCAGTTTGATGTACAAATCTCGGTTCTGATGAATAATTAACATATTATTTTATACCAACAAAGCCATTCCTACTCCATTTCTAACATCTGACACTACAATTGTATAAATAGTATCAAAGGTTTTAAGCCTAGTAGGAATGACAATGGATACTTTTTTTTAGTAAAGATTCAGTAATTGTAATGATCGAAAAACGAGATAACTTAATAATAATTTCAATGTATGCAGTTATGGGTAGGAATTTATTAAAGTTAGATATAAGTGATGTATAATGTTGTTAAGTAAATAATATTCATGAAGGTTAGTTCATCCTTATTGTTAATATAGTTTAATAATAAAGTTTTCCAATAAATAAATAATTAATTTTGAATAATAGTGGTGTTATTTTCCAGTTAACCTTAAAAGTGTGTATTATTAGTCTAAGTTCATATATATATATATATATATATATATATATATGTTAGTTTTAATTGTATAAGTATAAATTTATTGTCCTCGTATCCTATCAGATTATTGATAGCTATGTAGGAAAATTCCGATCTAGTCAGTATATTTCGGTGATGGGTTGAGTGAAATAAATGATTTTTTAGTATAAAGAGTAGTACATGATATAAAACAGTAGGTTAACTATTTTTAAAACTGACTTTAAATATTGAAAAGGGAAATATTAAAATTAGAAATTAATGTATTTATATAGTTTAGAATGTGATTATATTTAGTAATATTTTCAATAGTAGAGGTACAATTATCATTATCAGTAGAGGTATTCAACCTTATTTATGCATTAGTATGGTTACAAGTAGTTGTAATTACAGCTTATACATACGAAGTAGTGGATATTATTTATTATTATTAGAATTTGTTATCTTATAGTTATATTAGGATATAAGATATATAATGATATCCTACGCTAATTTGAATATTTGTTTTAGTGTTTTAATATTCCGTTTTTCGATATCGTTAATCTGGGTAATGTGTATGTCTAAGATTATCAGTATATGGTTTAATTTATTTTAAATGGTAATGATATTATGTGTTATACATGTAGTCGTTGTAGTATGACTAATATCTATGATCTGTGTAGTATTAGTAATTCGGCAGGTATGTAGGTACCTATATTATATTATATAAGACTATTACAAGTTGTGTAGGTACACTAGTAAACAAGTGTACACAACTCGCTCGTGATGCATCTTGTGTTGCCGATTGTGTGTAGACTATATAGTGTAGTATATATTATATAATATAATTATTTGATATAACTCCCCCCCCCCTCCACCGGTAAACACGAATAATGGACATATTCATTATTCGCATTATAATATGTATTTGTTTACGTTATATAGACCGTCACGCATCATTGTACATCAGCATCGGACTATATAACCGCTACAGTATCGCTGTTACGTCATTCAAATAATAGATGTAATATAGTATTGACTCTCTTTCTAAACATCTAACATGCACCATGGTGGCAGTTGTTTAAGTGATAAGTCCGACGTCATGTGATTTTCCAATAATGGACACCCGATACTATGCCCATATTAGCACCCTATCCTTTAAGTGGGCTACAGACGACAAGATTAAACGCTAACGATACGTGAATACAGATACCGTGTTATCATATGTATATCTCTCAGAACCAAATATAAATATGTATGTATTAATATGGATGGATGACGAGGATCAAAGGTTACACGACTACCCTAACCTAGATACAGATGACAAAACATCCTTGTCCAGCATATTCAGGCTCTAGTAGACATTTAATTCTAAGAAAAACCATTGGATTTTCTGAGATAAATGGTTTACAATACTGAAGGTTCCAGATGATTCAATAAACTCATACATCTCGATACAGTCAGAATATCACCAAGTTTAAATACACTGACGGTTATTACAAACTCGTAGTTCAAATCATATTTGATCTACGCGACGATACGCTTATAGGAAAACTCTTCGATGAAAATCGATAGACATGCATAGATGCATCAATATTTGTCTATCCCACGAATACCTATAGGTATTACTAGAGTAGATAACAGATGGCTATGTCGGACTGTACACATATGTG
This sequence comes from Osedax fenrisi, assembly GCA_964019155.1. Taxonomy (NCBI): domain Eukaryota; kingdom Metazoa; phylum Annelida; class Polychaeta; order Sabellida; family Siboglinidae; genus Osedax; species Osedax fenrisi. Next base: position 35,378,036 of record OZ025243.1, read on the forward strand.
ACAAGTCCACATAAGGTCACATCATAGATGTCCGAAGATCAAATCACTGTTGAAACTGCGGTAAGAATTATGACATCTGCCCTGCTAACCTTTAGTTCATGTTTGAGGTTGAATCAACGGGCCAAGCAGTGATTCAGGCATAGTACGACTTCAATCACCATACACGATCTAACAATGGTAATATAGGTTTTTATTATCTTAAAGATCGCTAATGAGCTCATAAAGTAAAATCTAAAGTTCACATTGGTGCGCAAGCAAATGTTTAACTTTACTATAAAGTTATTGTCATTAACTCGCTAAATAAAACAGTCAACTATCATCGTTCCATCCCGCGTTCTATTAGTTAATGGAAATATACATATTACTCTGATAGGCATGTCTACTATACAATATATACATAATTACACCACCTATAATATACCATTCTACGTCGCGCATACTAATAGTTTCCCGATAATTGATCTTCCTACTTGTAAGGAGTTCTAAAGTATCACTCGTTACTGAGAGATGTCATAGGTACCGCATATATCTACTTATATTAACTCTCTAAGAAAACATTACCCATATGTATTCTCAAGATTAGAATGATTCCTGGGAGAATAAAATACCATTACTGGACCCAGAAATACCATAATGCATCAGCCAATTATCAGAAGCTAAACATTAAATTTACCAACATTATATAATAACGAAGATAAACCTTCTAACTTAAAGGTTTTCAAGTTTAACATAAGCCAGAAAAAAGTCCGGTAAGATATGTACATGCTCCGAATCATCTAAACAAAGCTATTCGAAGACCCCACTATAACTCACGAAATATCGAAGAAGTCTACCATCTCCTCTGCAAAGTATTCTCGAAACTTGATGTTAGTTACGGATACTGGGCCGTAATGCTAGATGATGAAACCAGCCATATGACGACGTGTGAATCCCACTAAGGTTTGTATAGATTCAAAATAATAACATTCGTGTTGAATCTATCGCGAGATGTGTTCAGGAGCATATATAGATTACACGCCTCTCATCATTATAATCAATATTACCGATAGCATCATCTTTTAATTATATAATCCCATTATTACCTCATATTAGTGAATTATAATATCATATAAGATAATATAAGAAGAAAGATATACTTTATTTGATGGACACAATCACACAAATATATCTTAAAACCATTAAAGATGAAATTAATAAGAATAACACTTCTTGTATATTTAGATACTAACTTATATACCCCCATCCAAGTTGACTTGACATCGATGTTGAAATTCCCCAATGATCAATTATATACACAATTTTGTGAATATTTTATTATTAATTAATCATTTTTTTAACAGACATATTTGCAAATTGAAATCTCTTTATAATGCACCCCATATCTTACCATTTACTTCGAGACTAACAAATAGTTCATTACTACGAATACTATGATCTATAATATAATTATCATTGATATATTATCTTCACTAAATGATCCAATTCCTATATATATATATATATATATATATATATATATATATATATAGGTATACATAATAAACAAAATAGGCAAAAACTCTAATTTACATAAATATAATTGATGACTCATTTATAATGGTAACTATTTTTAATTTACTCAAACACTAAATAATTGCTCTCATAATAAAACGAATTAATCTTAAGCAACGATAACAAGCTACAAACTATTTAAACTAACCATCAAACTGGCTAAAAAATAATAATCTACTGTTAAACCACAATAAATCTAAACTTTTAAACAATAATTAGTGCCACAAATACTGAATTCCCTGAAATTTGTATTAACCAAAACAAAATTATTCACACCAATTCTATCAAATATATAAAAATCTCTTTTGATAACACAATTAATTGTATAAAATTATAATATTATTAATTTCATTACATCTACACATTTTATAATCATTACGTTTCTAATTAATAAAATATTTACAATGATTACAAATTTATTATTTAAATATTTAAAAAGTAAAACCAGAATATTATATTTTATCAAATAACAATAGTAGGAATGAATATTTTGAAAAGCAAAATACTTAAGCATATTTAACATTACATAACTAATATTTAGTATATACAATTCTTGAATACTTATTATAGTTGATGAAATACGAGAGTGTCGGTATTTGGAGTGGGGTCAGTAATTTGAGAACCCAATTTATCGATATAATCGAATATCAAGAATAAAATAAATATTAAATAAATTAAAATTAAAAAAATAGATAGCTTATGTTAAAATTTATCAACGACACCTTATATTTAAATAATAAAATATATTAATTGTATTGTTATTATTTCCATTATTTAAATAAGTTTATTAATTATTTAAATATATATAAATTATGCAATAGTAGACTTATTGAATACCCTGGTTAATGTATTTAACTAATGTACTTTTAAATCTGATATACACCAAGCAGAAATGTATCATATAATAAATAGTATGTATTAAATCATTTAATATTATATACTAGATTATGCTATTTATTAAAATACATTATTTGGTAATTTGTTATAATGGAAAACTAGATAATTATATAATCTTTGTATATATTACTTATAATATGATCTCATTAATAATGATTGTAGTAAATGCTAGTAGGCTTTATATGTATATAGTATATAATATATACTATATACCGATATCGGTCCACGTAAATCAATTATTTATTTATTATTATGCATTTTTATATACTATTTTTGCTTCATGTTTTTGTTTTGTTTCATTACCAATGTTATATCTCTCTATCTACATAATTGTACTCTTAAACATTGTATGTGTATTACCTTTGATTTTAATTATATAATTCCAAGTGATTGTGCTAAAGCATATGTTACACCATAAATATTGGCAAAATACTTAAAATAACATTATATGATAGCTTAAATAGAGTAAATTAAGTCAATAGTTTATAACATTTAGGGGTATTACCAAAATAATATTAACAAATTATAATGATCTCTCTATATAATATATTTACGAATTAAATTATATGAATTACTCATAAGACTTTTATTAGGAAAACCAAAGTATGATTAACATTCTAAATGAATACATAAAGAATAAAGTTCGGATACCATATACTAATATGTTTAACGTTCCAAAGATAAATCCAATTATAGTTAGAATGACATCTTATAGGTGGACTGTCTATGTATTATGTAATGGTATTCCCTTGGTATTAGACACTGCATTAGAATTAACAAGAAATTACGACTATATTTCTTTAATTTTTATATATTCTAAATATTTCTGATATTTTAATATAAATATATATATATATATATATAATTATTATGTTTCTATTATACAATATATCAATAATTAATAATAAACTAATAAATTAATTAATTAGTATTTATTATAATGTATATAACATTATTAAGAGTATTATAAATGCCGCTAGCATTATTAGGTTCATTTTCTACAATAAGATAACATTTAATTAATAATTATATTACCAGTTAATTACAATATTATATATATATATATTTATATTGCATATGATTTATATATATATATATATATATATATATATATATATATATTTATATTGCATATTATTCATATCTCTATTATGTGAGATACATTTAATTACATGCGCTTCCATTCTTAATGGAATGGCATGTAAATAGTAAATAAATATGTGATGATGAATGATGAAAATATTATTTATTATTACCCCTTTAGGGGACGTGAGGGGGGTTTGTTCTATATAATGTGGAACTCGCTATAATAGATAGTACTCCGTGAATATTGAATCTTAGTATTTATATTTTAGAATACTTATTAAAAAGTATATTAATCTAATAAACACCTATCTCGGATTTTTATATTATGATATCAAAATTATATATTATCAGTTATAATACTACTGGTAAATATCGGTGAAACATGGTAGGTGAGGGGTTTAAGGTCGATAGATCCGAATTTGTTAACAATTATCTATACACTATATATAATAAATAATACAATGTAACTTAAAATAACATATTCGAATATATATTATAATGATACGATAATATGTAATATACACATAATGTTAATTAATTATATATTATATATGCAACATGTTACCATTAATTCTATGCTATTTATTACAATAATATAGCAGAAATACACTGTTTACATAATCGATAATATTATTTAATATATTTAATTTTTATTAAATTTGTCTTAACTTATTTGGTAAGATTAACATTATACACAGTTCGTTAATGTCAAATATGTTCATATCTATTACCATGGTATTATATTGGCATCGATCAAAATCCCTTCAAGATATCGATCAAAACCCCAGCTTCGCATATTAAATTATTAATTAATGTTTTTGATTGATTTTTTTCATTTTATGTAGATTATTGTATATTTGAATATAATAACAAAAGTGTCAATAAAATATGATTAATTGCGTTGTCATTTAACATTAACTTTACGCTATATTTTACAATGATATAGAATAAAATGCACTCTTTACATATTAGATAATATTATTCAATATATTTAATTTTTATAACATTTTTCTTAAAATATTAGGTGACATTAACATAACACACAGTTAGTTAAATATTGTCATATCTATTACAGATGTGATTATATTGGTATTGACCAAAACACTCTTACGTCCCCTATAAAGTATGACACTCCTCGTAAGTGCACATAAATAAATAATAATAAAACACAATTATAAAAAAAGTAAAAACTAAATAAATAAAATGTAAGTAATAAGAATGAAATATAAAATATAATAATAATATAATGAAATTAGATAGAGGATATATATTACATTATATTAGTATTGAAGGAGGTGGGATATTGAATGGATATTATAGATGAAGAGATTGAATTCTTGATAGATGGGGTAATGTAGGCGATTGAGCTTTTCTAGAATGTAATGGGTGATTGCTGTGGGATTACGAGAGGTATACTAGAAGTGTGACGTGTTCGTGGGGGTGGAGCGAATTAATATTAAGTTATATATATATATATATATATATATATATATATATGAAGGAGAGGAAGTATTTATAGATGTATGGGTAATAGGGAGGATTCGAATAATGCATAGTTTATTATAATGAAATAAGTTTTTTAGATGTTGAAATGGGTCTTTAGAGGAATGGTTAGATATTCTAATATTGAAAATGGATCGAATAGATAATCTGATAATTCTATTTAATAGGGCAATGGAAGAAGCAGGTAGGTTATATAATAAAGAAGAATAATAACCAATATGATAAATTACAAGTAAATTAATAAGGACAGAATATAGGGGACGGTTGATATGTTTATGGATATATCCATAAAAATTCAGATATATATATATCTGAATCTAAATAAGTGATAATTAATAGCTTTAGAAATATTAGCAATATGACTAGAAAAAATATAGATTATAGTAGAAATAACACAAAGATTAAGGACTGACTTATAAGCTGAAATAAGAATGTTGTCAGGGTAACCGGAGGGAATAATGTGGATTTTGTAGATATATTGAGGAGGGCAGTTATCGAGGTATTTAATAGAATATTGTTGGAGAGAAGCTATTATTTAATGTAGGAAGCATACGCAATTAGTTGAGAATTATCTGAAGTGTGTATAGCGAGTAAGGAGTATAGTTGAATATCATCAGCATATATATATATATATATATATATATATGATAGAAAACGCCAGTACATTGGGATATAAAAGACGTTATAAGTGCTATATATAGATAATAGAAGTTGGCCTATGACAGAACCTAGTGGGACATCATACAGTATAGATCGGGGGTCAGAAGGGTAATCACAAAATGTAATAGAGGATGATCTATTTAGGATGTATGAGTTAAGCTCTTTGAGGGTACTACCATTAATGTCAATCATCTCAAGTCTCGAGATAAGAATATAGTGGTAAAAAGAATTAAATGCGCAAGAGATATAAAGAGGTACCATTTGATATATAAGATAGAAAATTTGGCATATATATATTATTCATTTATTTATATATAGTTTATTGATTTCACAAACACATGGTGATTATAGGCGTCGTTGGATAATAAAAAACAAAAACAAAATAAATAGAAAACTAATAACAAAATAGAACGAACTACAATGATTTAAAATGGACATACAGTTTACGTTTAAACAATGAAAGTGATGTTAACAACGAATATCATATGGCAGTGAATTCCAGCTTTTCGGAGCAATAACCGAGAAAGCTGATTCAGATATGCCAATGATGTAGATCGTTGCACCAACTTCATTATGTGACACGTTAGACTGGATCTGTTCTAACTCTGAATAGTAATGGATTGAGCTAAATATTCAGGAAATCCATGGTGATTAGCCTTATGTGTAATACAAAATAGCCTATGTATACAAATATATCTAAACTTAAGCCAGCCTAATGATCTCATTAAATCAGATATAAAAACTATCGAGGCAAAGTTTAGTTTATATAACACACGTATAGCACGACATTGAATACGCTCAAGTACATGCATAAGGTTGACATGTAAATTACATAATAATGTACACAAATATATAAGTCTACTGAATACTAGGGAGTGAATTAAATATTTAGTCATGTCGAAGTTAAGCTTATAATGAGGTTTTCATATATTATATAGAAAATAGTTGGTAGTGCGAATCATGTTATTAATATGTGGAGAGTAGTCTAGGTGAGAGGTTAGAGGAGAACTGGGTCTCGAAACTATGATAGTATTAATTTAGTCATATTTAAATAAAAGAGTTATGGGACAATCATTCAGTGAGATCAGTAATTAAACATAGACATTTAAATCAGATCTGAATCACTAGAACTAAGAAATTACGTATATAATCGATAATCGGCTTAAAGTTGATAGTGAATAATGGGATATTTGTGAAAATTTATTTAATAGGAAGAATATAAATAATGACCAATATAGGGCCAAGAACAGAGCCTTGTGGAACGCCATGTATGTTAACATAATGAGGAGAAAACGAGGAGTTAATCTTCACCGAAGAGGTTCTAGAAGAAACAAAAGACATAAACCAACTGTAGACTTGACCGTATATACCAATTATATTAAGTCTAATGGAAAGAATATTGTGGGTATCAAAGGCACAAGATAAGTCTTAGTAGCACAATATAGCATGGGGCTCTATTATCAAGAGATATGAGAATATAATTAATGATTAAAGTAAGGGATGTTTCTGTACCACGATGAGGAAGATACGAACTTTCATATTTATCAACAATAGCATTTGACGTAATGTAATTAATAAGTTGAGTGGACACAACTCATTCTAAGGTCTTAGATATTGATGATAACTGGGATATTGGATAATAACTTGATAAATTATATTGGTCAAGAGTAGTTTTTTTTTAAATCGGAATAATATATAAATATTTCATGGAGTGTGAAACAATATATGATATAAGAGATCTATGAATGATTTCAGTGATAAGTCAAATTAAAGATGGTGATAATGAACGAAGTAGATTGAGTGGAATTGGATCAAGTGGGGAATTAGTTTTCAAGGATGTCATCAGATAGAGTACAACGTCATGTGTGGGAAGCGTAAAATATGACCAATGATTCAGATTGGATGTTAAATTGAGACTGTATCGTGCCTATAGGCATAACTATAGTTGATGTTTTGAAGTACATTGATAATACTAGAAATTTTGTGTTGGAAGAAAATGGCAAACAAGGAACAAAGAACTGAATTAAGTTGGTCAGGAAGATGCTTGGTCTGGGTTATACCTACTAAGGTGAAAGATAATTTGTAAGCTTGCTTAGAAGATATTCCATGACTACCGAGCATATCAGTGAAGTATGACGATTTGGTAGAGAGAAGTTTATACTTGTAAAGCGATCGACAAACTTTAAATGCAATAATATCAGAGTCAAGTTTAGAGGATGCATATTTAAGTTATAGTCTACGAAGTAGTTTCCTTAGTTTAATAAGCTCAGTATTAAACCAGGGAGATTTAGAATAAGTTCAGTTGATATGAATAATGGAGGGTGCAAAAATATCAAGCTAATGAGATAATGACAAATTAAAAGAATAGCAAAAGTGTAGACAAATCAGATGGTATACTGTTGTTAAGTTGATGGAATACAGAGTTAACAAATATTGGTTTATCAATAAAGGAGATTTTCCGAAACTATCGATAAGGTCGATTAATTTGTGCCACCGGCAAGTTCAAATCAAATAAAATGGCAAAGTGATCACATAAAGACTATTTAAATTTAAACTTAAAGTAACCATTTCCTTGATGTTGATCCGTTTCCATCTCTATTTTTATATATTATATTGCATCATTACTTACTGTTATTGTTTTGTTTTGTTTGTTCGTTCCCAACATCAGTGAAGGTAATCTTTCTTTACCATATTTTGTGTAAAAATAAACCATCCTATTCTATCCTATATTAGAGAACTTTGTGTGGGATATGAAATTAAATTAGAATCAGCAAAGGTAAAACCAATTCATTAGTATTACCATTGGTGTTAGTAGGAAAACGAATATGTTACGTCAAGGAATACTCAAATATAAGTTGATTAAGAGATAAGGACGCATAATTATCATTATTAATTTGAACATTAAAATCACCAAGAATAACATTGTTAACCGATATGATAGTTTCTAAGATAGAGGATAGATCAGTTAAGAAACTCCGTAGGCTAGGTGAAAGTGGACAGTAGATAAGTATAATTACAATGGTAAATAAGGAAGGATACTGAATAATACAGATCATAATTTCACATGAAGAGAAATATGGGGTAGATGATGAAATAAGCTTAAGTTCCGATGAGAATAACAGAGCTAGGCCGCCACCACGATGTGATGTAGACCTATTAGCAAGCAATAATTTAAAACCATCAGGGGTCATTTGGGAAGCTAGAGCAGAATCATCATTAGTTAGCTAAGTATCTGTAATAGCAGTGATAGAACAATTAGAATCAATAATTGATTAAGTAATAAAATAAACTTTATTACGTACTAATCTATCATTAAGAAATTGAAAAGAATACTTTCTGGGAGAGTCCACAGGTAGTCTATATATATTGTTACGATTTGAAGGAGGGTTGTTTCAGTTGAGTGAAATTTATGGAATACACTTTGCAGGACATAATGGTATCAGGAGTTTATTGGCATAAACCTATTTATTTGAAAAAGTTTTCTTTCAAGAATTATACTAATAATATGAAGTATATCATTAATTACCTAAAAGACTATGTTTGAAGAAGTTTTTTAAGAATGGGAGGATGATAGCATGTTTAAAATAGGGGGTAAAACTCCATTGGAGAGAGAATATGAGAATATAGTATGCAAATAGAAGGATAGGGTTCTAGATATTTTATTATATATAAATATTAATATGGTAAGATTATATATCAATTGGGCAGGTATAGAGGGTCGAATGGGGGGATTAGTGGGAAATATTTGAGTAAAGATAACTGGAAAAGACTGTAGTGTAAATATTTGATGAAGTATTTAGGAGGAAAGAGGGACATGTTGGTGTTAGAATAGAATATATATATATATATATATATATAAATTATAAATAATATATTAATTATTACTAACCAAATTATTCCCGAGAAATTCATCATGTAAAGATATTACATTTATCGTGGTATCTAGTAATTCCTATGTATTTAATTAATATATAACATATGATAATAATTAAAGTAAATTAGTGGTGTATTGTAATGACACTGAACGGTAAAATTGTAAATATAATTACAAATGTAATAATCATGATATTTATATATTGAAATAAATACATTATAATTTATTATATTTATAATATTAAAATATAGAGAAATAGGTATATATAATTTGTAATATATACATAATAATTAATACCGTATCATCAACATTATCATTATCATCATAATCATCATCATATTATTATATTTAATATTAATAACCAAGTTATACTTTTTTAAATCCACAACGGATATTGATAGTGCATTCATGTGTACTTTTAATCGCTATAATTAAATTAAATGTATTTGAATATAATATAATAATTATTTAATATATATATATATATATATATATAATAACTATAAATATATATATAATTTTAAATATTACCTTATTATCTTCTTCTACTGCAGTTTTTCTTTTATAGCAAGAATTAAATTTGTCTTGCATAACCTTATATAATTTTTTATTTTGTAATTAACAATATCTATTATTTCATTGTTGTTTTCATAATATCATAATAATTAAAATAATTTAATATATATATATATAAGTGTGTATATATGTATATATATCAACATGTTGCAATTACAATTACACATCCTAACCGTATTATCTTTAAAAGATGTGTAATATATTCACAATTTTTGTATATGTTACCAATCATATAACTTTATAATATAATAATATAACTTATAATATACATTACAAAAAAAATTCAATTATAGGGAGTATTTACGTTAAATAAGAATACAACTAAATAATTTAATAAAACGAAATATAATTTTTCTTATTTTCAATTCAAATTTATTAATAAAGTTTATAAATTTGATAAAATAAAATAAAATAGATTTAAAAAATAGTTGTAATAATTCTTCTTGGAAAAAATAATTAATCCTAAATTAAATTTCAATTTTAATCCACCTACGTTTTATAATTCGAACAATATTCAATCCTACAATTTGTATTTGATAAAATGTAATATTATGTTTTTACTTTTTAAATATTTGAATAATAACTTTTTTTAAATCATTGTAATTACTTTATTAATTAAAAGAAAACTTAATACTGCGCATAATATTGTAGATCAATAAAATTTTTATAAATATTATAAAAATAATTCAATTTGAATAACTATTAACCAAAATATATTAATTATAGTAACCCATATTATTTTCCTAATACCGACCCCCTAAATTACCCTAATACCGACCCCATGTGATTTATAATATCTTATTAAAATAGATCATTATTTTACTTTAAAATATGTCATAAGTTGTTTGTGTATCATTGATATAGATTAAGGATTCGTGATTCCATTATATTATATACATACTGATTAATAACTAAATATTAAATAATAATATACACTATTTTAATATAATTACTATAAAGTTAAAATTTAAATTTAATATTAATATTAAAACATAAATTCAATAAAAAATAATTGCGTGCATGTTATAATTAATTATATTTATGAATATCTACTCTTTTGATTGGACATTATAATACTAAAATTATTTATACCACGATTATTTTAGGGGGTCGGTAATAGGGGAAGGGGTTCGGTATTATGAACAGATATCCGATTACCGACCCCCCTATTTATTCTTGTAAATATAATTATATCAAAAATTTAAAATAGCCACATTATTCATTGCCATAATATTACCCTAATTACAAAATTTCAAATAAATATATTTAATATTGACTAAGTTATTACAAACAATCATTTAGGGGTCGGTAATCAGAGACTTTCCCCTATAGTTTAATGTAAGGTGTGTTATTCTATATGACACATAATAATACAGTATAACAATAATGATCGGTGATCAATTTATATTGAATAGAATAATATTAATCTATAATATATATTGATTACAACTTAATTCATTTAATTATAATGAGAAATATAATATTTTCATATTATATATTGCATTATAATTCTTAATGAAATTAAAATAATCTTAATATAATATAATTTGCTGTGTAATAGTTATTTAATTATGTATATTAAAACCTCTTCTTTCTCTTTTAAATCTTCATTTAATTGGTCAATACTTTTTTTTAAGACCTATTAATAAAATAAATATTAGTATTTATTATATATTCATTATTATATAATTTAACACATATTTGAAATATATGTTATATAATAATATAACTTATAATATACATTACAATTAAAATTTCAATTATAAGGAGATTTTTATTATATACGTTAAATAAGAATACAACTAAATAATTTAATAAAACGAAATATAATTTTTCTTATTTTCAATTCAAATTTATTAATAAATTTTATAAATTTGATAAAATAAAATAAAATAGATTTAAAAAATAGTTGTAATAATTCTTCTTGGAAAAAATAATTAATCCTAAATAAAATTTCAATTTTAATCCACTTACGATTTATAATACGAATATAGTTTTCACATTCATCATAATATATTGTAATAGTATACTATCTAAGTTAGTTTGATCACTACATGAAAACATACACTGAAATTATTATAATAAGTTAAAACTATATTTGTTAGAGATGTATTAATATTTATACCTCCGTCATGGATTGCACCCATGCAGGGTTAGTACTTTATCAAGTGAAAGTCTAGAGATAGATACACGATAGCAAACTTTGTATAACAATTCGTATAATTAAAGTGTATAATATGTGTATATATATAGTATATTTATACTATATGTTTACTGTAGATATTATACTAACTACATTCTTATTAGAAACGTCATCGTTAAACCACTGTATAGTGTTGATACGTTCTACTAATTCCTAATTATAATGTTATATTATAAAGTATTGTCATACAGTATGTTATAAAGTATTATAATCTATCTAAATGGCGAATATGGTAATAATATTAGTAATAATGGATTAACTTATCATTATATAATATATATATATATATTATTACATATAAAATATCAAGTTATATATATATATATATATATATATATATATATATATATATATATATATATATATATATATATATATATATATATATATATATGAATATCTAACCCTTATCTTAGTGGTGGAGTCATCTTCTATTACTTTAATTGATGACAATAATTCATCTATATACTATTTTAGGATAATATATTAATTTATAATCACTTATATATAAATTTATAGATAATTAATAATATTATAAAATATATTATTAGTATCCTGTATAGTAGATTATTAATATTTACTAATATTACTAATAACGGTATACCATTACTATAGTATACATATATACATATATACTATACATATATACTATAGAATACATATATACTATAGTACGGTAAATATAAGTTTAACACAGAGTAAATACGTATAATGATTATTGTTATTATTATTATTATTAAACTTAAACTAACGGCATCCTTCTTTACGATTTTCTGTTCGTACACAGATTGGTGTTTTTCTAGATTCTGCAGTAAAATGTATAAGTATATATTATATATTATATTTAATTAATAAATATACTTAGCTATACTTTGATATACTGATAATATTAATCATGTAGTTGAACAATAGACTAATCAACCCTTTTTTAATAACAATACCTACTATATAATAGTATTCATATTTAATTATTATAAATATAATTTATTTTATTTTATTTTATAATTATTTATTGACTACAAAAGCACGTGGTGGTTATGGGCGTCATGAGAAGGAAACAAAAATAAATAAATAGAGTACAATAAAAATAAATTAAAAGGGAGGGTATACCCTATAGGCAGGGCCGGCTTAAGGGGGGGCAACTCGAGCAATTGCCCCGGGCCCCACATTTTGGGGGGCCCATGAATTATTTGAGAACAATTTTGTTTACTATTTATATAAAAAAAAAATGTTCTTAAGTGTATTTTTCTTATAAATATTGATTCTAATTAAAAAAATAAAAATAATATAATAAATTAATTAAATATGAGTCATGTAGGTCGATTTGAAATGTGAATTTTACAAAAATTTCTTAATTTACACGAAGATATTGTGGAAATACGTACATGAATATGTTGGAACAAATGCTAATAGTGATCACCATAGATTATCTCACACATATCTGATTGTCAGATAAAATAGTGTGAAACGGATTGAAAATAATTTGTTGTTAAACTAGAAAGTGATAAATGATAAACGTATTGAGGGAATATTAACCATAGTTGAATCTTAACAATTTATAATTCTATAATTAATTTACGAAAAAAAAGTATACTTTTTTTTTATTAAAATTAAATATGAAATATATATTAAGATATGATTAAACTATGATTTCTGACATTTATAAAGGATTATATTGATTATATATTACGAAAAAAAACAATATTCTATATAGATTTATAATTATTATATTAAAACTAATTAGATATTTTCAAAATAATTTTTCTCAAAAGAATTAATTTTCTCAATCCTACTACTGGTATTAATAAAATGTGTATCTTCTCATAGTGTATATATTATTATACTTTTGTTATACTATTGTTGTATATATATAAAATAGTTGTAGTTTAAATAAGAATATTCTGCTTTATAGTATTTTTAATAATTACTATTGATGAAAGGGAATTCTGTACATACAATTTTCCATGGACTATTATTAGAGAAGGACATTTTATTTATATGTATTGAAATATATATTATTTATAAATATATATATATATATATATATATATATATATATATATATATATAATCTAAATATAATACTAAAGGCATTGTAGAAATTATCAAACTAGTACACACAACTGAATGTTTAGATTTACATCATCCTCATCTATATATTTATATATAAATAGTATTTATTAAATACACACAATGGCGATATTCTTATTGGAGAACAGGTGATAAGTTATATAACTGATATCACTGATAACTAATTATTTAAGAAATATAAAATTCAAAATATTATATTATATATCGGTGTACTCAATTTCAGATATATCACATGTAGGTACGTTAACAGTCATCATCATATATATCAAGTTAGGTATTATTATATAGGTATTTATTGAATACAGACACGCTAGGTATCTCAGAAACCATAAATCCTACAAAAAAATGTTTAATGAATAAAATATTCATAATTATATAAATAGTCTAAAAAAGTATTTTTAATTTTTTAATTATTCGAAATATTGCTGATATAAACTGATTTTTCTATTACGTTTTTAAATTTATGAAAAAAAAATTCAACTTAAAACCTTCTCAAGAATATACAAATGTATCGATATAAAACATAACAATATATTATTAAACTAAAACTTTATAAACATTATATACATCATTTCTATATTTTTGATCAAATATTAATTAAGCACGCTTACTAACTGGCTATCAATTAAAACATATAGTCTATTATATATATATATGTATATATATATATATATATATATTCTGACAAATATATATCAACAGTGTATATATAATGATGTAATTTCAGATAAACTAAAAGTCATAACGGGTGTACCCCAAGGCGTAATCCTAGGACCCATTTTATTTTTAATTTATATTAATGATATTACAAAATCATCTTCTTTATGTAAGTTTACCATGTTCCAGATGATACTACTTTATATTTTAAAAATACATCAGCAGAAATACTTAATTATATTTATCAAACTGAATTAAAAAATATTAATAAATGGTTAATCTATAATAGGTTATCATTAAATTTAAATAAAACTTGCTTTATGTCTATTAATTCAAGAACTATTATAAATATAAATTTAAATAACAGAAATATTGAAAGAGTTACATTTTATAAATTTTTAGGCGTAATTATAGACGATATATTGACTGGAAACAACATATCTTGTTTTTAAAATCAAAACTAATAAAAATCATATGGATTACCAACATTATTTCCAAATTTATAAATAAAAAAGCATTACTTCATATATATAATTCCATATTCTTGCCTCATATAAAGTATTGTAACATATTTTGGGGAAATACATATAAATCTAATGTATCATGCATATATATTCTTCAAAAGCGAATGATAAGGATTATATGTAAAAAAACATTTTTTACATCATACTAGTAGACTATTTATTGATAATTCTTTATTAAAAATAAATGAAATTACATATATAAGTACATGTAAATTTATGTTTAAAATTGTCAATGATCTTCATCCTGTCATAAAAAATGCATTTTTTTCTGTAACTTCATCATCTCACAACACTAGGTGCATAAATAATTTCTCAATTATTAATTTTAAAAAATAACTATGCAGAAGAACATTAATATACATTGGACCAATTACCTGGAATATGCTTGATAATATTTTAAAAAATATTTCAATTTATAAATTATTCAGGAAACGTATGTATAAAAATGTGTTATCTTCTTACTCAGTATACTTATAATCTAAATCTCATTTTTCTAATTTTAAATCTTTTATCATGTATTTTATCTAATATTGTATTATATACTAAGATCCATATTTTATTCTTATTTTAATTTATTGACGTTTATGTAAAAATTAAAAAAAAATAATACTTTTGAGTGTTTACTTTACAATATTTTATTTCCCCGACATTAATAATATTATTTTACTGAATTTTTGCATTTTATATTTGAATTTACTTTCATGTTTTCTTTCTTTTTAATTGACGTTTATATAAAAATAATAAAATTAAAAAAAACTTTTAGGTATTTCTTTTTTCTTTAGTATTTTCTTTAGTATTTTTTATTTCCCTCTGACTAATAATATTATTTGACTTTATTTTTAATTACATAAACATTTTGTATTGAATCTTTTTTCTTGTATATTTGATTATACTTCTTTGTTTTATTTCTCTTTATTGACACTTATATAAAAATTAGTAATCAAAACTAACATTTTAGTTTAAAAAATATTTTACATTCTTTACATTAATCTAAAGTATTACTAACAAATTTCTAAAACTTATTTACTGAAATAAATTTTTATTTTTTATTCAGTTTTATTCAGTTTTACTTCATTTTACTTCATTTTTTTCTTCATTTATACTAATACATCTATATTTTTGTTTAGTGTATTATTTTATAGTACTTATTATTTATTTTAGTTATTTATTTATAAATAATTAAATGATGATTTCATAATTTTATGGCAAGTTCAAACAATTTATATTATGTTTCTATTTTATTCATTGTATCTATGTAAACAGGAAGTCATCTAATATTTTATAATATTTTTTTATTTAGTTTTTTTGAACTTGCTTTAAAATTAAGGGTAATTGTCTCGATAAGCTTTAGCTTCTACAAAAACCCTCGTGTAAACCTAAATCTGATAATAATAATAATAATAATAATATATATTATATATATGTATAATATTACAGATATGTATGTTTAATTAAAAAAATAATTAATATTGGATACAGAATAAATTCACGGAATGAAATGGGTGATATAGATAATGGGAAATTTGAGAAATAGAACATTGAGCTATCTAAATGGCGAATATGGTAATAATATTAGTAATAATGGATTAACTTATCATTATATAATATATATATATATATTATTACATATAAAATATCAAGTTATATATATATATATATATATGAATATCTAACCCTTATCTTAGTGGTGGAGTCATCTTCTATTACTTTAATTGATGACAATAATTCATCTATATACTATTTTAGGATAATATATTAATTTATAATCACTTATATATAAATTTATAGATAATTAATAATATTATAAAATATATTATTAGTATCCTGTATAGTAGATTATTAATATTTACTAATATTACTAATAACGGTATACCATTACTATAGTATACATATATACATATATACTATACATATATACTATAGAATACATATATACTATAGTACGGTAAATATAAGTTTAACACAGAGTAAATACGTATAATGATTATTGTTATTATTATTATTATTAAACTTAAACTAACGGCATCCTTCTTTACGATTTTCTGTTCGTACACAGATTGGTGTTTTTCTAGATTCTGCAGTAAAATGTATAAGTATATATTATATATTATATTTAATTAATAAATATACTTAGCTATACTTTGATATACTGATAATATTAATTATGTAGTTGAACAATAGACTAATCAACCCTTTTTTAATAACAATACCTACTATATAATAGTATTCATATTTAATTATTATAAATATAATTTATTTTATTTTATTTTATAATTATTTATTGACTACAAAAGCACGTGGTGGTTATGGGCGTCATGAGAAGGAAACAAAAATAAATAAATAGAGTACAATAAAAATAAATTAAAAGGGAGGGTATACCCTATAGGCAGGGCCGGCTTAAGGGGGGGGGCAACTCGAGCAATTGCCCGGGGCCCCACATTTTGGGGGGCCCATGAATTATTTGAGAAACATTTTTTTTACTATTTATATAAAAAAAAAATGTTCTTAAGTGTATTTTTCTTATAAATATTGATTCTAATTAAAAAAATAAAAATAATATAATAAATTAATTAAATATGAGTCATGTAGGTCGATTTGAAATGTGAATTTTACAAAAATTTCTTAATTTACACGAAGATATTGTGGAAATACGTACATGAATATGTTGGAACACATGCTAATAGTGATCACCATAGATTATCTCACACATACCTGATTGTCAGATAAAATAGTGTGAAACGGATTGAAAATAATTTGTTGTTAAACTAGAAAGTGATAAATGATAAACGTATTGAGGGAATATTAACCATAGTTGAATCTTAACAATTTATAATTCTATAATTAATTTACGAAAAAAAAGTATACTTTTTTTTTATTAAAATTAAATATGAAATATATATTAAGATATGATTAAACTATGATTTCTGATATTTATAAAGGATTATATTGATTATATATTACGAAAAAAACAATATTCTATATAGATTTATAATTATTATATTAAAACTAATTAGATATTTTCAAAATAATTTTTCTCAAAAGAATTAATTTTCTCTATCCTACTACTGGTATTAATAAAATGTGTATCTTCTCATAGTGTATATATTATTATACTTTTGTTAGTTTAAATAATGTATATATATAAAATAGTTGTAGTTTAAATAAGAATATTCTGCTTTATAGTATTTTTAATAATTACTATTGATGAAAGGGAATTCTGTACATACAATTTTCCATGGACTATTATTAGAGAAGGACATTTTATTTATATGTATTGAAACATATATTATTTATAAATATATATATATATATATATATATATATATATATATAATCTAAATATAATACTAAAGGCATTGTAGAAATTATCAAACTAGTACTTACAACTGAATGTTTAGATTTACATCATCCTCATCTATATATTTATATATAAATAGTATTTATTAAATACACACAATGGCGATATTCTTATTGGAGAACAGGTGATAAGTTATATAACTGATATCACTGATAACTAATTATTTAAGAAATATAAAATTCAAAATATTATATTATATATCGGTGTACTCAATTCCAGATATATCACATGTAGGTACGTTAACAGTCATCATCATATATACCAAGTTAGGTATTATTATATAGGTATTTATTGAATACAGACACGCTAGGTATCTCAGAAACCATAAATCCTACAAAAAAATGTTTAATGAATAAAATATTCATAATTATATAAATAGTCTAAAAAAGTATTTTTAATTTTTTAATTATTCGAAATATTGCTGATATAAACTGATTTTTCTATTACGTTTTTAAATTTATGAAAAAAAAATTCAACTTAAAACCTTCTCAAGAATATACAAATGTATCGATATAAAACATAACAATATATTATTAAACTAAAACTTTATAAACATTATATACATCATTTCTATATTTTTGATCAAATATTAATTAAGCACGCTTACTAACTGGCTATCAATTAAAAAATATAGTCTATTATATATATATATATATATATATATATATATATATTCTAACAAATAGATATCAACAGTGTATATATAATGATGTAATTTCAGATAAACTAAAAGTCATAACGGGTGTACCCCAAGGCGTAATCCTAGGACCCATTTTATTTTTAATTTATATTAATGATATTACAAAATCATCTTCTTTATGTAAGTTTACCATGTTCCAGATGATACTACTTTATATTTTAAAAATACATCAGCAGAAATACTTAATTATATTTATCAAACTGAATTAAAAAATATTAATAAATGGTTAATCTATAATAGGTTATCATTAAATTTAAATAAAACTTGCTTTATGTCTATTAATTCAAGAACTATTATAAATATAAATTTAAATAACTGAAATATTGAAAGAGTTACATTTTATAAATTTTTAGGCGTAATTATAGACGATATATTGAACTGGAAACAACATATCTTGTTTTTAAAATCAAAACTAATAAAAATCATATGGATTACCAACATTATTTCCAAATTTATAAATAAAAAAGCATTACTTCATATATATAATTCCATATTCTTGCCTCATATAAAGTATTGTAACATATTTTGGGGAAATACATATAAATCTAATGTATCATGCATATATATTCTTCAAAAGCGAATGATAAGGATTATATGTAAAAAAACATTTTTTACATCATACTAGTGGACTATTTATTGATAATTCTTTATTAAAAATAAATGAAATTACATATATAAGTACATGTGAATTTATGTTTAAAATTTTCAATGATCTTCATCCTGTTATAACAAATGCATTTTTTTATGTAACTTCATCATCTCACAACACTAGGAGCATAAATAATTTCTCAATTATTAATTTTTAAAAAGAACTATGCAGAAGAATATTAATATACATTGGACCAATTACCTGGAATAAGCTTGATAATATTTTAAAAAATATTTCAAATTATAAATTATTCAGGAAAGGTATGTATAAAAATGTGTTATCTTCTTACTCAGTATACTTATAATCTAAATCTCATTTTTCTAATTTTAAATCTTTTATCATGTATTTTATCTAATATTGTATTATATACTAATATCCATATTTTATTCTTATTTTAATTTATTGACGTTTATGTAAAAATTAAAAAAAATTAATACTTTTGAGTGTTTACTTTACAATATTTTATTTCCCCGACATTAATAATATTATTTTACTGAATTTTTGCATTTTATATTTGAATTTACTTTCATGTTTTCTTTCTTTTTAATTGACGTTTATATAAAAATAATAAAATTAAAAAAAACTTTTAGGTATTTCTTTTTTCTTTAGTATTTTCTTTAGTATTTTTTATTTCCCTCTGACTAATAATATTATTTGACTTTATTTTTAATTACATAAACATTTTGTATTGAATCTTTTTTCTTGTATATTTGATTATACTTCTTTGTTTTATTTCTCTTTATTGACAATTATATAAAAATTAGTAATCAAAACTAACATTTTAGTTTAAAAAATATTTTACATTCTTTACATTATTCTAAAGTATTACTAAAAAATTTCTAAAACTTATTTACTGAAATAAATTTATGAAAAAAAAAAAAAATGTTACATACAGTTCTTACCATCTTTCTAGATATTCTTTTTGTTATGTTTTAATTAGTTTTATTCAGTTTTACTTCATTTTACTTCATTTTTTTCTTCATTTATACTAATACATCTATATTTTTGTTTAGTGTATTATTTTATAGTAATTATTATTTATTTTAGTTATTTATTTATAAATAATTAAATGATGATTTCATAATTTTATGGCAAGTTCAAACAATTTATATTATTTTTCTATTTTATTCATTGTTTCTATGTAAACAGGAAGTCATCTAATATTTTATAATATTTTATTTATTTAGTTTTTTTGAACTTGCTTTAAAATTAAGGGTAATTGTCTCGATAAGCTTTAGCTTCTACAAAAACCCTCGTGTAAACCTAAATCTGATAATAATAATAATAATAATATATATTATATATATGTATAATATTACAGATATGTATGTTTAATTAAAAAAATAATTAATATTGGATACAGAATAAATTCACGGAATGAAATGGGTGATATAGATAATGGGAAATTTGAGAAATAGAACATTGAGCTATCTAAATGGCGAATATGGTAATAATATTAGTAATAATGGATTAACTTATCATTATATAATATATATATATTATTACATATAAAATATCAAGTTATATATGTATATATATATATATATGAATATCTAACCCTTATCTTAGTGGTGGAGTCATCTTCTATTACTTTAATTGATGACAATAGTTCATCTATATACTATTTTAGGATAATATATTAATTTATAATCACTTATATATAAATTTATAGATAATTAATAATATTATAAAATATATTATTAGTATCCTGTATAGTAGATTATTAATATTTACTAATATTACTAATAACGGTATACCATTACTATAGTATACATATATACATATATACTATACATATATACTATAGAATACATATATACTATAGTACGGTAAATATAAGTTTAACACATAGTAAATACGTATAATGATTATTGTTATTATTATTATTATTAAACTTAAACTAACGGCATCCTTCTTTACGATTTTCTGTTCGTACACAGATTGTTGTTTTTCTAGATTCTGCAGTAAAATGTATAAGTATATATTATATATTATATTTAATTAATAAATATACTTAGCTATACTTTAATATAATGATAATATTAATTATGTAGTTGAACAATAGACTAATCAACCCTTTTTTAATAAAAATACCATTACCATATAATAGTATTCATATTTAATTATTATAAATATAATTTATTTTATTTTATTTTAAAATTATTTATTGACTACAAAATCACGTGGTGGTTATGAGCGTCATTCGGGAGATCTAAGATATATCACTTTAAGGTGATGCATAGTAGTATGTTTTGTATGATTACACATATCTATGTATCTATATATATATATATATCTAAGTATTAATATAACCTATATATATAATACATATACATATATAATACATGTACATATATACACCTATGTATCTACGTTCAATATACATTGAACATAAAAGTATAAATGCAAGACGCGATATTATGTAAAAGTATTCGGCATACCGCAAACATGAAATTCACAATCCATTATTAATACTATATTATAATATTCAACTGAAGTTAAATTAATAACAATAATAAACCATGAGTATAAGTAAACACACTTTTATTAATGTATTCTACTTTAAAAATAAACATTAATTTTCCACTCTATTAACATACGAAAATTAACGTATTCCAATAAATGCCCACTTAGTCGATATCAATATTACAATGTATAGTTAATTGTATCCTACTTTATACATACTTATAGAGTGTTATTTTAAATATCATATAATTACTTATGTTATCATCTACATTGTATATGTCATTCTATAATCACCTATTGTATTATCATGTTCAATAGTGATTGTGATTAATATTTATAAATATTGAAGTTACTAGATTTTATAATATATATATTCAAAATCCAATTGATTAAATGGCCACCAGTGTCCCAAACTGTCTTATCCATTTTTAAAGGTATATTATTCTAACGCAAGATCGCTATGTAATAACATTCCTACACTTACTGCAATTGTTAACACCCTGTTATATGATATTTTAATTTTCACTGAAACATGGCTTACTAATAATATTACTAATGCTATGCTTTCACCAACTAATAATTATAATTTATACAGATTAGATAGGTTGAATGGTATACGTGGTAGTGGTATTTTATTATATATTAAATCGTTAATTCCGGTAATATGTTTAAATGAATTCTCTATTAATAATATTGAACTGTTATTTATTAAAATATTTCATTATAGAATTGTTGTAATATATCGTCCCCCTAGCATGGATTTTGACGATACAATCAAGTTATGCACTATTATTAAAAATATATGTAACAGTCCCGATTCATGCACTATGTTTGGTAATTTTAACTTCCCGGGTATAAATTGGTTATCCGGAAGTACTACTACCCAATCTAAAGAAGCTTTCTATAAAACAATTCAAGAGTCAGCATTATTACAATTGGTTAATTTTAATAATAGACCGCGCTTACTAGCTGGATCTTAATTAAAACATATAGTCTATTATATATATATATATATATATATATATATATATATATATATATATATATATATATATTATATGTATATATGTATAATATTACAGATATGTATGTTTAATTAAAAAAATAATTAATATTGGATACAGAATAAATTCACGGAATGAAATGGGTGATATAGATAATGGGAAATTTGAGAAATATAGAACATTGAGCTATCTAAATGGCGAATATGGTACTAGTAATAATGGATTAACTTATAATTATATAATATATATTATTACATATAAAATATCAAGTTATATATATATATATATATATATATATATATATATATATATATATATATGAATATCTAACCCTTATCTTTGTGGTGGAGTCATCTTCTATTACTTTAATTGATGACAATAATTCATCTATATACTATTTAGGATAATATATTAATTTATAATCACTTATATATAAATTTATAGATAATTAATAATATTATAAAATATATTATTAGTATCCTGTATAGTAGATTATTAATATTTACTAATATTACTAAAAACGGTATACCATTACTATAGTATACATATATACATATATACTATACATATATACTATAGAATACATATATACTATAGTACGGTAAATATAAGTTTAACACATAGTAAATACGTATAATGATTATTGTTATTATTATTATTATTAAACTTAAACTAACGGCATCCTTCTTTACGATTTTCTGTTCGTACACAGATTGATGTTTTTCTAGATTCTGCAGTAAAATGTATAAGTATATATTATATATTATATTTAATTAATAAATATACTTAGCTATACTTTGATATACTGATAATATTAATCATGTAGTTGAACAATAGACTAATCAACCCTTTTTTAATAACAATACCTACTATATAATAGTATTCATATTTAATTATTATAAATATAATTTATTTTATTTTATTTTAAAATTATGTATTGACTACAAAAGCACGTGGTGGTTATGGGCGTCATGAGAAGGAAACAAAAATAAATAAATAGAGTACAATAAAAATAAATTAAAAGGGAGGGTATACCCTATAGGCAGGGCCGGCTTAAGGGGGGGCAACTCGAGCAATTGCCCGGGGCCCCACATTTTGGGGGGCCCATGAATTATTTGAGAAATATTTTTTTTACTATTTATATAAAAAAAAAATGTTCTTAAGTGTATTTTTCTTATAAATATTGATTCTAATTAAAAAAATAAAAATAATATAATAAATTAATTAAATATGAGTCATGTAGGTCGATTTGAAATGTGAATTTTACAAAAATTTCTTAATTTACACGAAGATATTGTGGAAATACGTACATGAATATGTTGGAACACATTCTAATAGTGATCACCATAGATCATCTCACACATATCTGATAGTCAGATAAAATAGTGTGAAACGGATTGAAAATAATTTGTTGTTAAACTAGAAAGTGATAAATGATAAACGTATTGAGGGAATATTAACCATAGTTGAATCTTAACAATTTATAATTCTATAATTAATTTACGAAAAAAAAGTATACTTTTTTTTTATTAAAATTAAATATGAAATATATATTAAGATATGATTAAACTATGATTTCTGAAATTTATAAAGGATTATATTGATTATATATTACGAAAAAAACAATATTCTATATAGATTTATAATTATTATATTAAAACTAATTAGATATTTTCAAAATAATTTTTCTCAAAAGAATTAATTTTCTCTATCCTACTACTGGTATTAATAAAATGTGTATCTTCTCATAGTGTATATATTATTATACTTTTGTTAGTTTAAATAATGTATATATATATAAAATAGTTGTAGTTTAAATAAGAATATTCTGCTTTATAGTATTTTTAATAATTACTATTGATGAAAGGGAATTCTGTACATACAATTTTCCATGGACTATTATTAGATAAGGACATTTTATTTATATGTATTGAAACATATATTATTTATAAATATATATATATATATATATATATATATATATATAATCTAAATATAATACTAAAGGCATTGTAGAAATTATCAAACTAGTACTTACAACTGAATGTTTAGATTTACATCATCCTCATCTATATATTTATATATATAAATAGTATTTATTAAATACACACAATGGCGATATTCTTATTGGAGAACAGGTGATAAGTTATATAACTGATATCACTGATAACTAATTATTTAAGAAATATAAAATTCAAAATATTATATTATATATCGGTGTACTCAATTCCAGATATATCACATGTAGGTACGTTAACAGTCATCATCATATATACCAAGTTAGGTATTGTTATATAGGTATTTATTGAATACAGACACGCTAGGTATCTCAGAAACCATAAATCCTACAAAAAAATGTTTAATGAATAAAATATTCATAATTATATAAATAGTCTAAAAAAGTATTTTTAATTTTTTAATTATTCGAAATATTGCTGATATAAACTGATTTTTCTATTACGTTTTTAAATTTATGAAAAAAAAATTCAACTTAAAACCTTCTCAAGAATATACAAATGTATCGATATAAAACATAACAATATATTATTAAACTAAAACTTTATAAACATTATATACATCATTTCTATATTTTTGATCAAATATTAATTAAGCACGCTTACTAACTGGCTATCAATTAAAACATATAGTCTATTATATATATATATATATTCTAACAAATATATATCAACAGTGTATATATAATGATGTAATTTCAGATAAACTAAAAGTCATAACGGGTGTACCCCAAGGCGCAATCCTAGGACCCATTTTATTTTTAATTTATATTAATGATATTACAAAATCATCTTCTTTATTTAAGTTTACCATGTTCGCAGATGATACTACTTTATATTTTAAAAATACATCAGCAGAAATACTTAATTATATTAATCAAACTGAATTAAAAAATATTAATAAATGGTTAATCTATAATAGGTTATCATTAAATTTAAATTAAACTTGCTTTATGTCTATTAATTCAAGAACTATTATAAATATAAATTTAAATAACAGAAATATTGAAAGAGTTACATTTTATAAATTTTTAGGCGTAATTATAGACGATATATTGAACTGGAAACAACATATCTTGTTTTTAAAATCAAAACTAATAAAAATCATATGGATTACCAACATTATTTCCAAATTTATAAATAAAAAAGCATTACTTCATATATATAATTCCATATTCTTGCCTCATATAAAGTATTGTAACATATTTTGGGGAAATACATATAAATCTAATGTATCATGCATATATATTCTTCAAAAGCGAATGATAAGGATTATATGTAAAAAAACATTTTTTACATCATACTAGTGGACTATTTATTGATAATTCTTTATTAAAAATAAATGAAATTACATATATAAGTACATGTGAATTTATGTTTAAAATTTTCAATGATCTTCATCCTGTTATAACAAATGCATTTTTTTCTGTAACTTCATTATCTCACAACACTAGGAGCATAAATAATTTCTCAATTATTAATTTTAAAAAAGAACTATACAGAAGAACATTAATATACATTGGACCAATTACCTGGAATAAGCTTGATAATATTTTAAAAAATATTTCAAATTATAAATTATTCAGGAAACGTATGTATAAAAATGTGTTATCTTCTTACTCAGTATACTTATAATCTAAATCTCATTTTTCTAATTTTAAATCTTTTATCATGTATTTTATCTAATATTGTATTATATACTAAGATCCATATTTTATTCTTATTTTAATTTATTGACGTTTATGTAAAAATTAAACAAAATTAATACTTTTGAGTGTTTACTTTACAATATTTTATTTCCCCGACATTAATAATATTATTTTACTGAATTTTTGCATTTTATATTTGAATTTACTTTCATGTTTTCTTTCTTTTTAATTGACGTTTATATAAAAATAATAAAATTAAAAAAAACTTTTAGGTATTTCTTTTTTCTTTAGTATTTTCTTTAGTATTTTTTATTTCCCTCTGACTAATAATATTATTTGACTTTATTTTTAATTACATAAACATTTTGTATTGAATCTTTTTTCTTGTATATTTGATTATACTTCTTTGTTTTATTTCTCTTTATTGACAATTATATAAAAATTAGTAATCAAAACTAACATTTTAGTTTAAAAAATATTTTACATTCTTTACATTATTCTAAAGTATTACTAAAAAATTTCTAAAACTTATTTACTGAAATAAATTTATGAAAAAAAAAAAAAAATGTTACATACAGTTCTTACCATCTTTCTAGATATTCTTTTTGTTATGTTTTAATCAGTTTTATTCAGTTTTACTTCATTTTACTTCATTTTTTTCTTCATTTATACTAATACATCTATATTTTTGTTTAGTGTATTATTTTATAGTAATTATTATTTATTTTAGTTATTTATTTATAAATAATTAAATGATGATTTCATAATTTTATGGCAAGTTCAAACAATTTATATTATTTTTCTATTTTATTCATTGTTTCTATGTAAACAGGAAGTCATCTAATATTTTATAATATTTTATTTATTTAGTTTTTTTGAACTTGCTTTAAAATTAAGGGTAATTGTCTCGATAAGCTTTAGCTTCTACAAAAACCCTCGTGTAAACCTAAATCTGATAATAATAATAATAATAATATATATTATATATATGTATAATATTACAGATATGTATGTTTAATTAAAAAAATAATTAATATTGGATACAGAATAAATTCACGGAATGAAATGGGTGATATAGATAATGGGAAATTTGAGAAATAGAACATTGAGCTATCTAAATGGCGAATATGGTATTAATATTAGTAATAATGGATTAACTTATCATTATATAATATATATATATTATTACATATAAAATATCAAGTTATATATGTATATATATATATATATATGAATATCTAACCCTTATCTTAGTGGTGGAGTCATCTTCTATTACTTTAATTGATGACAATAGTTCATCTATATACTATTTTAGGATAATATATTAATTTATAATCACTTATATATAAATTTATAGATAATTAATAATATTATAAAATATATTATTAGTATCCTGTATAGTAGATTATTAATATTTACTAATATTACTAATAACGGTATACCATTACTATAGTATACATATATACATATATACTATACATATATACTATAGAATACATATATACTATAGTACGGTAAATATAAGTTTAACACATAGTAAATACGTATAATGATTATTGTTATTATTATTATTATTAAACTTAAACTAACGGCATCCTTCTTTACGATTTTCTGTTCGTACACAGATTGTTGTTTTTCTAGATTCTGCAGTAAAATGTATAAGTATATATTATATATTATATTTAATTAATAAATATACTTAGCTATACTTTAATATAATGATAATATTAATTATGTAGTTGAACAATAGACTAATCAACCCTTTTTTAATAAAAATACCATTACCATATAATAGTATTCATATTTAATTATTATAAATATAATTTATTTTATTTTATTTTAAAATTATTTATTGACTACAAAATCACGTGGTGGTTATGAGCGTCATTCGGGAGATCTAAGATATATCACTTTAAGGTGATGCATAGTAGTATGTTTTGTATGATTACACATATCTATGTATCTATATATATATCTAAGTATTAATATAACCTATATATATAATACATATACATATATAATACATGTACATATATACACCTATGTATCTACGTTCAATATACATTGAACATAAAAGTATAAATGCAAGACGCGATATTATGTAAAAGTATTCGGCATACCGCAAACATGAAATTCACAATCCATTATTAATACTATATTATAATATTCAACTGAAGTTAAATTAATAACAATAATAAACCATGAGTATAAGTAAACACACTTTTATTAATGTATTCTACTTTAAAAATAAACATTAATTTTCCACTCTATTAACATACGAAAATTAACGTATTCCAATAAATGCCCACTTAGTCGATATCAATATTACAATGTATAGTTAATTGTATCCTACTTTATACATACTTATAGAGTGTTATTTTAAATATCATATAATTACTTATGTTATCATCTACATTGTATATGTCATTCTATAATCACCTATTTTATTATCATGTTCAATAGTGATTGTGATTAATATTTATAAATATTTAAGTTACTAGATTTTATAATATATATATTCAAAATCCAATTGATTAAATGGCCACCAGTGTCCCAAACTGTCTTATCCATTTTTAAAGGTATATTATTCTAACGCAAGATCGCTATGTAATAACATTCCTACACTTACTGCAATTGTTAACACCCTGTTATATGATATTTTAATTTTCACTGAAACATGGCTTACTAATAATATTACTAATGCTATGCTTTCACCAACTAATAATTATAATTTATACAGATTAGATAGGTTGAATGGTATACGTGGTAGTGGTATTTTATTATATATTAAATCGTTAATTCCGGTAATATGTTTAAATGAATTCTCTATTAATAATATTGAACTGTTATTTATTAAAATATTTCATTATAGAATTGTTGTAATATATCGTCCCCCTAGCATGGATTTTGACGATACAATCAAGTTATGCACTATTATTAAAAATATATGTAACAGTCCCGATTCATGCACTATGTTTGGTGATTTTAACTTCCCGGGTATAAATTGGTTATCCGGAAGTACTACTACCCAATCTAAAGAAGCTTTCTATAAAACAATTCAAGAGTCAGCATTATTACAATTGGTTAATTTTAATAATAGACCGCGCTTACTAGCTGGATCTTAATTAAAACATATAGTCTATTATATATATATATATATATATATATATATATATATTATATGTATATATGTATAATATTACAGATATGTATGTTTAATTAAAAAAATAATTAATATTGGATACAGAATAAATTCACGGAATGAAATGGGTGATATAGATAATGGGAAATTTGAGAAATATAGAACATTGAGCTATCTAAATGGCGAATATGGTACTAGTAATAATGGATTAACTTATAATTATATAATATATATTATTACATATAAAATATCAAGTTATATATATATATATATATATATATATATATATATATATATATATATATATGAATATCTAACCCTTATCTTTGTGGTGAAGTCATCTTCTATTACTTTAATTGATGACAATAATTCATCTATATACTATTTTAGGATAATATATTAATTTATAATCACTTATATATAAATTTATAGATAATTAATAATATTATAAAATATATTATTAGTATCCTGTATAGTAGATTATTAATATTTACTAATATTACTAAAAACGGTATACCATTACTATAGTATACATATATACATATATACTATACATATATATACTATAGAATACATATATACTATAGTACGGTAAATATAAGTTTAACACATAGTAAATACGTATAATGATTATTGTTATTATTATTATTATTAAACTTAAACTAACGGCATCCTTCTTTACGATTTTCTGTTCGTACACAGATTGATGTTTTTCTAGATTCTGCAGTAAAATGTATAAGTATATATTATATATTATATTTAATTAATAAATATACTTAGCTATACTTTGATATACTGATAATAGTAATCATGTAGTTGAACAATAGACTAATCAACCATTTTTTAATAACAATACCTACTATATAATAGTATTCATATTTAATTATTATAAATATAATTTATTTTATTTTATTTTATAATTATTTATTGACTACAAAAGCACGTGGTGGTTATGGGCGTCATGAGAAGGAAACAAAAATAAATAAATAGAGTACAATAAAAATAAATTAAAAGGGAGGGTATACCCTATAGGCAGGGCCGGCTTAAGGGGGAGGCAACTCGAGCAATTGCCCGGGGCCCCACATTTTGGGGGGCCCATGAATTATTTGAGAACAATTTTTTTTACTATTTATATAAAAAAAAAATGTTCTTAAGTGTATTTTTCTTATAAATATTGATTCTAATTAAAAAAATAAAAATAATATAATAAATTAATTAAATATGAGTCATGTAGGTCGATTTGAAATGTGAATTTTACAAAAATTTCTTAATTTACACGAAGATATTGTGGAAATACGTACATGAATATGTTGGAACACATGCTAATAGTGATCACCATAGATTATCTCACACATATCTGATTGTCAGATAAAATAGTGTGAAACGGATTGAAAATAATTTGTTGTTAAACTAGAAAGTGATAAATGATAAACGTATTGAGGGAATATTAACCATAGTTGAATCTTAACAATTTATAATTCTATAATTAATTTACGAAAAAAAAGTATACTTTTTTTTTATTAAAATTAAATATGAAATATATATTAAGATATGATTAAACTATGATTTCTGAAATTTATAAAGGATTATATTGATTATATATTACGAAAAAAACAATATTCTATATAGATTTATAATTATTATATTAAAACTAATTAGATATTTTCAAAATAATTGTTCTCAAAAGAATTAATTTTCTCTATCCTACTACTGGTATTAATAAAATGTGTATCTTCTCATAGTGTATATATTATTATACTTTTGTTAGTTTAAATAATGTATATATATAAAATAGTTGTAGTTTAAATAAGAATATTCTGCTTTATAGTATTTTTTATAATTACTATTGATGAAAGGGAATTATGTACATACAATTTTCCATGGACTATTATTAGAGAAGGACATTTTATTTATATGTATTGAAACATATATTATTTATAAATATATATATATATATATATATATATATATATATATATATATATATATATATATATATATATATATATATATATATATATAATACTAAAGGCATTGTAGAAATTATCAAACTAGTACTTACAACTGAATGTTTAGATTTACATCATCCTCATCTATATATTTATATATATAAATAGTATTTATTAAATACACACAATGGCGATATTCTTATTGGAGAACAGGTGATAAGTTATATAACTGATATCACTGATAACTAATTATTTAAGAAATATAAAATTCAAAATATTATATTATATATCGGTGTACTCAATTCCAGATATATCACATGTAGGTACGTTAACAGTAATCATCATATATACCAAGTTAGGTATTATTATATAGGTATTTATTGAATACAGACACGCTAGGTATCTCAGAAACCATAAATCCTACAAAAAAATGTTTAATGAATAAAATATTCATAATTATATAAATAGACTAAAAAAGTATTTTTAATTTTTTAATTATTCGAAATATTGCTGATATAAACTGATTTTTCTATTACGTTTTTAAATTTATGAAAAAAAAATTCAACTTAAAACCTTCTCAAGAATATACAAATGTATCGATATAAAACATAACAATATATTATTAAACTAAAACTTTATAAACATTATATACATCATTTCTATATTTTTGATCAAATATTAATTAATCACGCTTACTAACTGGCTATCAATTAAAACATATAGTCTATTATATATATATATATATATTCTAACAAATATATATCAACAGTGTATATATAATGATGTAATTTCAGATAAACTAAAAGTCATAACGGGTGTACCCCAAGGCGCAATCCTA
The DNA here is from genome assembly GCA_964019155.1 of Osedax fenrisi. Lineage (NCBI taxonomy): Eukaryota > Metazoa > Annelida > Polychaeta > Sabellida > Siboglinidae > Osedax > Osedax fenrisi. The sequence continues at coordinate 35,411,428 of OZ025243.1, forward strand.
GGACCCATTTTATTTTTAATTTATATTAATGATATTAAAAAATCATCTTCTTTATGTAAGTTTACCATGTTCGCAGATGATACTACTTTATATTTTAAAAATACATCAGCAGAAATACTTAATTATATTTATCAAACTGAATTAAAAAATATTAATGAATGGTTAATCTATAATAGGTTATCATTAAATTTAAATAAAACTTGCTTTATGTCTATTAATTCAAGAACTATTATAAATATAAATTTAAATAACAGAAATATTGAAAGAGTTACATTTTATAAATTTTTAGGCGTAATTATAGACGATATATTGAACTGGAAACAACATATCTTGTTTTTAAAATCAAAACTAATAAAAATCATATGGATTACCAACATTATTTCCAAATTTATAAATAAAAAAGCATTACTTCATATATATAATTCCATATGCTTGCCTCATATAAAGTATTGTAACATATTTTGGGGAAATACATATAAATCTAATGTATCATGCATATATATTCTTCAAAAGCGAATGATAAGGATTATATGTAAAAAAACATTTTTTACATCATACTAGTGGACTATTTATTGATAATTCTTTATTAAAAATAAATGAAATTACATATATAAGTACATGTGAATTTATGTTTAAAATTTTCAATGATCTTCATCCTGTTATAACAAATGCATTGTTTTCTGTAACTTCATCATCTCACAACACTAGGAGCATAAATAATGTCTCAATTATTAATTTTAAAAAAGAACTATACAGAAGAACATTAATATACATTGGACCAATTACCTGGAATAAGCTTGATAATATTTTAAAAAATATTTCAAATTATAAATTATTCAGGAAACGTATGTATAAAAATGTGTTATCTTCTTACTCAGTATACTTATAATCTAAATCTCATTTTTCTAATTTTAAATCTTTTATCATGTATTTTATCTAATATTGTATTATATACTAAGATCCATATTTTATTCTTATTTTAATTTATTGACGTTTATGTAAAAATTAAAAAAAATTAATACTTTTGAGTGTTTACTTTACAATATTTTATTTCCCCGACATTAATAATATTATTTTACTGAATTTTTGCATTTTATATTTGAATTTACTTTCATGTTTTCTTTCTTTTTAATTGACGTTTATATAAAAATAATAAAATTAAAAAAAACTTTTAGGTATTTCTTTTTTCTTTAGTATTTTCGTTAGTATTTTTTATTTCCCTCTGACTAATAATATTATTTGACTTTATTTTTAATTACATAAACATTTTGTATTGAATCTTTTTTCTTGTATATTTGATTATACTTCTTTGTTTTATTTCTCTTTATTGACAATTATATAAAAATTAGTAATCAAAACTAACATTTTAGTTTAAAAAATATTTTACATTCTTTACATTATTCTAAAGTATTACTAAAAAATTTCTAAAACTTATTTACTGAAATAAATTTATGAAAAAAAAAAAAAATGTTACATACAGTTCTTACCATCTTTCTAGATATTCTTTTTGTTATGTTTTAATCAGTTTTATTCAGTTTTACTTCATTTTACTTCATTTTTTTCTTCATTTATACTAATACATCTATATTTTTGTTTAGTGTATTATTTTATAGTAATTATTATTTATTTTAGTTATTTATTTATAAATAATTAAATGATGATTTCATAATTTTATGGCAAGTTCAAACAATTTATATTATTTTTCTATTTTATTCATTGTATCTATGTAAACAGGAAGTCATCTAATATTTTATAATATTTTATTTATTTAGTTTTTTTGAACTTGCTTTAAAATTAAGGGTAATTGTCTCGATAAGCTTTAGCTTCTACAAAAACCCTCGTGTAAACCTAAATCTGATAATAATAATAATAATAATATATATTATATATATGTATAATATTACAGATATGTATGTTTAATTAAAAAAATAATTAATATTGGATACAGAATAAATTCACGTAATGAAATGGGTGATATAGATAATGGGAAATTTGAGAAATAGAACATTGAGCTATCTAAATGGCGAATATGGTAATAATATTAGTAATAATGGATTAACTTATCATTATATAATATATATATATTATTACATATAAAATATCAAGTTATATATGTATATATATATATGAATATCTAACCCTTATCTTAGTGGTGGAGTCATCTTCTATTACTTTAATTGATGACAATAATTCATCTATATACTATTTTAGGATAATATATTAATTTATAATCACTTATATATAAATTTATAGATAATTAATAATATTATAAAATATATTATTAGTATCCTGTATAGTAGATTATTAATATTTACTAATATTACTAATAACGGTATACCATTACTATAGTATACATATATACATATATACTATACATATATACTATAGAATACATATATACTATAGTACGGTAAATATAAGTTTAACACAGAGTAAATACGTATAATGATTATTGTTATTATTATTATTATTAAACTTAAACTAACGGCATCCTTCTTTACGATTTTCTGTTCGTACACAGATTGATGTTTTTCTAGATTCTGCAGTAAAATGTATAAGTATATATTATATATTATATTTAATTAATAAATATACTTAGCTATACTTTGATATACTGATAATAGTAATCATGTAGTTGAACAATAGACTAATCAACCATTTTTTAATAACAATACCTACTATATAATAGTATTCATATTTAATTATTATAAATATAATTTATTTTATTTTATTTTATAATTATTTATTGACTACAAAAGCACGTGGTGGTTATGGGCGTCATGAGAAGGAAACAAAAATAAATAAATAGAGTACAATAAAAATAAATTAAAAGGGAGGGTATACCCTATAGGCAGGGCCGGCTTAAGGGGGGGGCAACTCGAGCAATTGCCCGGGGCCCCACATTTTGGGGGGCCCATGAATTATTTGAGAAAATTTTTTTTTACTATTTATATAAAAAAAAAATGTTCTTAAGTGTATTTTTCTTATAAATATTGATTCTAATTAAAAAAATAAAAATAATATAATAAATTAATTAAATATGAGTCATGTAGGTCGATTTGAAATGTGAATTTTACAAAAATTTCTTAATTTACACGAAGATATTGTGGAAATACGTACATGAATATGTTGGAACACATGCTAATAGTGATCACCATAGATTATCTCACACATATCTGATTGTCAGATAAAATAGTGTGAAACGGATTGAAAATAATTTGTTGTTAAACTAGAAAGTGATAAATGATAAACGTATTGAGGGAATATTAACCATAGTTGAATCTTAACAATTTATAATTCTATAATTAATTTACGAAAAAAAAGTATACTTTTTTTTTATTAAAATTAAATATGAAATATATATTAAGATATGATTAAACTATGATTTCTGAAATTTATAAAGGATTATATTGATTATATATTACGAAAAAAACAATATTCTATATAGATTTATAATTATTATATTAAAACTAATTAGATATTTTCAAAATAATTTTTCTCAAAAGAATTAATTTTCTCTATCCTACTACTGGTATTAATAAAATGTGTATCTTCTCATAGTGTATATATTATTATACTTTTGTTAGTTTAAATAATGTATATATATAAAATAGTTGTAGTTTAAATAAGAATATTCTGCTTTATAGTATTTTTAATAATTACTATTGATGAAAGGGAATTATGTACATACAATTTTCCATGGACTATTATTAGAGAAGGACATTTTATTTATATGTATTGAAACATATATTATTTATAAATATATATATATATATATATATATATATATATATATATATATATATATATAATACTAAAGGCATTGTAGAAATTATCAAACTAGTACTTACAACTGAATGTTTAGATTTACATCATCCTCATCTATATATTTATATATATATATAAATAGTATTTATTAAATACACACAATGGCGATATTCTTATTGGAGAACAGGTGATAAGTTATATAACTGATATCACTGATAACTAATTATTTAAGAAATATAAAATTCAAAATATTATATTATATATCGGTGTACTCAATTCCAGATATATCACATGTAGGTACGTTAACAGTAATCATCATATATACCAAGTTAGGTATTATTATATAGGTATTTATTGAATACAGACACGCTAGGTATCTCAGAAACCATAAATCCTACAAAAAAATGTTTAATGAATAAAATATTCATAATTATATAAATAGTCTAAAAAAGTATTTTTAATTTTTTAATTATTCGAAATATTGCTGATATAAACTGATTTTTCTATTACGTTTTTAAATTTATGAAAAAAAAATTCAACTTAAAACCTTCTCAAGAATATACAAATGTATCGATATAAAACATAACAATATATTATTAAACTAAAACTTTATAAACATTATATACATCATTTCTATATTTTTGATCAAATATTAATTAAGCACGCTTACTAACTGGCTATCAATTAAAACATATAGTCTATTATATATATATATATTCTAACAAATATATATCAACAGTGTATATATAATGATGTAATTTCAGATAAACTAAAAGTCATAACGGGTGTACCCCAAGGCGCAATCCTAGGACCCATTTTATTTTTAATTTATATTAATGATATTACAAAATCATCTTCTTTATGTAAGTTTACCATGTTCGCAGATGATACTACTTTATATTTTAAAAATACATCAGCAGAAATACTTAATTATATTTATCAAACTGAATTAAAAAATATTAATGAATGGTTAATCTATAATAGGTTATCATTAAATTTAAATAAAACTTGCTTTATGTCTATTAATTCAAGAACTATTATAAATATAAATTTAAATAACAGAAATATTGAAAGTGTTACATTTTATAAATTTTTAGGCGTAATTATAGACGATATATTGAACTGGAAACAACATATCTTGTTTTTAAAATCAAAACTAATAAAAATCATATGGATTACCAACATTATTTCCAAATTTATAAATAAAAAAGCATTACTTCATATATATAATTCCATATTCTTGCCTCATATAAAGTATTGTAACATATTTTGGGGAAATACATATAAATCTAATGTATCATGCATATATATTCTTCAAAAGCGAATGTTAAGGATTATATGTAAAAAAACATTTTTTACATCATACTAGTGGACTATTTATTGATAATTCTTTATTAAAAATAAATGAAATTACATATATAAGTACATGTGAATTTATGTTTAAAATTTTCAATGATCTTCATCCTGTTATAACAAATGCATTGTTTTCTGTAACTTCATCATCTCACAACACTAGGAGCATAAATAATGTCTCAATTATTAATTTTAAAAAAGAACTATACAGAAGAACATTAATATACATTGGACCAATTACCTGGAATAAGCTTGATAATATTTTAAAAAATATTTCAAATTATAAATTATTCAGGAAACGTATGTATAAAAATGTGTTATCTTCTTACTCAGTATACTTATAATCTAAATCTCATTTTTCTAATTTTAAATCTTTTATCATGTATTTTATCTAATATTGTATTATATACTAAGATCCATATTTTATTCTTATTTTAATTTATTGACGTTTATATAAAAATTAAAAAAAAATAATACTTTTGAGTGTTTACTTTACAATATTTTATTTCCCCGACATTAATAATATTATTTTACTGAATTTTTGCATTTTATATTTGAATTTACTTTCATGTTTTCTTTCTTTTTAATTGACGTTTATATAAAAATAATAAAATTAAAACAAACTTTTAGGTATTTCTTTTTTCTTTAGTATTTTCTTTAGTATTTTTTATTTCCCTCTGACTAATAATATTATTTGACTTTATTTTTAATTACATAAACATTTTGTATTGAATCTTTTTTCTTGTATATATGATTATACTTCTTTGTTTTATTTCTCTTTATTGACAATTATATAAAAATTAGTAATCAAAACTAACATTTTAGTTTAAAAAATATTTAACATTCTTTACATTATTCTAAAGTATTACTAAAAAATTTCTAAAACTTATTTACTGAAATAAATTTATGAAAAAAAAAAAAAAAATGTTACATACAGTTCTTACCATCTTTCTAGATATTCTTTTTGTTATTTTTTATTCAGTTTTATTCAGTTTTACTTCATTTTACTTCATTTTTTTCTTCATTTATACTAATACATCTATATTTTTGTTTAGTGTATTATTTTATAGTACTTATTATTTATTTTAGTTATTTATTTATAAATAATTAAATGATGATTTCATAATTTTATGGCAAGTTCAAACAATTTATATTCTTTTTCTATTTTATTCATTGTATCTATGTAAACAGGAAGTCATCTAATATTTTATAATATTTTATTTATTTAGTTTTTTTGAACTTGCTTTAAAAGTAAGGGTAATTGTCTCGATAAGCTTTAGCTTCTACAAAAACCCTCGTGTAAACCTAAATCTGATAATAATAATAATAATAATATATATTATATATATGTATAATATTACAGATATGAAAGTTTAATTAAAAAAATAATTAATATTGGATACAGAATAAATTCACGGAATGAAATGGGTGATATAGATAATGGGAAATTTGAGAAATAGAACATTGAGCTATCTAAATGGCGAATATGGTAATAATATTTGTAATAATGGATTAACTTATCATTATATAATATATATATATATTATTATATATAAAATATCAAGTTATATATATATATATATATATATATATATATATATATATATGAATATCTAACCCTTATCTTAGTGGTGGAGTCATCTTCTATTACTTTAATTGATGACAATAGTTCATCTATATACTATTTTAGGATAATATATTAATTTATAATCACTTATATATAAATTTATAGATAATTAATAATATTATAAAATATATTATTAGTATCCTGTATAGTAGATTATTAATATTTACTAATATTACTAATAACGGTATACCATTACTATAGTATACATATATATATATACTATACATATACTATAGAATACATATATACTATAGTACGGTAAATATAAGTTTAACACAGAGTAAATACGTATAATGATTATTGTTATTATTATTATTATTAAATTAAACTAACGGCATCCTTCTTTACGATTTTCTGTTCGTACACAGATTGATGTTTTTCTAGATTCTGCAGTAAAATGTATAAGTATATATTATATATTATATTTAATTAATAAATATACTTAGCTATACTTTGATATACTGATAATATTAATCATGTAGTTGAACAATAGACTAATCAACCCTTTTTTAATAACAATACCTACTATATAATAGTATTCATATTTAATTATTATAAATATAATTTATTTTATTTTATTTTATAATTATTTATTGACTATAAAAGCACGTGGTGGTTATGGGTGTCATGAGAAGGAAACAAAAATAAATAAATATAGTACAATAAAAATAAATTAAAAGGGAGGGTATACCCTATAGGCAGGGCCGGCTTAAGGGGGGGGCAACTCGAGCAATTGCCCGGGGCCCCACATTTTGGGGGGCCCATGAATTATTTGAGAAAAATTTTGTTTACTATTTATATAAAAAAAAAATGTTCTTAAGTGTATTTTTCTTATAAATATTGATTCTAATTAAAAAAATAAAAATAATATAATAAATTAATTAAATATGAGTCATGTAGGTCAATTTGAAATGTGAATTTTACAAACATTTCTTAATTTACACGAAGATATTGTGGAAATACGTACATGAATATGTTGGAACACATGCTAATAGTGATCACCATAGATTATCTCACACATATCTGATTGTCAGATAAAATAGTGTGAAACGGATTGAAAATAATTTGTTGTTAAACTAGAAAGTGATAAATGATAAACGTATTGAGGGAATATTAACCATAGTTGAATCTTAACAATTTATAATTCTATAATTAATTTACGAAAAAAAAGTATACTTTTTTTTTATTAAAATTAAATATGAAATATATATTAAGATATGATTAAACTATGATTTCTGATATTTATAAAGGATTATATTGATTATATATTACGAAAAAAACAATATTCTATATAGATTTATAATTATTATATTAAAACTAATTAGATATTTTCAAAATAATTTTTCTCAAAAGAATTAATTTTCTCTATCCTACTACTGGTATTAATAAAATGTGTATCTTCTCATAGTGTATATATTATTATACTTTTGTTAGTTTAAATAATGTATATATATAAAATAGTTGTAGTTTAAATAAGAATATTCTGCTTTATAGTATTTTTAATAATTACTATTGATGAAAGGGAATTCTGTACATACAATTTTCCATGGACTATTATTAGAGAAGGACATTTTATTTATATGTATTGAAACATATATTATTTATAAATATATATATATATATATATATATATATATATATAATCTAAATATAATACTAAAGGCATTGTAGAAATTATCAAACTAGTACTTACAACTGAATGTTTAGATTTACATCATCCTCATCTATATATTTATATATATAAATAGTATTTATTAAATACACACAATGGCGATATTCTTATTGGAGAACAGGTGATAAGTTATATAACTGATATCACTGATACCTAATTATTTAAGAAATATAAAATTCAAAATATTATATTATATATCGGAGTACTCAATTCCAGATATATCACATGTAGGTACGTTAACAGTCATCATCATATATACCAAGTTAGGTATTATTATATAGGTATTTATTGAATACAGACACGCTAGGTATCTCAGAAACCATAAATCCTACAAAAAAAATGTTTAATGAATAAAATATTCATAATTATATAAATAGTCTAAAAAAGTATTTTTAATTTTTTAATTATTCGAAATATTGCTGATATAAACTGATTTTTCTATTACGTTTTTAAATTTATGAAAAAAAAATTCAACTTAAAACCTTCTCAAGAATATACAAATGTATCGATATAAAACATAACAATATATTATTAAACTAAAACTTTATAAACATTATATACATCATTTCTATATTTTTTATCAAATATTAATTAAGCACGCTTACTAACTGGCTATCAATTAAAACATATAGTCTATTATATATATATATATATATTCTAACAAATAGATATCAACAGTGTATATATAATGATGTAATTTCAGATAAACTAAAAGTCATAACGGGTGTACCCCAAGGCGCAATCCTAGGACCCATTTTATTTTTAATTTATATTAATGATATTACAAAATCATCTTCTTTATGTAAGTTTACCATGTTCGCAGATGATACTACTTTATATTTTAAAAATACATCAGCAGAAATACTTAATTATATTTATCAAACTGAATTAAAAAATATTAATAAATGGTTAATCTATAATAGGTTATCATTAAATTTAAATAAAACTTGCTTTATGTCTATTAATTCAAGAACTATTATAAATATAAATTTAAATAACAGAAATATTGAAAGAGTTACATTTTATAAATTTTTAGGCGTAATTATAGACGATATATTGAACTGGAAACAACATATCTTGTTTTTAAAATCAAAACTAATAAAAATCATATGGATTACCAACATTATTTCCAAATTTATAAATAAAAAAGCATTACTTCATATATATAATTCCATATTCTTGCCTCATATAAAGTATTGTAACATATTTTGGGGAAATACATATAAATCTAATGTATCATGCATATATATTCTTCAAAAGCGAATGATAAGGATTATATGTAAAAAACATTTTTTACATCATACTAGTGGACTATTTATTGATAATTCTTTATTAAAAATAAATGAAATTACATATATAAGTACATGTGAATTTATGTTTAAAATTTTCAATGATCTTCATCCTGTTATAACAAATGCATTTTTTTATGTAACTTCATCATCTCACAACACTAGGAGCATAAATAATTTCTCAATTATTAATTTTTAAAAAGAACTATGCAGAAGAATATTAATATACATTGGACCAATTACCTGGAATAAGCTTGATAATATTTTAAAAAATATTTCAAATTATAAATTATTCAGGAAAGGTATGTATAAAAATGTGTTATCTTCTTACTCAGTATACTTATAATCTAAATCTCATTTTTCTAATTTTAAATCTGTTATCATGTATTTTATCTAATATTGTATTATATACTAATATCCATATTTTATTCTTATTTTAATTTATTGACGTTTATGTAAAAATTAAAAAAAATTAATACTTTTGAGTGTTTACTTTACAATATTTTATTTCCCCGACATTAATAATATTATTTTACTGAATTTTTGCATTTTATATTTGAATTTACTTTCATGTTTTCTTTCTTTTTAATTGACGTTTATATAAAAATAATAAAATTAAAAAAAACTTTTAGGTATTTCTTTTTTCTTTAGTATTTTCTTTAGTATTTTTTATTTCCCTCTGACTAATAATATTATTTGACTTTATTTTTAATTACATAAACATTTTGTATTGAATCTTTTTTCTTGTATATTTGATTATACTTCTTTGTTTTATTTCTCTTTATTGACAATTATATAAAAATTAGTAATCAAAACTAACATTTTAGTTTAAAAAATATTTTACATTCTTTACATTATTCTAAAGTATTACTAAAAAATTTCCTAAACTTATTTACTGAAATAAATTTATGAAAAAAAAAAAAATGTTACATACAGTTCTTACCATCTTTCTAGATATTCTTTTTGTTATGTTTTAATTAGTTTTATTCAGTTTTACTTCATTTTACTTCATTTTTTTCTTCATTTATACTAATACATCTATATTTTTGTTTAGTGTATTATTTTATAGTAATTATTATTTATTTTAGTTATTTATTTATAAATAATTAAATGATGATTTCATAATTTTATGGCAAGTTCAAACAATTTATATTATTTTTCTATTTTATTCATTGTTTCTATGTAAACAGGAAGTCATCTAATATTTTATAATATTTTATTTATTTAGTTTTTTTGAACTTGCTTTAAAATTAAGGGTAATTGTCTCGATAAGCTTTAGCTTCTACAAAAACCCTCGTGTAAACCTAAATCTGATAATAATAATAATAATAATATATATTATATATATGTATAATATTACAGATATGTATGTTTAATTAAAAAAATAATTAATATTGGATACAGAATAAATTCACGGAATGAAATGGGTGATATAGATAATGGGAAATTTGAGAAATAGAACATTGAGCTATCTAAATGGCGAATATGGTAATAATATTAGTAATAATGGATTAACTTATCATTATATAATATATATATATTATTACATATAAAATATCAAGTTATATATGTATATATATATATATATATGAATATCTAACCCTTATCTTAGTGGTGGAGTCATCTTCTATTACTTTAATTGATGACAATAGTTCATCTATATACTATTTTAGGATAATATATTAATTTATAATCACTTATATATAAATTTATAGATAATTAATAATATTATAAAATATATTATTAGTATCCTGTATAGTAAATTATTAATATTTACTAATATTACTAATAACGGTATACCATTACTATAGTATACATATATACATATATACTATACATATATACTATAGAATACATATATACTATAGTACGGTAAATATAAGTTTAACACATAGTAAATACGTATAATGATTATTGTTATTATTATTATTATTAAACTTAAACTAACGGCATCCTTCTTTACGATTTTCTGTTCGTACACAGATTGTTGTTTTTCTAGATTCTGCAGTAAAATGTATAAGTATATATTATATATTATATTTAATTAATAAATATACTTAGCTATACTTTGATATACTGATAATATTAATCATGTAGTTGAACAATAGACTAATCAACCTTTTTTTAATAAAAATACCATTAGCATATAATAGTATTCATATTTAATTATTATAAATATAATTTATTTTATTTTATTTTAAAATTATTTATTGACTACAAAATCACGTGGTGGTTATGAGCGTCATTCGGGAGATCTAAGATATATCACTTTAAGGTGATGCATAGTAGTATGTTTTGTATGATTACACATATCTATGTATCTATATATATATCTAAGTATTAATATAACCTATATATATAATACATATACATATATAATACATGTACATATATACACCTATGTATCTACGTTCAATATACATTGAACATAAAAGTATAAATGCAAGACGCGATATTATGTAAAAGTATTCGGCATACCGCAAACATGAAATTCACAATCCATTATTAATACTATATTATAATATTCAACTGAAGTTAAATTAATAACAATAATAAACCATGAGTATAAGTAAACACACTTTTATTAATGTATTCTACTTTAAAAATAAACATTAATTTTCCACTCTATTAACATACGAAAATTAACGTATTCCAATAAATGCCCACTTAGTCGATATCAATATTACAATGTATAGTTAATTGTATCCTACTTTATACATACTTATAGAGTGTTATTTTAAATATCATATAATTACTTATGTTATCATCTACATTGTATATGTCATTCTATAATCACCTATTGTATTATCATGTTCAATAGTGATTGTGATTAATATTTATAAATATTGAAGTTACTAGATTTTATAATATATATATTCAAAATCCAATTGATTAAATGGCCACCAGTGTCCCAAACTGTCTTATCCATTTGTAAAGGTATATTATTCTAACGCAAGATCGCTATGTAATAACATTCCTACACTTACTGCAATTGTTAACACCCTGTTATATGATATTTTAATTTTCACTGAAACATGGCTTACTAATAATATTACTAATGCTATGCTTTCACCAACTAATAATTATAATTTATACAGATTAGATAGGTTGAATGGTATACGTGGTAGTGGTATTTTATTATATATTAAATCGTTAATTCCGGTAATATGTTTAAATGAATTCTCTATTAATAATATTGAACTGTTATTTATTAAAATATTTCATTATAGAATTGTTGTAATATATCGTCCCCCTAGCATGGATTTTGACGATACAATCAAGTTATGCACTATTATTAAAAATATATGTAACAGTCCCGATTCATGCACTATGTTTGGTGATTTTAACTTCCCGGGTATAAATTGGTTATCCGGAAGTACTACTACCCAATCTAAAGAAGCTTTCTATAAAACAATTCAAGAGTCAGCATTATTACAATTGGTTAATTTTAATAATAGACCGCGCTTACTAGCTGGATCTTAATTAAAACATATAGTCTATTATATATATATATATATATATATATATATATATATATATATATATATATATATTATATGTATATATGTATAATATTACAGATATGTATGTTTAATTAAAAAAATAATTAATATTGGATACAGAATAAATTCACGGAATGAAATGGGTGATATAGATAATGGGAAATTTGAGAAATATAGAACATTGAGCTATCTAAATGGCGAATATGGTACTAGTAATAATGGATTAACTTATAATTATATAATATATATTATTACATATAAAATATCAAGTTATATATATATATATATATATATATATATATATATATATATGAATATCTAACCCTTATCTTTGTGGTGGAGTCATCTTCTATTACTTTAATTGATGACAATAATTCATCTATATACTATTTAGGATAATATATTAATTTATAATCACTTATATATAAATTTATAGATAATTAATAATATTATAAAATATATTATTAGTATCCTGTATAGTAGATTATTAATATTTACTAATATTACTAATAACGGTATACCATTACTATAGTATACATATATACATATATACTATACATATATACTATAGAATACATATATACTATAGTACGGTAAATATAAGTTTAACACATAGTAAATACGTATAATGATTATTGTTATTATTATTATTATTAAACTTAAACTAACGGCATCCTTCTTTACGATTTTCTGTTCGTACACAGATTGATGTTTTTCTAGATTCTGCAGTAAAATGTATAAGTATATATTATATATTATATTTAATTAATAAATATACTTAGCTATACTTTGATATACTGATAATATTAATCATGTAGTTGAACAATAGACTAATCAACCCTTTTTTAATAACAATACCTACTATATAATAGTATTCATATTTAATTATTATAAATATAATTTATTTTATTTTATTTTAAAATTATGTATTGACTACAAAAGCACGTGGTGGTTATGGGCGTCATGAGAAGGAAACAAAAATAAATAAATAGAGTACAATAAAAATAAATTAAAAGGGAGGGTATACCCTATAGGCAGGGCCGGCTTAAGGGGGGGCAACTCGAGCAATTGCCCGGGGCCCCACATTTTGGGGGGCCCATGAATTATTTGAGAAATATTTTTTTTACTATTTATATAAAAAAAAAATGTTCTTAAGTGTATTTTTCTTATAAATATTGATTCTAATTAAAAAAATAAAAATAATATAATAAATTAATTAAATATGAGTCATGTAGGTCGATTTGAAATGTGAATTTTACAAAAATTTCTTAATTTACACGAAGATATTGTGGAAATACGTACATGAATATGTTGGAACACATGCTAATAGTGATCACCATAGATCATCTCACACATATCTGATAGTCAGATAAAATAGTGTGAAACGGATTGAAAATAATTTGTTGTTAAACTAGAAAGTGATAAATGATAAACGTATTGAGGGAATATTAACCATAGTTGAATCTTAACAATTTATAATTCTATAATTAATTTACGAAAAAAAAGTATACTTTTTTTTTATTAAAATTAAATATGAAATATATATTAAGATATGATTAAACTATGATTTCTGAAATTTATAAAGGATTATATTGATTATATATTACGAAAAAAACAATATTCTATATAGATTTATAATTATTATATTAAAACTAATTAGATATTTTCAAAATAATTTTTCTCAAAAGAATTAATTTTCTCTAGCCTACTACTGGTATTAATAAAATGTGTATCTTCTCATAGTGTATATATTATTATACTTTTGTTAGTTTAAATAATGTATATATATATAAAATAGTTGTAGTTTAAATAAGAATATTCTGCTTTATAGTATTTTTAATAATTACTATTGATGAAAGGGAATTCTGTACATACAATTTTCCATGGACTATTATTAGAGAAGGACATTTTATTTATATGTATTGAAACATATATTATTTATAAATATATATATATATATATATATATATATATATATATAATCTAAATATAATACTAAAGGCATTGTAGAAATTATCAAACTAGTACTTACAACTGAATGTTTAGATTTACATCATCCTCATCTATATATTTATATATATAAATAGTATTTATTAAATACACACAATGGCGATATTCTTATTGGAGAACAGGTGATAAGTTATATAACTGATATCACTGATAACTAATTATTTAAGAAATATAAAATTCAAAATATTATATTATATATCGGTGTACTCAATTACAGATATATCACATGTAGGTACGTTAACAGTCATCATCATATATACCAAGTTAGGTATTATTATATAGGTATTTATTGAATACAGACACGCTAGGTATCTCAGAAACCATAAATCCTACAAAAAAATGTTTAATGAATAAAATATTCATAATTATATAAATAGTCTAAAAAAGTATTTTTAATTTTTTAATTATTCGAAATATTGCTGATATAAACTGATTTTTCTATTACGTTTTTAAATTTATGAAAAAAAAATTCAACTTAAAACCTTCTCAAGAATATACAAATGTATCGATATAAAACATAACAATATATTATTAAACTAAAACTTTATAAACATTATATACATCATTTCTATATTTTTGATCAAATATTAATTAAGCACGCTTACTAACTGGCTATCAATTAAAACATATAGTCTATTATATATATATATATTCTAACAAATATATATCAACAGTGTATATATAATGATGTAATTTCAGATAAACTAAAAGTCATAACGGGTGTACCCCAAGGCGCAATCCTAGGACCCATTTTATTTTTAATTTATATTAATGATATTACAAAATCATCTTCTTTATTTAAGTTTACCATGTTCGCAGATGATACTACTTTATATTTTAAAAATACATCAGCAGAAATACTTAATTATATTAATCAAACTGAATTAAAAAATATTAATAAATGGTTAATCTATAATAGGTTATCATTAAATTTAAATTAAACTTGCTTTATGTCTATTAATTCAAGAACTATTATAAATATAAATTTAAATAACAGAAATATTGAAAGAGTTACATTTTATAAATTTTTAGGCGTAATTATAGACGATATATTGAACTGGAAACAACATATCTTGTTTTTAAAATCAAAACTAATAAAAAGCATATGGATTACCAACATTATTTCCAAATTTATAAATAAAAAAGCATTACTTCATATATATAATTCCATATTCTTGCCTCATATAAAGTATTGTAACATATTTTGGGGAAATACATATAAATCTAATGTATCATGCATATATATTCTTCAAAAGCGAATGATAAGGATTATATGTAAAAAAACATTTTTTACATCATACTAGTGGACTATTTATTGATAATTCTTTATTAAAAATAAATGAAATTACATATATAAGTACATGTGAATTTATGTTTAAAATTTTAAATGATCTTCATCCTGTTATAACAAATGCATTTTTTTCTGTAACTTCATTATCTCACAACACTAGGAGCATAAATAATTTCTCAATTATTAATTTTAAAAAAGAACTATACAGAAGAACATTAATATACATTGGACCAATTACCTGGAATAAGCTTGATAATATTTTAAAAAATATTTCAAATTATAAATTATTCAGGAAACGTATGTATAAAAATGTGTTATCTTCTTACTCAGTATACTTATAATCTAAATCTCATTTTTCTAATTTTAAATCTTTTATCATGTATTTTATCTAATATTGTATTATATACTAAGATCCATATTTTATTCTTATTTTAATTTATTGACGTTTATGTAAAAATTAAAAAAAATTAATACTTTTGAGTGTTTACTTTACAATATTTTATTTCCCCGACATTAATAATATTATTTTACTGAATTTTTGCATTTTATATTTGAATTTACTTTCATGTTTTCTTTCTTTTTAATTGACGTTTATATAAAAATAATAAAATTAAAAAAAACTTTTAGGTATTTCTTTTTTCTTTAGTATTTTCTTTAGTATTTTTTATTTCCCTCTGACTAATAATATTATTTGACTTTATTTTTAATTACATAAACATTTTGTATTGAATCTTTTTTCTTGTATATTTGATTATACTTCTTTGTTTTATTTCTCTTTATTGACAATTATATAAAAATTAGTAATCAAAACTAACATTTTAGTTTAAAAAATATTTTACATTCTTTACATTATTCTAAAGTATTACTAAAAAATTTCTAAAACTTATTTACTGAAATAAATTTATGAAAAAAAAAAAAATGTTACATACAGTTCTTACCATCTTTCTAGATATTCTTTTTGTTATGTTTTAATCAGTTTTATTCAGTTTTACTTCATTTTACTTCATTTTTTTCTTCATTTATACTAATACATCTATATTTTTGTTTAGTGTATTATTTTATAGTAATTATTATTTATTTATAAATAATTAAATGATGATTTCATAATTTTATGGCAAGTTCAAACAATTTATATTATTTTTCTATTTTATTCATTGTTTCTATGTAAACAGGAAGTCATCTAATATTTTATAATATTTTATTTATTTAGTTTTTTTGAACTTGCTTTAAAATTAAGGGTAATTGTCTCGATAAGCTTTAGCTTCTACAAAAACCCTCGTGTAAACCTAAATCTGATAATAATAATAATAATAATATATATTATATATATGTATAATATTACAGATATGTATGTTTAATTAAAAAAATAATTAATATTGGATACAGAATAAATTCACGGAATGAAATGGGTGATATAGATAATGGGAAATTTGAGAAATAGAACATTGAGCTATCTAAATGGCGAATATGGTATTAATATTAGTAATAATGGATTAACTTATCATTATATAATATATATATATTATTACATATAAAATATCAAGTTATATATGTATATATATATATATATATGAATATCTAACCCTTATCTTAGTGGTGGAGTCATCTTCTATTACTTTAATTGATGACAATAGTTCATCTATATACTATTTTAGGATAATATATTAATTTATAATCACTTATATATAAATTTATAGATAATTAATAATATTATAAAATATATTATTAGTATCCTGTATAGTAGATTATTAATATTTACTAATATTACTAATAACGGTATACCATTACTATAGTATACATATATACATATATACTATACATATATACTATAGAATACATATATACTATAGTACGGTAAATATAAGTTTAACACATAGTAAATACGTATAATGATTATTGTTATTATTATTATTATTAAACTTAAACTAACGGCATCCTTCTTTACGATGTTCTGTTCGTACACAGATTGATGTTTTTCTAGATTCTGCAGTAAAATGTATAAGTATATATTATATATTATATTTAATTAATAAATATACTTAGCTATACTTTGATATACTGATAATATTAATCATGTAGTTGAACAATAGACTAATCAACCCTTTTTTAATAACAATACCTACTATATAATAGTATTCATATTTAATTATTATAAATATAATTTATTTTATTTTATTTTAAAATTATGTATTGACTACAAAAGCACGTGGTGGTTATGGGCGTCATGAGAAGGAAACAAAAATAAATAAATAGAGTACAATAAAAATAAATTAAAAGGGAGGGTATACCCTATAGGCAGGGCCGGCTTAAGGGGGGGCAACTCGAGCAATTGCCCGGGACCCCACATTTTGGGGGGCCCATGAATTATTTGAGAAATATTTTTTTTACTATTTATATAAAAAAAAAATGTTCTTAAGTGTATTTTTCTTATAAATATTGATTCTAATTAAAAAAATAAAAATAATATAATAAATTAATTAAATATGAGTGATGTATGTCGATTTGAAATGTGAATTTTACAAAAATTTCTTAATTTACACGAAGATATTGTGGAAATACGTACATGAATATGTTGGAACACATGCTAATAGTGATCACCATAGATCATCTCACACATATCTGATTGTCAGATAAAATAGTGTGAAACGGATTGAAAATAATTTGTTGTTAAACTAGAAAGTGATAAATGATAAACGTATTGAGGGAATATTAACCATAGTTGAATCTTAACAATTTATAATTCTATAATTAATTTACGAAAAAAAAGTATACTTTTTTTTTATTAAAATTAAATATGAAATATATATTAAGATATGATTAAACTATGATTTCTGAAATTTATAAAGGATTATATTGATTATATATTACGAAAAAAACAATATTCTATATAGATTTATAATTATTATATTAAAACTAATTAGATATTTTCAAAATAATTTTTCTCAAAAGAATTAATTTTCTCTAGCCTACTACTGGTATTAATAAAATGTGTATCTTCTCATAGTGTATATATTATTATACTTTTGTTAGTTTAAATAATGTATATATATATAAAATAGTTGTAGTTTAAATAAGAATATTCTGCTTTATAGTATTTTTAATAATTACTATTGATGAAAGGGAATTCTGTACATACAATTTTCCATGGACTATTATTAGAGAAGGACATTTTATTTATATGTATTGAAACATATATTATTTATAAATATATATATATATATATATATATATATATATATATATATATATATAATCTAAATATAATACTAAAGGCATTGTAGAAATTATCAAACTAGTACTTACAACTGAATGTTTAGATTTACATCATCCTCATCTATATATTTATATATATAAATAGTATTTATTAAATACACACAATGGCGATATTCTTATTGGAGAACAGGTGATAAGTTATATAACTGATATCACTGATAACTAATTATTTAAGAAATATAAAATTCAAAATATTATATTATATATCGGTGTACTCAATTACAGATATATCACATGTAGGTACGTTAACAGTCATCATCATATATACCAAGTTAGGTATTATTATATAGGTATTTATTGAATACAGACACGCTAGGTATCTCAGAAACCATAAATCCTACAAAAAAATGTTTAATGAATAAAATATTCATAATTATATAAATAGTCTAAAAAAGTATTTTTAATTTTTTAATTATTCGAAATATTGCTGATATAAACTGATTTTTCTATTACGTTTTTAAATTTATGAAAAAAAAATTCAACTTAAAACCTTCTCAAGAATATACAAATGTATCGATATAAAACATAACAATATATTATTAAACTAAAACTTTATAAACATTATATACATCATTTCTATATTTTTGATCAAATATTAATTAAGCACGCTTACTAACTGGCTATCAATTAAAACATATAGTCTATTATATATATATATATTCTAACAAATATATATCAACAGTGTATATATAATGATGTAATTTCAGATAAACTAAAAGTCATAACGGGTGTACCCCAAGGCGCAATCCTAGGACCCATTTTATTTTTAATTTATATTAATGATATTACAAAATCATCTTCTTTATTTAAGTTTACCATGTTCGCAGATGATACTACTTTATATTTTAAAAATACATCAGCAGAAATACTTAATTATATTAATCAAACTGAATTAAAAAATATTAATAAATGGTTAATCTATAATAGGTTATCATTAAATTTAAATTAAACTTGCTTTATGTCTATTAATTCAAGAACTATTATAAATATAAATTTAAATAACAGAAATATTGAAAGAGTTACATTTTATAAATTTTTAGGCGTAATTATAGACGATATATTGAACTGGAAACAACATATCTTGTTTTTAAAATCAAAACTAATAAAAAGCATATGGATTACCAACATTATTTCCAAATTTATAAATAAAAAAGCATTACTTCATATATATAATTCCATATTCTTGCCTCATATAAAGTATTGTAACATATTTTGGGGAAATACATATAAATCTAATGTATCATGCATATATATTCTTCAAAAGCGAATGATAAGGATTATATGTAAAAAAACATTTTTTACATCATACTAGTGGACTATTTATTGATAATTCTTTATTAAAAATAAATGAAATTACATATATAAGTACATGTGAATTTATGTTTAAAATTTTAAATGATCTTCATCCTGTTATAACAAATGCATTTTTTTCTGTAACTTCATTATCTCACAACACTAGGAGCATAAATAATTTCTCAATTATTAATTTTAAAAAAGAACTATACAGAAGAACATTAATATACATTGGACCAATTACCTGGAATAAGCTTGATAATATTTTAAAAAATATTTCAAATTATAAATTATTCAGGAAACGTATGTATAAAAATGTGTTATCTTCTTACTCAGTATACTTATAATCTAAATCTCATTTTTCTAATTTTAAATCTTTTATCATGTATTTTATCTAATATTGTATTATATACTAAGATCCATATTTTATTCTTATTTTAATTTATTGACGTTTATGTAAAAATTAAAAAAAATTAATACTTTTGAGTGTTTACTTTACAATATTTTATTTCCCCGACATTAATAATATTATTTTACTGAATTTTTGCATTTTATATTTGAATTTACTTTCATGTTTTCTTTCTTTTTAATTGACGTTTATATAAAAATAATAAAATTAAAAAAAACTTTTAGGTATTTCTTTTTTCTTTAGTATTTTCTTTAGTATTTTTTATTTCCCTCTGACTAATAATATTATTTGACTTTATTTTTAATTACATAAACATTTTGTATTGAATCTTTTTTCTTGTATATTTGATTATACTTCTTTGTTTTATTTCTCTTTATTGACAATTATATAAAAATTAGTAATCAAAACTAACATTTTAGTTTAAAAAATATTTTACATTCTTTACATTATTCTAAAGTATTACTAAAAAATTTCTAAAACTTATTTACTGAAATAAATTTATGAAAAAAAAAAAAATGTTACATACAGTTCTTACCATCTTTCTAGATATTCTTTTTGTTATGTTTTAATCAGTTTTATTCAGTTTTACTTCATTTTACTTCATTTTTTTCTTCATTTATACTAATACATCTATATTTTTGTTTAGTGTATTATTTTATAGTAATTATTATTTATTTATAAATAATTAAATGATGATTTCATAATTTTATGGCAAGTTCAAACAATTTATATTATTTTTCTATTTTATTCATTGTTTCTATGTAAACAGGAAGTCATCTAATATTTTATAATATTTTATTTATTTAGTTTTTTTGAACTTGCTTTAAAATTAAGGGTAATTGTCTCGATAAGCTTTAGCTTCTACAAAAACCCTCGTGTAAACCTAAATCTGATAATAATAATAATAATAATATATATTATATATATGTATAATATTACAGATATGTATGTTTAATTAAAAAAATAATTAATATTGGATACAGAATAAATTCACGGAATGAAATGGGTGATATAGATAATGGGAAATTTGAGAAATAGAACATTGAGCTATCTAAATGGCGAATATGGTATTAATATTAGTAATAATGGATTAACTTATCATTATATAATATATATATATTATTACATATAAAATATCAAGTTATATATGTATATATATATATATATATGAATATCTAACCCTTATCTTAGTGGTGGAGTCATCTTCTATTACTTTAATTGATGACAATAGTTCATCTATATACTATTTTAGGATAATATATTAATTTATAATCACTTATATATAAATTTATAGATAATTAATAATATTATAAAATATATTATTAGTATCCTGTATAGTAGATTATTAATATTTACTAATATTACTAATAACGGTATACCATTACTATAGTATACATATATACATATATACTATACATATATACTATAGAATACATATATACTATAGTACGGTAAATATAAGTTTAACACATAGTAAATACGTATAATGATTATTGTTATTATTATTATTATTAAACTTAAACTAACGGCATCCTTCTTTACGATGTTCTGTTCGTACACAGATTGATGTTTTTCTAGATTCTGCAGTAAAATGTATAAGTATATATTATATATTATATTTAATTAATAAATATACTTAGCTATACTTTGATATACTGATAATATTAATCATGTAGTTGAACAATAGACTAATCAACCCTTTTTTAATAACAATACCTACTATATAATAGTATTCATATTTAATTATTATAAATATAATTTATTTTATTTTATTTTAAAATTATGTATTGACTACAAAAGCACGTGGTGGTTATGGGCGTCATGAGAAGGAAACAAAAATAAATAAATAGAGTACAATAAAAATAAATTAAAAGGGAGGGTATACCCTATAGGCAGGGCCGGCTTAAGGGGGGGCAACTCGAGCAATTGCCCGGGACCCCACATTTTGGGGGGCCCATGAATTATTTGAGAAATATTTTTTTTACTATTTATATAAAAAAAAAATGTTCTTAAGTGTATTTTTCTTATAAATATTGATTCTAATTAAAAAAATAAAAATAATATAATAAATTAATTAAATATGAGTGATGTATGTCGATTTGAAATGTGAATTTTACAAAAATTTCTTAATTTACACGAAGATATTGTGGAAATACGTACATGAATATGTTGGAACACATGCTAATAGTGATCACCATAGATCATCTCACACATATCTGATTGTCAGATAAAATAGTGTGAAACGGATTGAAAATAATTTGTTGTTAAACTAGAAAGTGATAAATGATAAACGTATTGAGGGAATATTAACCATAGTTGAATCTTAACAATTTATAATTCTATAATTAATTTACGAAAAAAAAGTATACTTTTTTTTTATTAAAATTAAATATGAAATATATATTAAGATATGATTAAACTATGATTTCTGAAATTTATAAAGGATTATATTGATTATATATTACGAAAAAAACAATATTCTATATAGATTTATAATTATTATATTAAAACTAATTAGATATTTTCAAAATAATTTTTCTCAAAAGAATTAATTTTCTCTAGCCTACTACTGGTATTAATAAAATGTGTATCTTCTCATAGTGTATATATTATTATACTTTTGTTAGTTTAAATAATGTATATATATATAAAATAGTTGTAGTTTAAATAAGAATATTCTGCTTTATAGTATTTTTAATAATTACTATTGATGAAAGGGAATTCTGTACATACAATTTTCCATGGACTATTATTAGAGAAGGACATTTTATTTATATGTATTGAAACATATATTATTTATAAATATATATATATATATATATATATATATATATATATATATATAATCTAAATATAATACTAAAGGCATTGTAGAAATTATCAAACTAGTACTTACAACTGAATGTTTAGATTTACATCATCCTCATCTATATATTTATATATATAAATAGTATTTATTAAATACACACAATGGCGATATTCTTATTGGAGAACAGGTGATAAGTTATATAACTGATATCACTGATAACTAATTATTTAAGAAATATAAAATTCAAAATATTATATTATATATCGGTGTACTCAATTACAGATATATCACATGTAGGTACGTTAACAGTCATCATCATATATACCAAGTTAGGTATTATTATATAGGTATTTATTGAATACAGACACGCTAGGTATCTCAGAAACCATAAATCCTACAAAAAAATGTTTAATGAATAAAATATTCATAATTATATAAATAGTCTAAAAAAGTATTTTTAATTTTTTAATTATTCGAAATATTGCTGATATAAACTGATTTTTCTATTACGTTTTTAAATTTATGAAAAAAAAATTCAACTTAAAACCTTCTCAAGAATATACAAATGTATCGATATAAAACATAACAATATATTATTAAACTAAAACTTTATAAACATTATATACATCATTTCTATATTTTTGATCAAATATTAATTAAGCACGCTTACTAACTGGCTATCAATTAAAACATATAGTCTATTATATATATATATATTCTAACAAATATATATCAACAGTGTATATATAATGATGTAATTTCAGATAAACTAAAAGTCATAACGGGTGTACCCCAAGGCGCAATCCTAGGACCCATTTTATTTTTAATTTATATTAATGATATTACAAAATCATCTTCTTTATTTAAGTTTACCATGTTCGCAGATGATACTACTTTATATTTTAAAAATACATCAGCAGAAATACTTAATTATATTAATCAAACTGAATTAAAAAATATTAATAAATGGTTAATCTATAATAGGTTATCATTAAATTTAAATTAAACTTGCTTTATGTCTATTAATTCAAGAACTATTATAAATATAAATTTAAATAACAGAAATATTGAAAGAGTTACATTTTATAAATTTTTAGGCGTAATTATAGACGATATATTGAACTGGAAACAACATATCTTGTTTTTAAAATCAAAACTAATAAAAAGCATATGGATTACCAACATTATTTCCAAATTTATAAATAAAAAAGCATTACTTCATATATATAATTCCATATTCTTGCCTCATATAAAGTATTGTAACATATTTTGGGGAAATACATATAAATCTAATGTATCATGCATATATATTCTTCAAAAGCGAATGATAAGGATTATATGTAAAAAAACATTTTTTACATCATACTAGTGGACTATTTATTGATAATTCTTTATTAAAAATAAATGAAATTACATATATAAGTACATGTGAATTTATGTTTAAAATTTTAAATGATCTTCATCCTGTTATAACAAATGCATTTTTTTCTGTAACTTCATTATCTCACAACACTAGGAGCATAAATAATTTCTCAATTATTAATTTTAAAAAAGAACTATACAGAAGAACATTAATATACATTGGACCAATTACCTGGAATAAGCTTGATAATATTTTAAAAAATATTTCAAATTATAAATTATTCAGGAAACGTATGTATAAAAATGTGTTATCTTCTTACTCAGTATACTTATAATCTAAATCTCATTTTTCTAATTTTAAATCTTTTATCATGTATTTTATCTAATATTGTATTATATACTAAGATCCATATTTTATTCTTATTTTAATTTATTGACGTTTATGTAAAAATTAAAAAAAATTAATACTTTTGAGTGTTTACTTTACAATATTTTATTTCCCCGACATTAATAATATTATTTTACTGAATTTTTGCATTTTATATTTGAATTTACTTTCATGTTTTCTTTCTTTTTAATTGACGTTTATATAAAAATAATAAAATTAAAAAAAACTTTTAGGTATTTCTTTTTTCTTTAGTATTTTCTTTAGTATTTTTTATTTCCCTCTGACTAATAATATTATTTGACTTTATTTTTAATTACATAAACATTTTGTATTGAATCTTTTTTCTTGTATATTTGATTATACTTCTTTGTTTTATTTCTCTTTATTGACAATTATATAAAAATTAGTAATCAAAACTAACATTTTAGTTTAAAAAATATTTTACATTCTTTACATTATTCTAAAGTATTACTAAAAAATTTCTAAAACTTATTTACTGAAATAAATTTATGAAAAAAAAAAAAATGTTACATACAGTTCTTACCATCTTTCTAGATATTCTTTTTGTTATGTTTTAATCAGTTTTATTCAGTTTTACTTCATTTTACTTCATTTTTTTCTTCATTTATACTAATACATCTATATTTTTGTTTAGTGTATTATTTTATAGTAATTATTATTTATTTATAAATAATTAAATGATGATTTCATAATTTTATGGCAAGTTCAAACAATTTATATTATTTTTCTATTTTATTCATTGTTTCTATGTAAACAGGAAGTCATCTAATATTTTATAATATTTTATTTATTTAGTTTTTTTGAACTTGCTTTAAAATTAAGGGTAATTGTCTCGATAAGCTTTAGCTTCTACAAAAACCCTCGTGTAAACCTAAATCTGATAATAATAATAATAATAATATATATTATATATATGTATAATATTACAGATATGTATGTTTAATTAAAAAAATAATTAATATTGGATACAGAATAAATTCACGGAATGAAATGGGTGATATAGATAATGGGAAATTTGAGAAATAGAACATTGAGCTATCTAAATGGCGAATATGGTATTAATATTAGTAATAATGGATTAACTTATCATTATATAATATATATATATTATTACATATAAAATATCAAGTTATATATGTATATATATATATATATATGAATATCTAACCCTTATCTTAGTGGTGGAGTCATCTTCTATTACTTTAATTGATGACAATAGTTCATCTATATACTATTTTAGGATAATATATTAATTTATAATCACTTATATATAAATTTATAGATAATTAATAATATTATAAAATATATTATTAGTATCCTGTATAGTAGATTATTAATATTTACTAATATTACTAATAACGGTATACCATTACTATAGTATACATATATACATATATACTATACATATATACTATAGAATACATATATACTATAGTACGGTAAATATAAGTTTAACACATAGTAAATACGTATAATGATTATTGTTATTATTATTATTATTAAACTTAAACTAACGGCATCCTTCTTTACGATTTTCTGTTCGTACACAGATTGTTGTTTTTCTAGATTCTGCAGTAAAATGTATAAGTATATATTATATATTATATTTAATTAATAAATATACTTAGCTATACTTTAATATAATGATAATATTAATTATGTAGTTGAACAATAGACTAATCAACCCTTTTTTAATAAAAATACCATTACCATATAATAGTATTCATATTTAATTATTATAAATATAATTTATTTTATTTTATTTTAAAATTATTTATTGACTACAAAATCACGTGGTGGTTATGAGCGTCATTCGGGAGATCTAAGATATATCACTTTAAGGTGATGCATAGTAGTATGTTTTGTATGATTACACATATCTATGTATCTATATATATATCTAAGTATTAATATAACCTATATATATAATACATATACATATATAATACATGTACATATATATACCTATGTATCTACGTTCAATATACATTGAACATAAAAGTATAAATGCAAGACGCGATATTATGTAAAAGTATTCGGCATACCGCAAACATGAAATTCACAATCCATTATTAATACTATATTATAATATTCAACTGAAGTTAAATTAATAACAATAATAAACCATGAGTATAAGTAAACACACTTTTATTAATGTATTCTACTTTAAAAATAAACATTAATTTTCCACTCTATTAACATACGAAAATTAACGTATTCCAATAAATGCCCACTTAGTCGATATCAATATCACAATGTATAGTTAATTGTATCCTACTTTATACATACTTATAGAGTGTTATTTTAAATATCATATAATTACTTATGTTATCATCTACATTGTATATGTCATTCTATAATCACCTATTTTATTATCATGTTCAATAGTGATTGTGATTAATATTTATAAATATTTAAGTTACTAGATTTTATAATATATATATTCAAAATCCAATTGATTAAATGGCCACCAGTGTCCCAAACTGTCTTATCCATTTTTAAAGGTATATTATTCTAACGCAAGATCGCTATGTAATAACATTCCTACACTTACTGCAATTGTTAACACCCTGTTATATGATATTTTAATTTTCACTGAAACATGGCTTACTAATAATATTACTAATGCTATGCTTTCACCAACTAATAATTATAATTTATACAGATTAGATAGGTTGAATGGTATACGTGGTAGTGGTATTTTATTATATATTAAATCGTTAATTCCGGTAATATGTTTAAATGAATTCTCTATTAATAATATTGAACTGTTATTTATTAAAATATTTCATTATAGAATTGTTGTAATATATCGTCCCCCTAGCATGGATTTTGACGATACAATCAAGTTATGCACTATTATTAAAAATATATGTAACAGTCCCGATTCATGCACTATGTTTGGTGATTTTAACTTCCCGGGTATAAATTGGTTATCCGGAAGTACTACTACCCAATCTAAAGAAGCTTTCTATAAAACAATTCAAGAGTCAGCATTATTACAATTGGTTAATTTTAATAATAGACCGCGCTTACTAGCTGGATCTTAATTAAAACATATAGTCTATTATATATATATATATATATATATATATATATATATATATATATATATATTATATGTATATATGTATAATATTACAGATATGTATGTTTAATTAAAAAAATAATTAATATTGGATACAGAATAAATTCACGGAATGAAATGGGTGATATAGATAATGGGAAATTTGAGAAATATAGAACATTGAGCTATCTAAATGGCGAATATGGTACTAGTAATAATGGATTAACTTATAATTATATAATATATATTATTACATATAAAATATCAAGTTATATATATATATATATATATATATATATATATATATATATATATATATATATATATATATGAATATCTAACCCTTATCTTTGTGGTGGAGTCATCTTCTATTACTTTAATTGATGACAATAATTCATCTATATACTATTTTAGGATAATATATTAATTTATAATCACTTATATATAAATTTATAGATAATTAATAATATTATAAAATATATTATTAGTATCCTGTATAGTAGATTATTAATATTTACTAATATTACTAAAAACGGTATACCATTACTATAGTATACATATATACATATATACTATACATATATACTATAGAATACATATATACTATAGTACGGTAAATATAAGTTTAACACATAGTAAATACGTATAATGATTATTGTTATTATTATTATTATTAAACTTAAACTAACGGCATCCTTCTTTACGATTTTCTGTTCGTACACAGATTGATGTTTTTCTAGATTCTGCAGTAAAATGTATAAGTATATATTATATATTATATTTAATTAATAAATATACTTAGCTATACTTTGATATACTGATAATAGTAATCATGTAGTTGAACAATAGACTAATCAACCATTTTTTAATAACAATACCTACTATATAATAGTATTCATATTTAATTATTATAAATATAATTTATTTTATTTTATTTTATAATTATTTATTGACTACAAAAGCACGTGGTGGTTATGGGCGTCATGAGAAGGAAACAAAAATAAATAAATAGAGTACAATAAAAATAAATTAAAAGGGAGGGTATACCCTATAGGCAGGGCCGGCTTAAGGGGGAGGCAACTCGAGCAATTGCCCGGGGCCCCACATTTTGGGGGGCCCATGAATTATTTGAGAAAAATTTTTTTTACTATTTATATAAAAAAAAAATGTTCTTAAGTGTATTTTTCTTATAAATATTGATTCTAATTAAAAAAATAAAAATAATATAATAAATTGATTAAATATGAGTCATGTAGGTCGATTTGAAATGTGAATTTTACAAAAATTTCTTAATTTACACGAAGATATTGTGGAAATACGTACATGAATATGTTGGAACACATGCTAATAGTGATCACCATAGATTATCTCACACATATCTGATTGTCAGATAAAATAGTGTGAAACGGATTGAAAATAATTTGTTGTTAAACTAGAAAGTGATAAATGATAAACGTATTGAGGGAATATTAACCATAGTTGAATCTTAACAATTTATAATTCTATAATTAATTTACGAAAAAAAAGTATACTTTTTTTTTATTAAAATTAAATATGAAATATATATTAAGATATGATTAAACTATGATTTCTGAAATTTATAAAGGATTATATTGATTATATATTACGAAAAAAACAATATTCTATATAGATTTATAATTATTATATTAAAACTAATTAGATATTTTCAAAATAATTTTTCTCAAAAGAATTAATTTTCTCTATCCTACTACTGGTATTAATAAAATGTGTATCTTCTCATAGTGTATATATTATTATACTTTTGTTAGTTTAAATAATGTATATATATAAAATAGTTGTAGTTTAAATAAGAATATTCTGCTTTATAGTATTTTTAATAATTACTATTGATGAAAGGGAATTATGTACATACAATTTTCCATGGACTATTATTAGAGAAGGACATTTTATTTATATGTATTGAAACATATATTATTTATAAATATATATATATATATATATATATATATATATATATATATATATATATATATATATATATAATACTAAAGGCATTGTAGAAATTATCAAACTAGTACTTACAACTGAATGTTTAGATTTACATCATCCTCATCTATATATTTATATATATAAATAGTATTTATTAAATACACACAATGGCGATATTCTTATTGGAGAACAGGTGATAAGTTATATAACTGATATCACTGATAACTAATTATTTAAGAAATATAAAATTCAAAATATTATATTATATATCGGTGTACTCAATTCCAGATATATCACATGTAGGTACGTTAACAGTAATCATCATATATACCAAGTTAGGTATTATTATATAGGTATTTATTGAATACAGACACGCTAGGTATCTCAGAAACCATAAATCCTACAAAAAAATGTTTAATGAATAAAATATTCATAATTATATAAATAGTCTAAAAAAGTATTTTTAATTTTTTAATTATTCGAAATATTGCTGATATAAACTGATTTTTCTATTACGTTTTTAAATTTATGAAAAAAAAATTCAACTTAAAACCTTCTCAAGAATATACAAATGTATCGATATAAAACATAACAATATATTATTAAACTAAAACTTTATAAACATTATATACATCATTTCTATATTTTTGATCAAATATTAATTAAGCACGCTTACTAACTGGCTATCAATTAAAACATATAGTCTATTATATATATATATTCTAACAAATATATATCAACAGTGTATATATAATGATGTAATTTCAGATAAACTAAAAGTCATAACGGGTGTACCCCAAGGCGCAATCCTAGGACCCATTTTATTTTTAATTTATATTAATGATATTACAAAATCATCTTCTTTATGTAAGTTTACCATGTTCGCAGATGATACTACTTTATATTTTAAAAATACATCAGCAGAAATACTTAATTATATTTATCAAACTGAATTAAAAAATATTAATAAATGGTTAATCTATAATAGGTTATCATTAAATTTAAATAAAACTTGCTTTATGTCTATTAATTCAAGAACTATTATAAATATAAATTTAAATAACAGAAATATTGAAAGAGTTACATTTTATAAATTTTTAGGCGTAATTATAGACGATATATTGAACTGGAAACAACATATCTTGTTTTTAAAATCAAAACTAATAAAAATCATATGGATTACCAACATTATTTCCAAATTTATAAATAAAAAAGCATTACTTCATATATATAATTCCATATTCTTGCCTCATATAAAGTATTGTAACATATTTTGGGGAAATACATATAAATCTAATGTATCATGCATATATATTCTTCAAAAGCGAATGATAAGGATTATATGTAAAAAAACATTTTTTACATCATACTAGTGGACTATTTATTGATAATTCTTTATTAAAAATAAATGAAATTACATATATAAGTACATGTGAATTTATGTTTAAAATTTTCAATGATCTTCATCCTGTTATAACAAATGCATTGTTTTCTGTAACTTCATCATCTCACAACACTAGGAGCATAAATAATGTCTCAATTATTAATTTTAAAAAAGAACTATACAGAAGAACATTAATATACATTGGACCAATTACCTGGAATAAGCTTGATAATATTTTAAAAAATATTTCAAATTATAAATTATTCAGGAAACGTATGTATAAAAATGTGTTATCTTCTTACTCAGTATACTTATAATCTAAATCTCATTTTTCTAATTTTAAATCTTTTATCATGTATTTTATCTAATATTGTATTATATACTAAGATCCATATTTTATTCTTATTTTAATTTATTGACGTTTATATAAAAATTAAAAAAAAATAATACTTTTGAGTGTTTACTTTACAATATTTTATTTCCCCGACATTAATAATATTATTTTACTGAATTTTTGCATTTTATATTTGAATTTACTTTCATGTTTTCTTTCTTTTTAATTGACGTTTATATAAAAATAATAAAATTAAAAAAAACTTTTAGGTATTTCTTTTTTCTTTAGTATTTTCTTTAGTATTTTTTATTTCCCTCTGACTAATAATATTATTTGACTTTATTTTTAATTACATAAACATTTTGTATTGAATCTTTTTTCTTGTATATTTGATTATACTTCTTTGTTTTATTTCTCTTTATTGACACTTATATAAAAATTAGTAATCAAAATTAACATTTTAGTTTAAAAAATATTTTACATTCTTTACATTATTCTAAAGTATTACTAAAAAATGTCTAAAACTTATTTACTGAAATAAATTTATGAAAAAAAAAAAAAAAATGTTACATACAGTTCTTACCATCTTTCTAGATATTCTTTTTGTTATTTTTTATTCAGTTTTATTCAGTTTTACTTCATTTTACTTCATTTTTTTCTTCATTTATACTAATACATCTATATTTTTGTTTAGTGTATTATTTTATAGTACTTATTATTTATTTTAGTTATTTATTTATAAATAATTAAATGATGATTTCATAATTTTATGGCAAGTTCAAACAATTTATATTCTTTTTCTATTTTATTCATTGTATCTATGTAAACAGGAAGTCATCTAATATTTTATAATATTTTATTTATTTAGTTTTTTTGAACTTGCTTTAAAAGTAAGGGTAATTGTCTCGATAAGCTTTAGCTTCTACAAAAACCCTCGTGTAAACCTAAATCTGATAATAATAATAATAATAATATATATTATATATATGTATAATATTACAGATATGAAAGTTTAATTAAAAAAATAATTAATATTGGATACAGAATAAATTCACGGAATGAAATGGGTGATATAGATAATGGGAAATTTGAGAAATAGAACATTGAGCTATCTAAATGGCGAATATGGTAATAATATTTGTAATAATGGATTAACTTATCATTATATAATATATATATATATTATTATATATAAAATATCAAGTTATATATATATATATATATATATATATATATGAATATCTAACCCTTATCTTTGTGGTGGAGTCATCTTCTATTACTTTAATTGATGACAATAATTCATCTATATACTATTTAGGATAATATATTAATTTATAATCACTTATATATAAATTTATAGATAATTAATAATATTATAAAATATATTATTAGTATCCTGTATAGTAGATTATTAATATTTACTAATATTACTAAAAACGGTATACCATTACTATAGTATACATATATACATATATACTATACATATATACTATAGAATACATATATACTATAGTACGGTAAATATAAGTTTAACACATAGTAAATACGTATAATGATTATTGTTATTATTATTATTATTAAACTTAAACTAACGGCATCCTTCTTTACGATGTTCTGTTCGTACACAGATTGATGTTTTTCTAGATTCTGCAGTAAAATGTATAAGTATATATTATATATTATATTTAATTAATAAATATACTTAGCTATACTTTGATATACTGATAATATTAATCATGTAGTTGAACAATAGACTAATCAACCCTTTTTTAATAACAATACCTACTATATAATAGTATTCATATTTAATTATTATAAATATAATTTATTTTATTTTATTTTAAAATTATGTATTGACTACAAAAGCACGTGGTGGTTATGGGCGTCATGAGAAGGAAACAAAAATAAATAAATAGAGTACAATAAAAATAAATTAAAAGGGAGGGTATACCCTATAGGCAGGGCCGGCTTAAGGGGGGGCAACTCGAGCAATTGCCCGGGACCCCACATTTTGGGGGGCCCATGAATTATTTGAGAAATATTTTTTTTACTATTTATATAAAAAAAAAATGTTCTTAAGTGTATTTTTCTTATAAATATTGATTCTAATTAAAAAAATAAAAATAATATAATAAATTAATTAAATATGAGTGATGTATGTCGATTTGAAATGTGAATTTTACAAAAATTTCTTAATTTACACGAAGATATTGTGGAAATACGTACATGAATATGTTGGAACACATGCTAATAGTGATCACCATAGATCATCTCACACATATCTGATTGTCAGATAAAATAGTGTGAAACGGATTGAAAATAATTTGTTGTTAAACTAGAAAGTGATAAATGATAAACGTATTGAGGGAATATTAACCATAGTTGAATCTTAACAATTTATAATTCTATAATTAATTTACGAAAAAAAAGTATACTTTTTTTTTATTAAAATTAAATATGAAATATATATTAAGATATGATTAAACTATGATTTCTGAAATTTATAAAGGATTATATTGATTATATATTACGAAAAAAACAATATTCTATATAGATTTATAATTATTATATTAAAACTAATTAGATATTTTCAAAATAATTTTTCTCAAAAGAATTAATTTTCTCTATCCTACTACTGGTATTAATAAAATGTGTATCTTCTCATAGTGTATATATTATTATACTTTTGTTAGTTTAAATAATGTATATATATAAAATAGTTGTAGTTTAAATAAGAATATTCTGCTTTATAGTATTTTTAATAATTACTATTGTTGAAAGGGAATTCTGTACATACAATTTTCCATGGACTATTATTAGAGAAGGACATTTTATTTATATGTATTGAAACATATATTATTTATAAATATATATATATATATATATATATATATATATATATATATATATATATATATATATATATATATATATATATATATATATATATATATATATATATATATAGATAAATATATATATATAAGACATCAAGCAACATAAAGCCACTACCTAAATCTGGAGATCTAAGCGATGTAAATAACTACAGAGGAATAAGCTTATCAAGTATTGCTTCAAAGATAACAAACAAGATGATTCTGAACAGAATTCAACCTACAGTCGATAAATTGTTGAGGAATAACCAAAATGGATTTCGACCAGGTAGAGGAACCATTGCACATATATTAGCAATAAGACGACTCATAGAAGGAATTAAGACCAAAAATATTCAATCTATCATAACATTTGTGGATTTTAAAAAGGCTTTCGACAGCATCGACAGAGCAGTTCTATTCAAAATTCTCAAGATTTATGGAATTCCAGAAATACTAATAAGAGCTATAAAATCTCTTCACAGTAACTCAAAAGCGCAAGTAATAACGCCTGATGGAATCACTGAAACTTTCCTTATTCAAAACGGAGTACTGCAAGGAGACACTCTAGCTCCATTCCTATTCATTATAGCTTTAGACTATGCTATGCGACTAGCAATAGATGGACGAGAGAGCGAAATAGGTTTTGAAATAGCAAGAAAGAAAAGTAGGAGACATCCAGCAGTAAATGTTACAGATTTCAGCTATGCAGACGACGTAGCTCTTATTAGTAAAAATATTGAAGAAGCACAAATACTGCTTCAGAGAGTAGAAGAAGAATGTGGAAATATAGGTCTAAAGATAAACTGTAAAAAGACAGAAGCCATGTATTTCGGTATAGACAATAACCAACATATACACACCATACTCAATAATGAAATCAAAATAGTAGATAACTTTAAATATCTAGGGTCATGGATGCAAAGCTCAGAAAAAGACTTCAATATTCGTAAAGCACTAGCCTGGTCAGCCGCTAATAAGATGAAGAAATTATGGAAATCAAGCATAAGAGACTCACTTAAAGTTAGAATATTCAGGGCTACGATTGAAACAATATACACATATGGTGCTGAAACATGGACAATTACAAAAACTATGAATAAACGAATAGATGGATGTTACACCAGACTTCTCCGAATGGCTTTAAACATATCCTGGAAAGATAAAATCAATAACATAACGCTATATAATGGACTCTCAAGAATATCTGAAGTAATAAAAGAAAGAAGACTAAAACTTGCAGGTCATTTGATGAGACACGACAACGAAATGGCTCATAAACTTGTCCTATGGGAACCGACAAATGGTAGTGCAAGAAGAGGTCGCAAACCATCACTTTTGTAGATAATCTAAGAGAAGACATAGGACTAGACGATATAAATGAGATAAAGACGATGATGTTGGACAGAGATGTTTGGAGAGATAAGGCAAAGAAGAGTCGAGCGAGAGCTCGACATAAGTAAGTAAGTATATATATATATATAATCTAAATATAATACTAAAGGCATTGTAGAAATTATCAAACTAGTACTTACAACTGAATGTTTAGATTTACATCATCCTCATCTATATATTTATATATAAATAGTATTTATTAAATACACACAATGGCGATATTCTTATTGGAGAACAGGTGATAAGTTATATAACTGATATCACTGATAACTAATTATTTAAGAAATATAAAATTCAAAATATTATATTATATATCGGTGTACTCAATTCCAGATATATCACATGTAGGTACGTTAACAGTCATCATCATATATACCAAGTTAGGTATTATTATATAGGTATTTATTGAATACAGACACGCTAGGTATCTCAGAAACCATAAATCCTACAAAAAAATGTGTAATGAATAAAATATTCATAATTATATAAATAGTCTAAAAAAGTATTTTTAATTTTTTAATTATTCGAAATATTGCTGATATAAACTGATTTTTCTATTACGTTTTTAAATTTATGAAAAAAAAATTCAACTTAAAACCTTCTCAAGAATATACAAATGTATCGATATAAAACATAACAATATATTATTAAACTAAAACTTTATAAACATTATATACATCATTTCTATATTTTTGATCAAATATTAATTAAGCACGCTTACTAACTGGCTATCAATTAAAACATATAGTCTATTATATATATATATATTCTAACAAATATATATCAACAGTGTATATATAATGATGTAATTTCAGATAAACTAAAAGTCATAACGGGTGTACCCCAAGGCGCAATCCTAGGACCCATTTTATTTTTAATTTATATTAATGATATTACAAAATCATCTTCTTTATTTAAGTTTACCATGTTCGCAGATGATACTACTTTATATTTTAAAAATACATCAGCAGAAATACTTAATTATATTTGTCAAACTGAATTAAAAAATATTAATAAATGGTTAATCTATAATAGGTTATCATTAAATTTAAATAAAACTTGCTTTATGTCTATTAATTCAAGAACTATTATAAATATAAATTTAAATAACAGAAATATTGAAAGAGTTACATTTTATAAATTTTTAGGCGTAATTATAGACGATATATTGAACTTGAAACAACATATCTTGTTTTTAAAATCAAAACTAAAAAAAATCATATGGATTACCAACATTATTTCCAAATTTATAAATAAAAAAGCATTACTTCATATATATAATTCCATATTCTTGCCTCATATAAATTATTGTAACATATTTTGGGGAAATACATATAAATCTAATGTATCATGCATATATATTCTTCAAAAGCGAATGATAAGGATTATATGTAAAAAAACATTTTTTACATCATACTAGTGGATTATTTATTGATAATTCTTTATTAAAAATAAATGAAATTACATATATGAGTACATGTGAATTTATGTTTAAAATTTTCAATGATCTTCATCCTGTCATAACAAATGCATTTTTTTCTGTAACTTCATCATCTCACAACACTAGGAGCATAAATAATTTCTCAATTATTAATTTTAAAAAAGAACTATGCCGAAGAACATTAATATACATTGGACCAATTACCTGGAATAAGCTTGATAATATTTTAAAAAATATTTCAATTTATAAATTATTCAGGAAACGTATGTATAAAAATGTGTTATCTTCTTACTCAGTATACTTATAATCTAAATCTCATTTTTCTAATTTTAAATCTTTTATCATGTATTTTATCTAATATTGTATTATATACTAAGATCCATATTTTATTCTTATTTTAATTTATTGACGTTTATGTAAAAATTAAAAAAAATTAATACTTTTGAGTGTTTACTTTACAATATTTTATTTCCCCGACATTAATAATATTATTTTACTGAATTTTTGCATTTTATATTTGAATTTACTTTCATGTTTTCTTTCTTTTTAATTGACGTTTATATAAAAATAATAAAATTAAAAAAAACTTTTAGGTATTTCTTTTTTCTTTAGTATTTTCTTTAGTATTTTTTATTTCCCTCTGACTAATAATATTATTTGACTTTATTTTTAATTACATAAACATTTTGTATTGAATCTTTTTTCTTGTATATTTGATTATACTTCTTTGTTTTATTTCTCTTTATTGACACTTATATAAAAATTAGTAATCAAAATTAACATTTTAGTTTAAAAAATATTTTACATTCTTTACATTATTCTAAAGTATTACTAAAAAATTTCTAAAACTTATTTACTGAAATAAATTTATGAAAAAAAAAAAAAAAATGTTACATACAGTTCTTACCATCTTTCTAGATATTCTTTTTGTTATGTTTTATTCAGTTTTATTCAGTTTTACTTCATTTTACTTCATTTTTTTCTTCATTTATACTAATACATCTATATTTTTGTTTAGTGTATTATTTTATAGTACTTATTATTTATTTTAGTTATTTATTTATAAATAATTAAATGATGATTTCATAATTTTATGGCAAGTTCAAACAATTTATATTATGTTTCTATTTTATTCATTGTATCTATGTAAACAGGAAGTCATCTAATATTTTATAATATTTTTTTATTTAGTTTTTTTGAACTTGCTTTAAAATTAAGGGTAATTGTCTCGATAAGCTTTAGCTTCTACAAAAACCCTCGTGTAAACCTAAATCTGATAATAATAATAATAATAATATATATTATATATATGTATAATATTACAGATATGTATGTTTAATTAAAAAAATAATTAATATTGGATACATAATAAATTCACGGAATGAAATGGGTGATATAGATAATGGGAAATTTGAGAAATAGAACATTGAGCTATCTAAATGGCGAATATGGTAATAATATTAGTAATAATGGATTAACTTATCATTATATAATATATATATATATTATTATATATAAAATATCAAGTTATATATGTATATATATATATATATATATGAATATCTAACCCTTATCTTAGTGGTGGAGTCATCTTCTATTACTTTAATTGATGACAATAATTCATCTATATACTATTTTAGGATAATATATTAATTTATAATCACTTATATATAAATTTATAGATAATTAATAATATTATAAAATATATTATTAGTATCCTGTATAGTAGATTATTAATATTTACTAATATTACTAAAAACGGTATACCATTACTATATATAGTACTATAGTATACATATATACATATATACTATACATATATACTATAGAATACATATATACTATAGTACGGTAAATATAAGTTTAACACATAGTAAATACGTATAATGATTATTGTTATTATTATTATTATTAAACTTAAACTAACGGCATCCTTCTTTACGATTTTCTGTTCGTACACAGATTGTTGTTTTTCTAGATTCTGCAGTAAAATGTATAAGTATATATTATATATTATATTTAATTAATAAATATACTTAGCTATACTTTGATATACTGATAATATTAATCATGTAGTTGAACAATAGACTAATCAACCTTTTTTTAATAAAAATACCATTAGCATATAATAGTATTCATATTTAATTATTATAAATATAATTTATTTTATTTTATTTTAAAATTATTTATTGACTACAAAATCACGTGGTGGTTATGAGCGTCATTCGGGAGATCTAAGATATATCACTTTAAGGTGATGCATAGTAGTATGTTTTGTATGATTACACATATCTATGTATCTATATATATATATCTAAGTATTAATATAACCTATATATATAATACATATACATATATAATACATGTACATATATACACCTATGTATCTACGTTCAATATACATTGAACATAAAAGTATAAATGCAAGACGCGATATTATGTAAAAGTATTCGGCATACCGCAAACATGAAATTCACAATCCATTATTAATACTATATTATAATATTCAACTGAAGTTAAATTAATAACAATAATAAACCATGAGTATAAGTAAACACACTTTTATTAATGTATTCTACTTTAAAAATAAACATTAATTTTCCACTCTATTAACATACGAAAATTAACGTATTCCAATAAATGCCCACTTAGTCGATATCAATATTACAATGTATAGTTAATTGTATCCTACTTTATACATACTTATAGAGTGTTATTTTAAATATCATATAATTACTTATGTTATCATCTACATTGTATATGTCATTCTATAATCACCTATTTTATTATCATGTTCAATAGTGATTGTGATTAATATTTATAAATATTGAAGTTACTAGATTTTATAATATATATATTCAAAATCCAATTGATTAAATGGCCACCAGTGTCCCAAACTGTCTTATCCATTTTTAAAGGTATATTATTCTAACGCAAGATCGCTATGTAATAACATTCCTACACTTACTGCAATTGTTAACACCCTGTTATATGATATTTTAATTTTCACTGAAACATGGCTTACTAATAATATTACTAATGCTATGCTTTCACCAACTAATAATTATAATTTATACAGATTAGATAGATTGAATGGTATACGTGGTAGTTGTATTTTATTATATATTAAATCGTTAATTCCGGTAATATGATTAAATGAATTCTCTATTAATAATATTGAACTGTTATTTATTAAAATATTTCATTATAGAATTGTTGTAATATATCGTCCCCCTAGCATGGATTTTGACGATACAATCAAGTTATGCACTATTATTAAAAATATATGTAACAGTCCCGATTCATGCACTATGTTTGGTGATTTTAACTTCCCGGGTATAAATTGGTTATCCGGAAGTACTACTACCCAATCTAAAGAAGCTTTCTATAAAACAATTCAAGAGTCAGCATTATTACACTTGGTTAATTTTAATAATAGACCGCGCTTACTAGCTGGATCTTAATTAAAACATATAGTCTATTATATATATATATATATATATATATATATATATATTATATGTATATATGTATAATATTACAGATATGTATGTTTAATTAAAAAAATAATTAATATTGGATACAGAATAAATTCACGGAATGAAATGGGTGATATAGATAATGGGAAATTTGAGAAATATAGAACATTGAGCTATCTAAATGGCGAATATGGTACTAGTAATAATGGATTAACTTATAATTATATAATATATATTATTACATATAAAATATCAAGTTATATATATATATATATATATATATATATATATGAATATCTAACCCTTATCTTAGTGGTGGAGTCATCGTCTATTACTTTAAATGATGACAATAATTCACCTATATACTATTTTAGGATAATATATTAATTTATAATCACTTATATATAAATTAATAGATAATTAATAATATTATAAAATATATTATTAGTATCCTGTATAGTAGATTATTAATATTTACTAATATTACTAATAATGGTATACCATTACTATAGTAGAGGTAAATATAGGTAATACATATACTATAGTACGGTAAATATAAGTTTAACACATAGTAAATACGTATAATGATTATTGTTATTATTATTATTATTAAACTTAAACTAACGGCGTCCTTCTTCACGATTTTCTGTTCGTACACAGATTGTTGTTTTTCTAGATTCTGCAGTAAAATGTATAAGTATATATTATATATTATATTTAATTAATAAATATACTTAGCTATACTTTAATATAATGATAATATTAATTATGTAGTTGAACAATAGACTAATCAACCCTTTTTTAATAACAATACCATTACCATATAAGAGTATTCATATTCAATTATTATAAATACAATTTATTTTATTTTATTTTAAAATGGTTTATTGACTATAAAATCACATGGTGGATATGGGCGTCATGAGAAGGAAACAAAAATAAATAAATAGAGAACCCAATATGGTTAATAGTGAAACCAAGAGTTGTTACGGATTATGAGGTAGAAAGGGATATTAGAAAGGGGTGGGTGATGATTAGGGGTAGGTAGGTCTGGAGGGTATGATGGTGTCATTTTGGTCATATTAAGTGATAGGGAGTGATATGGAGAACCAGTCAGTAAGTTATGTGAGGCAGTTAAAAATAGATAATTGGATAAAGTTGGAGCCACAGAAAATGGGAAAAGAAGTTAAAAAAGAATGTGGGAATTATCGAACTATTGCCTTAATCTCACATGCTAGCAAAATAATTCTGAGAGTTCTACAAAAAAGACTGGAGGCCTTCCTTATCCATGAATTACCACTCGAACAAGCCGGGTTCCGAAGAGGTAGAGGAACTAGAGACCACATATCAAACCTGAGCTTGCTGATGGAAAGAGCTAGGGATAATCAAATAGAACTATTCATGTATTTTATTGACTACAAGAAGGCATTTGATTGTGTAGACCATCAACGATTATGGAACACTCTCAAAGGTATGGGAGTACCTGAACATTTGATTGTCATGCTTAGTAACTTGTATAAAAATCAGGAAGCGACTATAAGGACAGCGCATGGAGAGACAGGCAACATACCGATTGGTAAAGGAGTACGCCAGGGTTGCATTCTATCTCCATTGCTATTCAACATCTATGCAGAAAAGATAATGCGAGAGGCTCTAGATAAGTGGGACAAAGGCATTGGCATAGGTGGAAGGAAATTATCAAACCTGAGATATGCGGATGACACCACATTGATAGCCGGTAATAGAGAGGACCTTATAGAACTTATAGAAAAAGTCAAGTAGTCGAGTGAGAAAGCTGGGTTATATCTAAATGTCAAAAAACTAAGGTGATGGCAACAGGAGAACTAGATTCTATAATATAGGATGGCGTAAATATAGAAGTAGTTGAAAGATTTGTGTTCCTGTGAGCCTTGATACCAAGTGACGGACAAATAGATATGGAATTACGCAGAAAAATTGCAATGGGAAGTCTGAAGAAAATTTTTAAAGATAGAGATTTAAGACTCGCCACTAAAGTAAAAATTGTACAGACACTTATTTTCCCGATTATTCTATACGGTGCAGAAACCTGGACTCTAAAGAAGAAGGAAAGAGCAAAAATCGATGCTTTCGAAATGTGGTGTTGGAGAAACCTGCTTGGAGTGACCTATATAGATAGG
Source organism: Osedax fenrisi (assembly GCA_964019155.1). NCBI lineage: Eukaryota > Metazoa > Annelida > Polychaeta > Sabellida > Siboglinidae > Osedax > Osedax fenrisi. The sequence continues at coordinate 35,455,599 of OZ025243.1, forward strand.
AAGACAAATATAGAAATCATTTCCAGCATAAAACCCAAAGGAACGCTAGAGGGAGAAATTGTCAAACTTGCCTTATCATACTTTGGACACGTGGTGAGAGCGGACTCGATGGAGCTACAGCTGATGCTAGGAAAGATGGATGGTCAACGGCGAAGGGGTAGGCCATGCATAACGTGGCTGAACAATGTGCAGAATTATATAGCCAACGACAACATCATGAAGATACTAGCAGAAGCCAGCAATAGAGTGATATGGAGAGGAACTGTCATGGACGTCGCCAGGGGTCGGTTACGACTCGACGGTACAAGGTAACAAGGTTAGGTCTGGAGAGTATGACGGTGTCATTTTGGTCATATTAAGTGATAGGGAGTCATAGGGAGACCAGTCAGTAAGTTCTGTGAGGCAGTTAAAAATAGATAATTGAATAAAGTTGGAGCCACAGAAAATGAGAAAAGAAGTATAAATTTGTAGATCGTCAGCAAAAAGATGGTAGTGTATGTGAGGATATTTACGAAATATGGATTTTATTGGTATAATATAAATAATAAAAGTGATAATAAAGGGAGTAGAGATGGATGAGTTAATTTTCACTAAAGAGGACCTCAATGATAAAAAGGATATTTGTAGAAGAAACCAGTTGTAGGATAACCTATACTTGACCATGAATACCGATTTCATTGAATCGTAGAGCAATAATTTCATGGTTTCCAGTGTCAAAGGCACATGATAAGTCAATTAATATAAGGCTGTCCTCTGGTGGTGGCGTATAATGCGTCATCGTGTATTTACGATTCTTGTGTGTAACGGGTTATCTATTTAGGCGGAGAATCGGTCAACTTGTTTATACTGCCAATTACGGATATAGATTTCGTGAATCTTGGCAGTATACTCGACTCAATAACCTTGTGTAGGATACGGTGCTTCTTGCTCCCCCTGTGTTTGGTTATACGTAACGAGTATGATTTAGCCTAAGCTGATTCAGTTAAACTATGCAAGTAAGATGAGTAATGCACTAACCAAGATGATGACGCAATGGGATTTCCGCCCAGCGCTCTGAATATCATAGTGATGAAATTCGATTTAAGCGTGGGTAATGGCGGGAGTATCTATGACTCTCTTAAGGAAAACCCGTAGGTGACAGACTAACCGCCTGCGACGTGTATGAATGCGAAATTTATAAGGAATCGTTTGCCTCGATTAAGGGCTTGGGTCTTCATAAGAGGAAAAAGCACGCGAGGGCTATCCATTCGGTAGGTGCTGCGGAAATTAACGCCAGCCAGAAAAGAAGATGGACGAGTGAGGATTTCAGGGTGATAGCAACCTTGAAAGTTGAAATTATCAGCAAAAATCCTAAGGCTTTTGTGAACAAAGAGCTGGTTATAGGTTATCGAGAATAGGACCCTTGATAGCATTTCATGTAAGAGGAGATGTTTAGCTTATAAGACTCTCTGGGATGAGCTTAAAAACTCCCCCATTTCTATAGAGATGGATACTTTATGCGAGTACAGATCAGAAGTGTCAAATTCCTCCTCGGAGTAATGCGATACTGTTCCTGAACCGGGTTTTGGGTGGGATGAGGATCTTCGGAAAATCATCTTATCCAGCTCAGTTCAGGCCGACCTAGACCCTAGACTAGTATCTTGGCTTAGAGAATGGGACTTGAAATGTTCGCCGCCCACTGATATATGAGACATCATCGAACAGGATCTAGACTCGATCTTCCCGAAGGGAGGTTTTGATGGAACCAGTGCCGCCCGGGAGCATCGTAACATAACTGATATGGTAAAAGACAAAGTGTCAGTAAAAGTAACAGTTGAACATAATCGTGTTAAGCTAAGTAAGAAAAACCCGAGATGATGTAAGAGATCTTCTAATAGAGTAGACCGAACTGGGCGTAAACAGCAGTACGCGATAACTCAGGAACTCTATAAGAAAAACCGGTAATCTTGTTTTCGTAAAGTGGTGTCAGGATCATGGATGATGGTACAGAAAAGTATGCGTTAAGTTCGCTTGACGAACATACTTCTTTCTGGGCTCCGTTGTTCGAAAGCGTATCTAATGGTAGAATTGACGTTGTGGGTGATGCATGCGACACTCTTTACGAGATGTCAAACCTATTACCGAAGATGAATTAAAACAAACCTTACGTAGGCTAAACAATGGAGCTCCTGGCCCAGATCGCATCAAGAAATCCGGGATCGTTTCGTTATCAAATGATAGACTCTCGGCTCGTTTCAACTTGTACATGCTGGTAGGTATATCACCTGTAAGATTTAAGAGTGGTACTACGGTACTGATCCCAAAGACTTCGCACGCAGAACAACCGAAGGACTTCCGACCCATTACACTGGGCTTAGTGGTTGGAAGGCTTTTCCATAAGATCTTAGCGTACCGACTTGATCTATGGTCACGATTGAGTATCCGGCAAATTCAGGAAATTCGACGGACTCGCTGAGAACCTTTTTATATTGAAGTCAATATTAGAGGACTCGAAGCGATCACTCAAGGATGTTAACGTAATATTCTTGGACGTTGCTAAAGCTTTTGACACGGTTACTCATCAGCATATCGTGAGGGGTGCGATGAATTGTGGCGTCCCTAGGCCGCTACTCAAGTATATCGCGGATTGCTACTCGGGCTCAACTACTCGTCTAAGGATTGGTTCGGAACATTCTCGGTTAATCAAGTTTGGAAGAGGTGTACGGCAGGGCGACCCCATGTCTCCAGTACTTTTCAATTGCGTTATATACAATGTTGTTAGAAACCTGGACAAGGATATTGGTGTCACCGTCGGAGGTGTGTTACTAAACTATCTTGAGTTCGCAGACGACCTTGTACTACTGGCTCAGACGAAGGCTGGATTGACACTGTTATTTTCACGGGTGGAAACATCTATGATGAGCGCAGGACTTAACTTGAATTCGTCTAAATCGGCATCCATGTCGATTAAGGTCAGCCAAAAGATCAGGAAATGGTTTTGCGATCTTAAGACGGCTAACGGTGAGTATATCAGATCATTGGAAATTGATGAGACGTACAAGTACTTGTGTATAGGCATCGGTCTGGAATTGAGAGGAGAAAACGTGATAAATACTCCGCTCAAACCTCAACAAAGAGTTTTCATGCTCCTAAACAATGTATAACCTTCTCTTAATCACCTTCTGGTGTTAGGAGTTTCGTATAAACAGACCTGAATAAAAATGGACTACCTTGTATGAATTTTCGTTAGAAGATGGCTACACTTATCGAAAGACGTTCCTATGGGTTTCTTTTACGCTAGTAATGACAACGGGGGATTTTGGTTTAAGTGCTTCACTGATACGATTCCGATTCTTCGTGATAATAGGATGGCTGGGTTATTGGGTTCTTCGGACCCGGTAACTAAAGCTCTTACTTCCCCGATCCCGATTGAGCCCCTGCTGATTGATGATATTGATAATGAATCCTCGGAATTGTTTTTGGTTGAAATTGGTACATAAAGCACTCTTGGGTGAGGACCCTAGTGGGTTAGTTAGTGAACTACTCAATACAAGAAAACCACTTTCTTGATACGCATGTAACAGTGCGTATCGAATGTATCATGTCTCAAAAGGAAATGAGGCTTGTGGAAATGCCAACTCCCTTTATGGATTTGCTGTGATCCGGAGGTGGCTTACTAGTAGGGGGCTTTTTGTTAAGGGATAGATAATTAATGATAAGATTCAGGGATGCTTCAGTGCTCCAATGGGGTAAGTAAGCACTTTGACACTTATCAATAATGGAATTGTTAGTAATGTAGTGTATAAATTGAGCAGATAAAATTCACTCCAAGGTCTTCGAGATTGAAGAAAGTTGGGAGATGGGTCGATATCTCGACAGGTTAATGAGTGGTTAAAGGTAGTTTTTTCATAATTTGGGTGATATAAGAGTGTTTCATAGAGTTTGTTACGATGGATTTAATAAGGGATGCAAGTATGATCATTGTTATGGGTTCAATTAACGATGTCGAAATGGTACGAAATAAAGTAAGAGGAATAGGGTAAAATGCTGATAACTACTGATAACTGTAAAACAAATAGGATAGCGAAGTGATCAGAGATTATAGTGCTTTGGGTGGGAGAGGAAATTAAATTTGAGTCAGATGGAGATAAAACAAGATCAATTATGTTACTATGTTTATAATCTTACGTTATCATGTTATTATGTTACACTGATTATAATCGACTTCTATAATTAGTGTATCCATCTTATTTATATTAGCAGACTATAGTATCATATATATGCGTATTCCTATATACACTACAAAAATGTATATTATAATTAAACTCTTCAATGAAATAGCATGTGTTGAACACTATGTATAACGTACATTTAACGTATTAGATATCTAGTACCTCTTCCTAAATAAGCTATTCTATATATCCGTGTATAGTTATGGACTATCTATGTGGACTATACGGATTATCTAGCTATAGCTAACTATATATAGTAACCGATAAAACCAATGAAGCAATAATACTTTTATATAAAATTCAAAAGGCTGCAAAAGAAATTGGGCTATCTATAAATACCGGAAAGACGAAATTCATCAGTATAAATCAAGGAATAAATGAAGTTATAAAAAGCCTAAACTGTAAGAATATTAAAGAATTTTCTTATTTTAAGTATATTGGGAGATACATCCAGTAAACAGAAAAATATATCAATATCAGATTAGCTAAAAGCTGGGCAGTATTAAATGAGATGAACTCTATATGGAAATCTAGACTACCTGATAATATGAAAAGAAACTTTTTCAGAGCAACTGTTGAGTCTGTGTTAATATATGGTTATGTTAGCTGGACTCTAACAAAATCGCTTGAAAAAAGATTCAATGGAAATTATACTCGAATGCTGCGTATCATCCTAAACAGATCTTGGAAAGATCATGCAAACAATAAAGTATAATACGGAAATATACCCGAAATTTGCACGTTGATAAATCAGCAAAGATTGGGTTTTTCAGGTCACTGTTGGAGATCCAAATTGGAACTGGCATCGGATATTATAATCTGGCAACCTACTCATGGTAAAAGAAAAAGAGGTCGACCCCGCAGGACATACGTCGATCAACTGGTGGATGATACACTCTATGATGTTAATTAAATAAAAAAGGCGATGGAAGATAGAGATGGTTGGAGGAAGATAGTCAAAAACTCCCGAGCAAGCTCAACATGGTAAGGTAAGGTATCGTTATATAGAGGTATGTGCGGGTGTGAAATCATGAATATGTCAAATATAGTAACCGCATTATCGTTTAACATGTACGTCCGGATATCCGAACACATCGAATTTTCATCTTTTAGTACCTGTTTATAAATAGTATATTATTTAGAACTTATAGTTTTTATATATAATAGTAATCAATAAAATCAGTCTTTAAAAATTAAAGTATCTTATATCGCAATATAGCTAACATTAGTAAATATTCTAACTATATTTAACAATCAGATGTATCCATAAACATTAAACATTAAACATAATCGTCAGATCATCCATGCGATCCATGTTCAATATTAGTCTATCTGACCATTCCTCTACTCATTTTAACTTCTACCAAACTGGTTCCCCTATAAAATACGATCCATAATTCTCCTTTATATTACCCATACATATATATATATATATATATATATATATATATATTCCTCTACTCCATCATATATATTTGACTTACTTTTAATTCGCTCCACCACCGATACACAACTTCCAGTATATATGTCGTTATATAACTGATATCCCATAGCAATCCTCCCTTAAATTCCATAAACGCTCATTCTCATACATTATTACATCTATCTGGAATCCACTCCCTTCATCTATAAGATCCATTCAATCGCCGACCTCCTTCAACACTAATTTCAAGTCATATATATCCTCTATCTAATTTCTTTATATTATTATTATATTTTATATTTCGTTCTTATTATTTCCACTATGTTACGTTAGTATTTTCATTTTTTAATAGATGTTATTTTTTATTTTTTATTATTTAGTTTACATGCACTTACGAAGAGTGTCATCACTTTATAACGGTGCCTAATAAACCATATGTAATCATCATCATAAAGTATATATAAATTAATATTTATAATGGTAAATAACCTTTAATTTATTTTGCAATTTTTGGATAACATTTCCATTTACAAAGTTTATTTTAATCTATTGAATATGTTATAAATTTAATAAAATATAATAAGATAAATTATAATTATATTTATATTATATAAATATCATTTATTATATTTTATAAAAAATAGACAAATATAATATGAACATATAATAATATATATTTCAATATATATATATATATGTTTATATTATATTTGTATATATTTAACTACTACTACTACTACTATTACTACTACTACTACTACTACTACTACTACTACTACTACTACTACTACTACTACTACTACTACTACTACTACTACTACTACTACTACTACTACTACTACTACTACTACTACTACTACTACTACTACTACTGCTGCTGCTGCTGCTGCTGCTGCTGCTGCTGCTGCTGCTGCTGCTGCTGCTGCTGCTGCTGCTGCTGCTGCTGCTACTACTACTACTACTACTACTACTACTACTACTACTACTACTGCTACTGCTACTACTACTACTACTATTAATACTACTACTACTACTACTACTATTACTACTACTATTACTACTATTACTACTACTACTACTACTACTACCTCTACTATTAATACTACTAATATTACTACTACTACTACTACTACTACTACTATTATTACTACTACTACTACTAATAATACTACTACTACTAATACTACTACTACAATACTACTACTACTACTACTATTATTATTATTATTATCATGCATACCATATATGTAAATACAGAATTCTTTCTTTATATCGATGATAAATACATATACAAAACACACATACTCATGCACACACGAATAGAAATACACATACATATATATATATATATATATATATATATATATATATATATATATATATAAGTAGTAGTAGTAGTATAAACGTATATATATATATACGTTTATGTGGAGATGAATATGCACAATAATACATACATGTATCTAATATAATACATACATGTATCTGCTTATATAATAATGTATATATATATATATATATATATATCTAATAATAATATTTTAAACATAGAATACATTCAAATAAAAACCATTTCTTCTTCTGGTCTATTTCTTAACCTATCAGTAACTTTAACTTTTTCTCCTTGACACATCTTAATTTTAAATGCATCGATTTATAATATTAATATTATATTATGTATATAATTAAATATTTTATAATAACCTTTAATTTAAATAATGATTTAATACTCTTTATTTTGTCCATCGCAATGTATATTAAATAAACTTAAATAATATAAGTATATGTATAAAGTATGTTTTTATAGTCAAGTTAATCGTAGTTTTATGTGTTTACGTTTAATATATTTGATTATAATTTAAAATATTTTAAAAAAAAATAAATTGTTTATTAAAATTCAACAATTAAAATATAAAATATTTATAATATATATAACATTAAGTATTGTATATATCAATATATATATATTGTTATTATTATTGTTATTATTGTTTGGTGGAGTCCATTAATCCCATCCATGAAATTAGAGGAAGTTTTCACTTATAAGTTATAACCATATATGGCTCTAATGTCCCTTCGAAGCCGCTATCATATTAAGGAATCCATGGTTTTAACGAGAGCCGATCATTTATTTATACACAATTATATAAGATCACTTTAAATAACAATGCTCACAATAAATAATATTTTAAGACCCAATTTATAAAATTAATTAATAGTCCGGACGAGGCTCGAACCCGTGTCATACTGCTTGTGTGTCTGACGCATAATCCAACTGGGCCATACAGGCAGTTTTTAATATATATATATATATATATATATATATTGATGATGTTCAACAACTTTAGATAACGTGTGTTTTTGTGTATCTCCAATATTAAAAGTACTCCTATGACTAATTAATCATATAATCTATAGATAAAAGTCAATTCACATGATCCACGTATTATTAATGCCCGCGATGCAATAACATCCGCACATAAAGTTTTAGTTGCGAATAAAGACCAAGGTACTCGTACCCTATACAAGCAAAAGAGAATAGATATATTTGAAATGTACAAATTAATTTAGGACGATTAAATAGAAAAGAAAGTTATGAAAATTGAACAAGCTGATATGAGTATGAAATATATGGAAAGCTGGAACCTTATCAATGAAATTACAGGCAGAAAAAGTGTTCAATCATCACAATTAAATGGGAATAGTGCAGAGGAAAGAATCCTACTATAGTATAAACACCTAAAATTCTGCTTGAAATCACACCTAAAATCACCGATGAAAATGAGAAAATCCCTGCAGTATTTGAAAACTTGAACATAAATGATGGCAAATTCACATCAGAAAAATATGAAAAAGCGAAAAGATCAATAAAATGTGGGAAAGCCCAGGGGAGGATGGTTTAATTCCTGAAGTGCTAAAGTATGTACCAATTTATGATATCGTGCTTGACATCCTATATGAAGTGTGAACAGCCTGACCTAAGGAATATTTCTATTATAGTCCCAGTACCTAAATCGGGAGATCTGACCAAAGCTGATAATTATCGTGGTATTAGCCTCACTTCCGTAATGGTCAACACTTATAACCGTATGTTGCTCAATCGCATAAGACCATTTTAGTTCCTTTACTAATACCTAATAAAAATAGATTCAAGCAGAATAAAATAACAGTTTGGCAAATATTAGCGATAATAAGATAATAGGGAGTCAAGAGTAAGAATCTAACGGCTATAATAACCTTTATCTTCAATAACATATATTCAACCAATAACTTCAAAAATGGATTTTATTCTATACATAGAGGCTAGATGGCTAAAGTATTAAAATCATACGGAAAACCCGATATGATTGTGAACGCAATAAACACAAGCTATACTAATGCAATAGTATGTACACCAGATGGTGTATCTGAAGAGTTCGATATAGTAGCAGGTGTATTACAGGGGGATAATCACACCTTAATTATTTATTGTGATATTATATTATGCACGTCGAAAAGTAATCAATGGCCAGGAAGAATAATTGGGTTTTACCATTGTTCCCCCCAAAAGCCGAAGGTTGTAACCAAAAGTATTAACAGATTTTTATTTTGCGGATGACATTGCCTTAATATCAAATACTGCAACACAAGCTAGACAGTTACTTTTGAACGTCGAATCTGAATGTAAAAATATGGGACTATGTTTGAAATGTTCCAAAAATACTAAAGTTATGGCATTTAATACGGAATATACATTATTGAAAACTGTTGAAGGTCAGAATCTACAAGTTGTTGTAGATTACAACTACATAGATGCTTGGATCTATTCATCAGAGAAGGGTATACGTATAAGAAAAGCACTATATTAGAATGCACTACATAGTATGCGCACATTATGGAAATCAAGCATAAATCTTCAACTTAAAATAATACTTTTTGTGGTTACAGTGGAAAGTATACTACTCTATGGGTATGAGTCATGGACATTAACAGCACAACAACAAAAATCCCTTAATAAACGGTACATATACACGAATGATCCGTAAAGCTATTAATATATCTTGGCAAGAACACATGGAAAATACACAATTATATGGACATTTGCTTCCAGTTTCTACCAACTGATGTCAAGGAGAATTCGAATGGCCGGTAACTGTGTACGATATCCTGAACTGTCTACGAACCCACATAGTATGGGAACCTACCCATGGCAGTGCACATCGTGGTCGTCGTCGCCTAACCTATGTTGATATGTTACGCAAAGACATCGGTTTCACAGAGAAGCAAAAAATAATAACCTGCATGATGGATAGATATGTCTGGAGGAAGTTGTGTTATACTGATGCTCGAGATGAAGATTGGCAAGATTGTCCTCGAAATTAAGCAATAAATAGATATATTTCTTAATAACATGTATTCATAATAATGCAATCTCTCAATTAAAATAAATACTATGTAATATTTGTCAACACACCAATTCATTCAGACTTGATATCCTCATTTTTCTACTTAGGGAGTGTATATATTTGTAATTCATGGCAAGTTGGGAGTATGGATAGAATATCGTTGTTTCTATGTAAAGTACCAACATACTCTCCATCTGCACATCTGACCAACTTTCCTGATAAACTACCACACCCTTACTTCCAATATCCATATAATTCCATAAATTATCTTACAAATTTGACCCACCACTATTTGATTCTTAGGTTATTAGATTATTATCAGGATTTATAATTACCTTTATTAAATACCTTTATTATATTACCTTTATCAATTGTCTTAAATCTTAACTTTACAGTTTATAATTATTTTATATTCATTTTATATACATCTCTTTCCAATCTCCCTTCTAATTTGACCATATACTATTATAATAGTATATTGTCAAATATTATTTTTGTTAATGTTTTATCTTATATTCATTTGAGCTTTAATTTTCTTATATTTATAGTCTATTGTATTTAATTCAGAATCATTATCATGCCTATACCATCATTTTTTAATTTAAAAATAAGATTATTATTACATACATCTACAATATAGATAATATATGACATGAATCTATAACCTAAACGTATTATTATTATTATCGTGTATTAATATATTATGTAAGTTGGGTATTAATATATATTAATTATATATAATTCATAAAGTACGATTCAATCCAAATTATAATAAATTGAAAACTATGATAATGTAAGCAGACTTAAAATCTTTATAGTCATGTTAAAATTCTTATGTTTTACAATATAGTATACATATTATAGTTTTCTCTTTTAAATCATATTAATATAATGTTAATTTAAAGTTATATCTATTAAACTAATGAAATGTAAAGGTATAACTTATTGAAGTAACAGAGTTACTATATTGATATTACTAATTCGATATATCAGATATACACACCATCTCAAACTAGTAAAAGTAATCTAGAAGCTAAATTTATTGTTGTTTTCAAGAATGTACTTAATAACAAATTAAATAAATGGATATGTTAACTATAAACTATTCGAGAACATAAATATTGTTAACAAATATAAGTCTATAGTCTACATATGTTACTCTATCTGGTTATATATATATCCAACGCTCAATAAGTCGAATACGCACGTCTTGTTAAATCGAATTAATAGATATGGATTACAATATATACAATGTATACATTTATTTAGTAATAATTACAATCACGAAATATATAATATAAAGTATACAAATAAAATATGTAATGATATCTAAATAAAATGTAATAAACTTCTCGTTATTTGGGCATTGTATCTATTGTTTTGTTTATAAAATGAATGATCATAAAATTCTTATCGAGTGTAGTTATATAAATATTTAAAATGTCATTACTGAATTTCAATTAATGCATTTTAACTAAATTTAGCAAAGAATGAATTAGTTCATTTAAAAAATACCGAATTTAACGGGAGTCCTCACTGGTGTATAACGTAACGTACTACAATTAAACAAAATAAAAAGAATTGATTCCAAGGAATTGTATTTGAGATAAACATATAACAATATATAAAAAGATATTATACAGAGTTTAAATGATTTTTCAATTTAATCCTAAAACAATAGGATGATTGGATCTTGTGTAGATCATATATTCCATGTACGAGGAATAAAGGAGGAGAAGGCACGAAAGCTGAATATGCTTCTAGTAGTACCTCCGTCTAGTAGAATTGCATCCGATGATCTGACTTGCCTCAATATCTCTCGACGTTTCAAAAGATTGATTAGATATCTAGGCTTAGATATCCTACTTATTAATAAAGTTGTTTGTGCTAAGCAGAGTAAACGGTGCTTGCATTGCTTTCTAAATGAAAGTCACTTAAGATTATATTGGTACATATCTGTATGCATATGGTCGCAGCGATAACATTATACATAAGAAGTTGAATAGAAAAAAGCGCGAATAATCCTATCTACTTTTTTATATCTTTTTTTATATTTTGTATGTTCGATAAATGTCACTAAAAAGTGATCCATGTTAAACTATTCTAGATACTACAAGGGTATTAATTAGTTTTCTATTAAAACGCGTAGAGCAATATTGTCTAATATGGGGATTCTACGTAAATGGTACTTTGTAGACTTATCATTAATGCGATGACCATAAGATAAATAACAGTCCATAATGACGCCGAGGTTACGGACTGAATCAGAACGTAGTATTAATTTACCATCAATAATCACAGATGGGAAAATAGTCGGTATTCGAGATATATTCAATAGTTCAGTTTTCGATGTATACATTATAAGATCATTTCTAAGAAGACAATTCATATTTTCGGAAGTACACTCTATAGCTTCCAAACTAGAGGTAGGCGAAATAATAGGAAGTTTATTGATAAGCTGAAAATCATCAGCCTACATATGGTAACTTATTTTAGATAACTTGTTAATAGTATTAGATAGAGGACTCACATAAATGGAAAATAATAAAGTCCCGAGAACCGAACCGAACTGAGGAACCCTACTGGATATATTATTAGGGTATATTATATATATATATATATATATATATATATATACTAGGGTTGGTGGCCGGCGTTGCCCGTGAATGAGACTATTTTAGGTGTGGGTGTAATGGGTTAGTTGAGACTATTGGGTCTTTTTTAGATTTTTATATAAAGTTTTCTAGCAGTCAGTGGGCCGTTATTTATCTTTTTTTTATTTTAATGAAAAAAAACAATGATAATTTCATAATGTATTTATTAAAATAAAACTTTAACTACTTTGGTCTACTATTACTAATGAGTAAAAGTATTTAACCCAACCTAACCACAACTGTGAAAATATACTTTTATATGTTCACTCGGGACGTAATGCAGCTAAAAAAAACCTACCAATATTTAAACTTAACTCAAACTAACCACAACTGTGAAAATAACAGGCTCACTCGGGAAGTAATGCAGCTAAAAAAAACCTACACAAATTATAACTTAACCTAACCTAACCACAACTGTGAAAATAACAATATAAATAAATATGCTTTTATAGGGCTCACTCTGGAAGTAATGCAGCTAAAAAAAACCTTCAACAATTAAAACTTAACCCAACCTAACCACAACTGTTAAAATAACAATATATATATATATATGCTTTTATAGGCTCATTCGGGAAGTAATGCAGCTAAAAAAACCTACACAAATTAAAACGTAACCCAACATAACCACAAGTGTGAAAATATCATTGTATAGGTTAACTCGGGAAGTAATGCAGCTAAAAAAACCTACACAAATTAAAACTTAACCCAACCTAACCACAACTGTGAAAATATCCTTGTATAGGCTCACTCGGGAAGTAATGCAGTTAAAAAAAACCTACACAAATTAAAACTTAACCCAACCTAACTACAACTGTGAAAATATCCTTGTATAGGCTCACTCGGGAAGTAATGCATCTAAAAAAAACCTACACAAATTAAAACTTAACTCAACCTAACCACAACTGTGAAAATAACAATATAAATAAATATGCTTTTATAGGCTCATTCGGGAAGTAGTGCAGTTAAAAAAAACCTACACAAATTAAAACTTAACCCAACCTAACTAAAACTGTGAAAATATCCTTGTATAGGCTCACTCGGGAAGTAATGCATCTAAAAAAAACCTACACAAATTTAAACTTAACTCAACCTAACCACAACTGTGAAATAACAATATAAATGCATATGCTTTTATAGGCTCACTCGGGAAGTAATGCAGCTAAAAAAACCTACAAAATTAAAACTTAACCCAACCTAACCACAACAGAGAAAATATACTTTTATAGGCTAACTCGGGAAGTAATGCATCTAAAAAAATCTACCAATATTAAAACTTAACCCAACCTAAACACAAAAGTGACAATAAATATAACTAAAAATATCAATATATATATATATATATATATATATATATATATATATATATATATATATATATTTATATAGACTCACTCGGTATTTAATGCATATATAATTATAGAATATATTTTAGAAAAAATATGTTTTATAAATCTATATTTTTTTTTTGACCTTTGACCTTTGATATATATGATGACATTTGGCGAAATATTAAAACAGAGATGGAAACCCTATTATTCATATTTTCATGATTTTTCTGATTTTATTACATGTATTTTCGTACTCCTAATCTGATGAATTCATAATTTATACGAAAAATCGGAAGTCGGTCAAATAGACTATTCTAAAATCATGTATTTTTCACTTTTTCGGCCGTAGCTCGAAGAATATTAAACATAAGAAGTCACAATTTATCAAAGTATATTCTATTTTAATTAACTATTTAATAAAGTTAAAATTATTGAAATCGAATAATTATTGTAGATTTTGATTTTTTACATCACCTATGTTTAATAATTTATGTGTATATGTCGTAGATAGGAAATAATTAATATAAACTCGTAAGGTAAACAATATTAACTCGATTTTACTCGTTCGTGAACTTTGTTTCAATAATACGAGAAAATAAATTCCGATTTAGCAATTGTTATTTCGATATTCAAACCGGAAGTACCATTTCGTAAATCTACGTAATGTATTCGAAATTAAAGAAACTCATTTTTACGAAATTATTTACGATAAAATTCTCCACGATGTTTGTTATTAAAAATTTGCGATGAATTTAAATTTTTCGATTACGTAAATCGATCAAAAAATTACTATATTCAACGATTATTGGTATCGTGTGAATACATATTCAAAAAAGTAAATCATTCATGTTACCCCCGCTGCCCCACTTTATCTCCCGACGTTTTCCTTACGTTTTCGTTACGGCGAATTTTAATTATTTGAATTTATATAAAATATAAAATATTAAATTTTAACGATAAAAACCCAAAATACTACCAGAAATATTGCCCGTAGATGAAAATGAGTGTGCGCATACTATGTATTCCTAAATATATTTCGAGTAGCTAACCTCATATGTATACATTTGCAAAAAAAAATTTGAAATCGAGCATTATTTGAATTTAAGTATACAATTTGTTGAGATTTTTGACGGAAAAAGACTTTTATGGGAAAGAGATTTTGAAAAATTTTGAAAAAAAATCACACCTCAATTTAATACAATTATTTTCCTATCCGTTAACGTCGAGGTATGGATGGCTCGGCCTGCGGCCTCGGCGTACGAGCCCTCCGCGAACCACCTAATTAAAGTATGTTTAGACGAATATATATATAGATATATATGAAAATAATCTTTAGTTTAAACAAGGAAGTCATTTTCTTTGTTATTTTGTCCATAGTATTTATATAAGTTATAATAATGTAAATATAATGTTATAGGTTGTTTATAGTAATGTAAATAATCTAATAGTGTTTTTACTTTTAATTTAGTTTATTTACATCAGAAAATAAATTTAAAAATTAAATTTTCACAAATTAAAATGATTAAATACTAAATAATTAATAAATATATCATTAAACTACTATTATTATGTAGGCATGTGGTAATATTATACCAACATAAGACAATAACTAAACCTATAACTGAAGCGTGGAAATAATTGTCTATAGAGAACGAATAATTTTGTTCATTATGTATGGTTAAAGTATAAGATAAATGTTATAAGAGATAATATACATATACAAGTAGATCACAGAGTTATTAACGAGGCAGGTTTTTACTGAAGTTATAGTTATAATGTGTTGGGAAGCATGTGTACATTAAATACGGGTGTGATGAATACGCTATACACTTTACACTATATATGTATTGTATCCACTAGTATAGGTGTATTGTTATTGAAAAACTACCTATATACGACGTATATTATACACACATGTACAATAATTGAATATCATGTTTTCTGTTGTGAAATAAACTAATTGTTATCTAATGACAACAAGGGTAAGTGTTGAGGAAGATTATATATAATCAGAGCTGGGCAGTATCGCCGATACAGTATCTATTAAGGCAAAAAATCAGTATCGTAGATACATTTGTATTTGTATTTGTATCTATTATAACAATTTAAAAAGTATTTGTAATCGTATCTATTAGTCATAAATAGTATCTACGATATGTATCTAATAAGACAATTATTTAAGCAGATACATTTTATTAAATAATTTATTCTTTGGTCATTATATTTATTTTATATCAATATTTTATAATATCATTTTATAAATTAATTTTAATATATATATATATATATTTTAATAAAATATCTTTTGTAAATATTGAAATTAATTCATTGTTAAAAATTATGATATATCAATTATAGTGATTTATTCCCAAAAACCATTATATACATTTATTGAAAACAAAGACATTATTTTGATAATATATTTTATATAATAATTGATTTATAATTCAAAATTATATATTATATAGAAAGATAAAATCATTTTAATAAATATGATAATTCTAAATAATAATAATTAATAATATATTAATAATTTATTTTTTGTATATTTGATAATTTACTATATTCATGTTTAACATTCGAAAGTAAAGGTCGCTGATTATTTTTAGTTGAAAAATAGTATAACTAATATATTGTAATAATGTATATTTCTCTATAGTCTGTAATGGCTCATAGTATAATTTCAGATGAAATAAACGCTGGTACACTAAAATATTCATCGTGGACATCATTAAATGTCGATAAATATCAACAAATGTATTCTATATCATCTATTAAATATCATTAAATGTCAATTAATATCAACAAATGTATTCTATATCATCTATTGAAGAACACGTTATAAAGTGTAAATATTTAATATGTCATTTTAAAGGAGGTATCCCACTAGCAGTATTTCCGGAAATAATTTCCTGACATATTTTTAGAAAGTTATTTTCTAGCAAGTTAAGTACAATTTTAGTGGGTTACCCTCTTACTTTCCAGCAACTTTCCGGAAAAATAGTAACTTTAAAGGGGGTATCCTACTACAAATTGCTAGAAAATCACTTTCTATAAAACATTTCCGGACATTATTTCCGTATAAAGGGGGTATCCTACTACAAGATTTGCCGGCAACTTACCGGAAATATTGTAAATTTAAAACCATTTTCTATCAAGTTGTAATGGGATACCATATAAAATTATTATATTTCAGGCAAGTTGCCGGAAAGTAAGGGGGTTTCCTAGTAAAATTATAGTTAACTTTATAGAAAATAGTTTTAAAGTTAAAATATTGTAGTGGGATACCCCCTTAATGTTACTTGATATGTACTTTCAAATCGATATCGAAGAATATATATATATATATATATATATATATATATATAAATATAATTTATATCTATATACCAAAGATTTTGCGAAGATTTTGCGAACCTTAGAAAAATCTTTGTAGGTCCTATATACTATATACATTGTATATAATTATAATGTATTTGTATCTACTAATATGTATCTACTAAGAAAATTATGTATTTGTAATTGTATCTACTATTATTTTTTTTAAAGTAATTGTAGTAGTATCTATTATAAGAAAAAAGTGTGTAATTGTAATTGTATCTATTATACATGTTTCGAGTATCGTGCCCAGCTCTGTATATAATACACCCTAATAGAGAGAGATTTGCGTATTACACGTACCGACTATGAGAGATTGTATATCACATGCTATATTCTATGGAATAGGATATATTAAGAGAAAGATAATAGTATCAAAATTAACATCGATAATAGAAGTTAGTATTGTAATTATATATCAAGAGAGGAAATCAAACGTGTTCGTCCGTAACAGAATGATCGAAATAATAGGTAACTACGATCCGCTCCTGCAAACAATAAAACGACGTAAATTAAAGAGGTTTGGACATATATCCTGACATGATAATTTGTGCAAAACAATCATGCAAGGAGCGGTTGAAGGTTCAAGAAATCAATGTCGCCCAAAATAAAAATGGATAGATAACATTGTTAAATGTACAAAGAAGGATGTTAATTATTTAATAAATGTGCATGAACGATACGACTTAAGAAATTGTGTTACTCTGGTGTCATTGATTCCCCCTGCGATTTACGAGTTACGGGATAACAAGTAAGTGAGTAAGTATTTTAAAGGATAGTCATATTATTTCGATAAATGGAAGTTGTATAAATAGTACATTCACGTCTAAAAGAAGATAATACTCATGTAGATTTATCTTTATCATTAACTAAACGTATTATTCAACAATATTTGAATAATATCACGAATAAGGAAGTATCTAATGGGGAAGATAGAGACACCGAAAGATGCATGTGCCCCAATATTCCGTATAATTTGTACATGTTTTCATTATTAACCTATTCAAATATTAATAATTTTTTTACTGCCTTTAAAGTTTGTCGATAAGCAGGGTTCAGAAAATCAATAAGCACTATTGAACAAATTCTTAACAGTATAATAATAATGGAGAAGCACATCTAAATTGAGAAAATGTGTACCATAAATATATTGACTTCAAAAAAGCCTTTGATGGAGTATGGCATAATGGGCTATGGAGTGTCATGGGCCATTTTGGCATATCTCATGAAATTATAAGAATAATTGAATCGCTATATGAAAATTCGAATAGTGCTGTAAAACTAAATAACAAGCCAGGAGACTTCTTCCACACTACAGTTGGAGTAAGACAGGGTTGTCTGTTATCCCCAGTGTTATTCAATATTTACTTAGAACAAATCATGCAGGAAACACTCCATAACCACGAGTCAACTATATCTGTTGGTGGTAGGATTATAAATAACCTTTGATTTGCTGACGATATCGATCTAATCGCTGGAACCAATTCTGAATTACAAGAGCTTACTAATAGACTTTCTGAAGCTTCTAAATATTATGGGATGGAAGTAAGCAAAGAGAAAAGTAAGACAATAGTAAATAGTAAAAACGAAAGTGCAAAAATAATGATGGACGGAACCCTACTCGAAAATGTCAAAACATTTAAGTATCTTGGATCGACGTTGAAATCATATGGATCATCAGATAACGAATTACGAATACGATTAGCAACAGCAACCTCAGCAATGGTAAAACTTAGAACAATATGGCAAAGCAAAAAAATTGCATTCCATGTAAAATACAACCTCTATAAAACACTTATATTATCAATACTTCTCTACGGCTGTGAAACTTGGACCTTGATGGAAAAAGAGGAAAAAAAGATACAAGCATTCCAAGATAAATCGCATAGAAGATTACTGTATATTACATATCGCCAAAGAAAAAAAAATGACTATATCCATGAAAAAATGATAAATCTAATAGGCAAATATGAACCACTCTTAAGCACCATAAAACGAAGAAAGTTTAAGTATTATGGTCATATTTGTCGACACGATGGACTGGCCAAAACCATTCTACAAGGAAAAGTAGAAGGCAAGAGAAAAAAAGGTCGGCCACGAAATAATTGGATGCACAACATAAGTAAATGGACAGATAGAAGTTATAGCGAACTAACACGGATGACGGAAGATCGCGAATAATGGAATAAATTTGTTGTTGATACTTGTCTGATGATTCCCCCTACGATTCAAGAGTCAAGGGAGTAAAAGTAAAAGTAAGTATATATATATATATATATATATATATATATATATATATATATATATTTATATATATTAATAGAATTTGTTATTGTGCTCATTGACCCATGACATATATATCGAATAATATCAAATTATATTGATAAACTTTTAATTATAATATTCATACTAGTAGTAGGGGAAAGTAACCTAATACGGACACTTTAACAATAAATGGTCTTAACTTTGTATGACTCATTATTTGTATTCAAAAATTACATTATATTAATATTATATGATTATAGAAAATATTGTAATTTTAAAATTTTATTTAATCTTTTAATTACATAGATAACGGGGGTGTTCGTATTCAGTGCCCATGCCCGAATACGGACACCCTGTGTTATAATACGGACACCATATATACCACTAGATAAACTATGTATTATTGATGAATCAATCGAACAAATTACAATTATGTTATTTATAATTAATTTTATACAAAATATATTGTAATTTAATTAGTTAATAATTTATTTATTTTTATTATTTTATAATTTATAATACAATTTAAGTATCTAAATAATACTTTTTTTTAGAATTAGCTTTATTGGTGGTATTAATATTATAACGCACGCGATTTTTTATGAAAATCAGAATTGTTCATACGCTGCGCGCTGATTGGTTATAGGGTGTACGTATTAAGCATCGATATAAAGAAAGTTTTTTTATAAAAGAAACTTTCTTATATCGATAGTATTAAGACATTAAGAGTGTCAGTATTAGGAACCTATATGACCTCTAGATATATGCTTATAATTTTAATGAATATTTGATAAAAAATATAGAAATTAAAAATACAATTTTTAGAATACTTTATTTTTAATAATATAGTGTTATATCGATACATTTGTATAATCTTGAGAAGGTTTTAAGTTGACATTTTTTTTCATAAATTTTCATAATTGTTTTCATAAAAACGCAATAAAAAAATAAGTTTATTGGATATATTAGCAATATGTTGAATAATATAAAAATAAAAAATACTTTTTTAGACTATTTTTATAATTATGAATATTTTATTCATTAAACATTTTTTTGTAGGACTTATGGTTTTTGAGATACCGAGAGTGTCCGTATTCGGGCACTTTTCGCCTACATGTATTAAAGTTATATTTATCTTTCAATATTGAACATATCTTTACATTTTTTTAAGTAATACATTATTTATAAATAAAATTGTATTAGTTCTACTTTTTGAATATATATTTTATAAATATGTTTACCAAGTATATATATATATATTAATTTTTATAAGAAAAATACCAAAAAAAATTGTAAAAAAGTAATTTTTAGGAACATTTAACTAATATATTATTATTAAAAAATTGCATTTCTTAGTATATAAACAAGTTATACATATAAGATATTGTTTAATTACCCTCTTCTATAGTAATAATTATGTCATCCATTTGATAACATTTATTTAAATTTAAATAAAATTTATTTCTTGAATATTTAAAATTTCAAAGATAATAAACTCGATCGAGCCGTTCACTAACCCGGTCTGGCTCGAAAAACTCGGATCGTTTTATTACTAATATATACGTAATATATACGTAATATAAATTATATTATATAATCATCAATGTGTTCAGGACTAGGGGAAGAGAGATGATACATGCTCTTACTAACAGCGAACAGTGTGCCACGCATACATATATGTCTATAGACAAAAATTAGCATACCACGTAGATCGGTAAGTGTTATGTTTCTACAAGTATACTTGTATACTATACACTTGTGTTCACATGCTAATTCATGTGAACACAAGTGTATAGTTATCGATATATCTTCAATATAGTAATCGATATATCTTCATACTTTATATATATATATATATATATATATATAATATATGTATATAACATGTATAGAAATAAAATGATATAACATCAAGTTGATAACTATTGTACTGAATTATAAATGTTTATAAATTTATTTTAATATTTAATTGTTTTTAATTATATATACCTACCTATAATTATAGGTTATAGTCTATCAATTATATGCAAGACCTCCTATAACCCCGAGGTTATAGGAGGTCTCGTTATATGTCGGTATTAATACCAAGCTAACAGTAATAGCTTCATAATAGCAGAATAATAGCATAAATAATATCCTAAAATGTTTATATTGTGATATTATGCTGCTCTTATGTTGCCATTAAAAGTCAAATATCATAATAATAATGCTGTTATTAATTGTAATGTCATTAATCTACCTATGTTTCTATTATTATAATAATTATAATATCAGCATAATAGGATTACAAATTAATATCAGCATAATATACGTTTAATAGCAACATAATAGCAGCATAATAGCATTACAAATTAATAAAAGCATAATAGACTTTTAATGGCAATATAATTGCAGCATAAAAGTATAATGTAAAAATGTGAGGATATTATTGATGTTATTATGCTGCTATTATGAGGCTATTACTGTTAGCTGGGTAGTCGAAATTCATATTAAGTGAACCCAGCAAACAGTAAGAGCAGCATAATAGCAGCATAACAGCATATGCTAGAGCCTCAAATGTTTACATTGTGCTATTATGCTGCTATTAAATGTATATTATGCTGCTATTAATTTGTCACGCTATTATGCTGCTGTTATGCTGCTATTATGCTGCCATTATGCTGCTATTCATTTTAAATGTATATTATGCTGCTATTATGCTGCTATTATTATAATAGCAGCATAATATACATTTAAAATTAATAGCAGCATAATGGCAGCATAATAGCGTGACAAATTAATAGCAGCATAATAGCAGCATAATATACATTTAATAGCAGCATAATAGCACAATGTAAACATTTGAGGCTCTAGCATATGCTGTTATGCTGCTATTATGCTGCTCTTACTGTTTGCTGGGAATTATGGGTAGGGTATAACTTAGAACAATCGATGTAACGAAAGTTTTCTGTATATCGATGCTTTGAACACATGCGTGGTCATTATTAAACTGTTATATCATTCATGTTAAATTCTACCCCCTGTATATTATTATACCTCACAAACAATCGTAACCAATGGTTACTAACTGTCATCAATATGAATAACATATTAGATATTAAAAATCAATAAAAATATCCGGAAAAATATATAATATATGTATAATTATTATTCAATATAATTTATTATTTTTGTAAAGAACTTTATGATTTTATATATGTATGTCCTATGTATAATATTAATTGTAATATATGTATCAATACAATCGAATATCAAGAATAAAATAAATATTAATATTTAAATAATTAGATATCAGTCTGTCAACGACACCTGTTGTATAACTCCGGGGTATAAATAATCAAATAGATTAATTTTATTGTTATGATTTCTAATATTTTTTAAGATTTGAAAAAGTTATTATTTATTAAAATGTCCATACATTATGCAATGGAAGATTTATTAAATATCCTTCTTAATAAATTTAAATATCGGGATTTTAAATCTGATATACAACGAGCTGCAATACACCATATAATAAATAGTATGTATTAAATCATTTATATACTAATTTATCATATTTATTAAAATCGTTGTGTAACAATTTGTTAACGGTAAACTTTTAATAAAATATAATTAAAACGTGAGCAAATAAAGCAAATAAAACGTGAGACGTAAATTATAATGTATTTCCATAGTAACAAAACTTATACTAGTGATTGTATAGGAAAACAGTATACATATTATATATAAGTTAATACAAATATAATATACATATTTAAAGAAAAGAAAACGCGATAATAAATAAACAGATTATAAATTATGCTTTTGTGCGTTTTATTTTATTGTGGTAATACATTAAATTTATTACCATATTTATAATTATTATTTTTTCCAATATTAGATTATAATAGCGACACTAATGATAATAGTAGTATTTGAAAGCGTTATTATAATACATTGTATACTGGATATACGATGTATAATTTATACATATTTATTGATTTATCAAATGATTAATAATTAAATTTTATAAATTATTAAATTATTCTTCAAAAGTGTAAATATATAGAGATAAAAGTAATAAAAGTAGTATACTATTTAAAACATATTATATATATAAGTTAATACAGATATTTACCATAATTATAATTATAATAATAATTATTAATTATTATATATATTTAATATATAATAATTATATTAGGATCAAAAGAACATTACGATCAACGGACATTTTCAACGGACATCTATGTCCGTTAGTGTCCGTTAGTGTCCGTTAGTGTCCGTTAGTGTCCGTTAGTGTCCGAAAATGTCCGTACTATTATATACTATTCTACGTATATGTATACGTGTCCGTTGATCGTAATGTTACTCTTATATACTATTCTATGTATATTTATACGTGTCCGTTGATCGTAATGTTACTCTTATATACTATTCTATGTATATTTATACGTGTCCGTTGATCGTACTGTTACTCTTATATACTATTCTATGTATATTTATACGTGTCCGTTGATCGTACTGTTACTCTTATATACTATTCTATGTATATTTATACGTGTCCGTTGATCGTAATGTTACTCTTATATACTATTCTATGTATATTTATACGTGTCCGTTGATCGTACTGTTACTCTTATATACTATTCTATGTATATTTATACGTGTCCGTTGATCGTACTGTTACTCTTATATACTATTCTATGTATATTTATACGTGTCCGTTGATCGTAATGTTACTCTTATATACTATTCTATGTATATTTATACGTGTCCGTTGATCGTAATGTTACTCTTATATACTATTCTATGTATATTTATACGTGTCCGTTGATCGTAATGTTACTCTTATATACTATTCTATGTATATTTATACGTGTCCGTTGATCGTAATGTTACTCTTATATACTATTCTATGTATATTTATACGTGTCCGTTGATCGTAATGTTACTCTTATATACTATTCTATATATATTTATACGTGTCCGTTGATCGTAATGTTACTCTTATATACTATTCTACGTATATTTATACGTGTCCGTTGATCGTAATGTTACTCTTATATACTATTCTATATATATTTATAAGTGTCCGTTGATCGTAATGTTACTCTTATATACTATTCTACGTATATTTATACGTGTCCGTTGATCGTAATGTTACTCTTATATACTATTCTATATATATTTATACGTGTCCGTTGATCGTAATGTTACTCTTATATACTATTCTACGTATATTTATACGTGTCCGTTGATCGTAATGTTACTCTTATATACTATTCTATATATATTTATAAGTGTCCGTTGATCGTAATGTTACTCTTATATACTATTCTATATATATTTATAAGTGTCCGTTGATCGTAATGTTACTCTTATATACTATTCTACGTATATTTATACGTGTCCGTTGATCGTAATGTTACTCTTATATACTATTCTATATATATTTATACGTGTCCGTTGATCGTAATGTTACTCTTATATACTATTCTATATATATTTATACGTGTCCGTTGATCGTAATGTTACTCTTATATACTATTCTACGTATATTTATACGTGTCCGTTGATCGTAATGTTACTCTTATATACTATTCTATATATATTTATACGTGTCCGTTGATCGTAATGTTACTCTTATATACTATTCTATATATATTTATAAGTGTCCGTTGATCGTAATGTTACTCTTATATACTATTCTATATATATTTATAAGTGTCCGTTGATCGTAATGTTACTCTTATATACTATTCTACGTATATTTATACGTGTCCGTTGATCGTAATGTTACTCTTATATACTATTCTATATATATTTATACGTGTCCGTTGATCGTAATGTTACTCTTATATACTATTCTATATATATTTATACGTGTCCGTTGATCGTAATGTTACTCTTATATACTATTCTACGTATATTTATACGTGTCCGTTGATCGTAATGTTACTCTTATATACTATTCTATATATATTTATACGTGTCCGTTGATCGTAATGTTACTCTTATATACTATTCTATATATATTTATAAGTGTCCGTTGATCGTAATGTTACTCTTATATACTATTCTATATATATTTATAAGTGTCCGTTGATCGTAATGTTACTCTTATATACTATTCTACGTATATTTATACGTGTCCGTTGATCGTAATGTTACTCTTATATACTATTCTATATATATTTATAAGTGTCCGTTGATCGTAATGTTACTCTTATATACTATTATATGTACCCAGTAAACATTTTCAAGATAGACTGCTTTAATAAATAACTATTAAAATCTGCTATAATTCTGCTTTAATAATCAAAACATATAAGATATATTTAAATCTGATTTAATTATGGTTAAACTCTGCTTTAACCTCTGATTCTCTATATTTAAAACGTTTTTAAAGCAGATATATACTGCTTTAATAAATAACTATTAAAATCTTCTATAATTCTGCTTTAATTATCAAAATATATAAGATATATTTAAATCTGATTTAATTATGGTTAAACTCTG